>CM053030.1:398246130-398606130 GCA_028564925.1 Lithobates sylvaticus
CCACTGTGGCTGCTCCGGTACAGCCTGTGTTGCAGGTCATCCCTGCTGCTGCTCCAGTCTCTGTGCAGGCACACACCTTGAGTATTACCTCTATAAGAGGTATGTCTGGTTCTGCCCTGCTTCCCCAGCGATTTGGGGGCAATCCAGTCCAATGCATATGGTTTCTCAACCTGGTTGAGATATACTTTGAGATGCTTTCTGAGAGAGCCTTGGCCTGGGCAAACCCTCTATGGGAGACACAAAAACATGTTGCCTTGAGTTACCCTG
Organism: Lithobates sylvaticus; assembly: GCA_028564925.1. Taxonomy (NCBI): domain Eukaryota; kingdom Metazoa; phylum Chordata; class Amphibia; order Anura; family Ranidae; genus Lithobates; species Lithobates sylvaticus. Next base: position 398,246,398 of record CM053030.1, read on the forward strand.
AGTTTGTGGCTTCTTTTAAAAGGGAACTGTTGTGGAATTCCGTACTCTGGCAGCAGAGGTTGCTTGGAACAATGAGGCTCTCATGGTCTCTCGGATACCATCAAGGATGAGATAGCAGCCCGAGATATACCCACTGAGCTGTAGAAGATCACGTTTGCCATCCTCATTGACTCCAGACTCAGAGAAAGACTCTCTTTTGAGGAGCGCTTGCGGAAGCCTCCTGTGCATTTGTCTCTGAGCTTTGCAGTCCCATGCCTCCCATGCCTCCTGGTACCGAGTTGGTCAGTGAAGATGAATCCATGCACTTGGGCTTCATGCTTCTCTCTGCAGATGAGAGAACCCTTAGGCTCCATTCACACTAGCGCGTTTTTTGATGCATTTTGCAGAAATGCAGGGACATTTTTTAACATGGGTTCCTATGGAACATGTTCACATCAATGCATTTTTGTGCCTCTGCGTTTTTGGAAAGGGTCGGGGACTTTTTTTCATGCAACATGCAGCGTTTTGCATGCAATAGAAGTCAATGGACCCGCATCCAAAATGCAAGTACCGCGTTTTTACCGCGATTTTGCCGCGATTTGCGTTTCGCGTTTTTTTTTATTTTTTATTTTTTACACTGTATATAGCTGGTTGATAAGCAACCACAGTGTAAAAAAAAAAATACAAAAACGCAAAATGCAAATCGCGGTAAAAACGCTTGTCCAAAAACGCAAAAAGCACTGCAAAAACGCTCAAAAGCAAAATGCATAGATGTGAATCGAGCCTTAGGAGGAGGGAGAGATTGTGCCTTTATTGTGGCCAGGCATGTCACTTTTTGAAGTCTTGTCCTACCCGTCCAGGGAACGCCCAAACCTTGAGTTCCTGTCATGGACAGACCTTAGATGGTGTTGATTTGTCCCCAGTTATCCAGAAGGATAAGCCTCTGGTTTCAGTTACTCTTTCTAGGGCTGAGTCGTCTGTTGAGATACAGGCTCTAATCGAGTCTGGGGCTGCAGGCCTTTTCATTGAGGCTGCCTTTGTATCGAAGCACTCGGTTCTGCTGCAGCTGTGTGACACTCCACTTGCCATTAAGGCTCTTGATGGAAGACCTCTACAACCTGGCCATGTGACTCATGAGACTGTTCCGTTGCCCATAGGTGTAGGGGCTCTTCACCTTGAGATAATACAATTCCAAGTTATTTCCTCACCTAAGTTTCCACTGGTTATTGGTTATCCTTGGTTACAGAGGCACAACCCCTCTTTTGATTGGCTCTGTGCTGAGGTTCTCTCCTGGTCATTGCAATGCAGTAAGACATGCTTCCAGAAGGTAGCGAAGGTCCTGTGCACCTCTTCACTCTCCTCCCTGCCAGAGCAGTACCGCAATTCTAGCGATGTCTTTGACAAAGGTCAAGCTGGTAGTTTGCCTCCACACTGGTCGTATGATTGCACAATTGACCTTTAACCTGGTGTCATACCCCCTCGTGGCTGGTTTTATCCTTTGTGGGTCTTGGAGGATAAGGCCATGGAGGAGTATGTTGCAGATGCACTTCCTCAAGGTTTTTATTCGTAAATCCTCGTCTCCTGCTGGTGCTGGTTTCTTCTTTGTGAAGAAGAAGAGTGGTGAACTGAGACCTTGTATTGATTATAGGGGTCTCAATCATTTCACGATTAAGGATGCCTGTCCGATTCCGTTGATTACGAAGTTATTTGACCGCCTCAAGAGAGCAATGGATTTCACAAAACTTGATTTGAGAGGAGCATACAATCTCATGTGGATTAAGGAGGGTGATGAGTGGAAAACTGTGTTTAATATCAGAACAGGGCAATTTGAGTACCTCATAATGCCTTTTGGCCTTTGTAACGCCCCGGCAGTTTTCCTGGAATTTATTAACGATGTCCTCCGAGATTTGTTGCAGTTATGTGTGGTGGTTTATCTCAACGATATCCTCATATTTTCTAAGTCCCTGGAGAGCCCCCACACAGATGTCTGTTGTGTGCTTCAGAAACTTGTTGAATGTATTCAGAAACTTGTTGAATACATTGTTGAAGGAAATGTGTCATTTGAACATGTACCCCTTGTTGGTGGAAGATGGTTGGTGAAGCCAGCTTTCATTTATTTTTATTTTTTTTTCAAAGAAGTTTATTGAAAAATCAAACAGAGTGACATAACATCAAGCATATTGTGCATATTATAACGTTAGTATAGACAAAAAGGAAGACTTTCCCCAAAAATGGCAAACAAGCTGGAACGTACAAACAGAGAGAGAGTCAGGAACAAGAATCCAACATAGGCCTATATACATAGGCATACAGCATTAAGTAAAGAATAGTGAAGTGTCTGGTTTATTGTTGACTCCGGAGATTATGAAATATATTAAGCATACCCGTGTAAAATAGGGAGCAAAGTGACCCGTGTACAAGCTGGAAGGTTGGATTGGCGCCATAAGGGATACATGTGGTCAAGTGTGTGTAGTGTGGTGATGATTCTACCCTTAAGGTTAGGCATAGGGGAAAGTGGCCGTACGGGTCATGTAAGCGTTTACCTATGTGGGGGGTTCAATTAACATAAGATACGTTCAGTATGACGGTATGATGTTGTCAGACGTGAAATATTGGGGACGGGGTGAAGATCTGAGTGGGAATGTCAAGGAAGGGGAAGAGGAGAATAGAGGTGGGAGGTACAAGGATTGGGTAGCTTTCATTTATACTTAACACCCTGTTTGGGATAATGAATCGGAAGAGTGTATGAAGCACTGTGTTGTGTCAATTATTTATATATGCTGTCCCCTATGCATAGAGATATATTTGGGTAGGAAAGCAACGGAATCGGCCGATGATAAGGTAACACAGGAACAGAGCTGATTAGATCATTTTTTTAAATATAGATTAAATTTGATAGGAAGTTAGATTAAAAGAGGAGAATTCACAGAGCACACAGGAACAGAGCTGAAGCTGTCAACTAGCTAGAGGTCACTCCCCTGTCACCTTTTGTTCTCTTGGTGTCTGGGAAATGTGTCAGAAGTGATTCATGCTGATAACAGAGCAAGGAAGCAGCAATCAGAATCGACACTTCGCACTCAAGTGAGAAAGTACACATTATAGAAGGATGTGCTTTTTCATATTTTATGTCTGAGGTTTACAACCACTTTAAATGTCAAGCTGCAGGTCAATGCACCCAACTTGCAGCACGCAAGTCTATTTTCCAAAGCACTGTGACATTATGCAATGGTGGGGAACGACTTAAAGCACAACTCCAGGAAGCTTAACAAATATCCACCTTTGCATTGATGCCTCTCCAACACTGCGCGGGTTAATTGTTGATTATTTCTAATGGATTGCAGAAAAGGTTGTTTCCTGATGCCTCCTCTGACTGATATCACCACTCTCCTCCACTGCATGAAGCTCTGGTCTGTGGGCAGGGGTTCAGCATCATCACATACAATACAGGCACATTTGGAGGCTTTAATCCTAATGCAATAAGGGTCAGTGACAGCTTACAAAACAGCTGGTGGGGGATGGGGGTGCAGTCAAAGTCCTGGAGGGAGCCTGCTGGAGTGAGGAGAAAGGTAAGTATTTACCTTGGGAACGGGGTTTTAAAGACAACATGCACACCAAAGATATAAAAGTATGTATACATTTTATTACAAAGAAAATGTTAGCCATAGCAATAACAGTAAAAACTTTTGTCTGTGCAAAGTCAAATAGCGTAGATGACAAAAATGAGTATAGAATGCATATACAGATACTTATTACACTCTAAAGCATGGGTGCTCAACCTGTGCCCTCCAGCTGTTGCAGAACTACAAGTCCCATCATGCCTCTATGAGTAATTGTAACTGCCAGCCTTGCAATGCCTCATGGGAAATGTAGTTCCACAACAGCTGAAGGGCCCCAGGTTGCCTACCTCTGCTCTAAAGTGTCCGATGTGTTTCTGGCCATAAAATGCCTTTCTTCAGGGGTAATAACCAGGAGAGCTCTAGTCGTATAATAACTCTAATAATAAGAAAAGGCATGTGGCATTACAGAGGACATTACATGGAGTCAGTCAAGAGAAACAACACTTTCAGAGGTTGAATTATACATACCACATAATATATAGCATGATCTTGCACTTAACGTTACAAAACCTTTGAAGGTCAGTTGCAAAAGGGAGAGCCGGGCATGGGAAGATGGAGAACAGCCACCCAAGAGCTCAAGATTGCTCCTATGGAGGTCCACCTCAATTGAGGGCCACAGATACGAGGCACCAAAAGCATAACATCTGCAAAAGTCAAAAAGACCTCTATATCCAAATCCACAAGCAATGTAGTATGAGGAGAGTGCCAACATGCCTGCATTATAATCAGGTAAGTATTTACACCTTAATCCTCCTAGACAAAACAATTAATGAACCCTTTTAGTGTTAAGTGAGGCCCCTGCAAGGCTTCTTATTGGCCATTCAACCTCTGATTTGTTAATTTTCCAGTAATTTAGCTTTAAGAGGAATTAGCCATTGCAAGAAATGTAACCTTGTAAAGTGTAATATGCACAGCCTACCATATGCAACATATTCCTATTTATATGTTTCATTACAAATTCTCAACTTTGTGGCAGTGCACAGCAGGACAGGATTGTTTAAAAAGTTAACCTTGTAAAGATATTTAGATACTGTATGTACATCCAGCAGTGACTTTGGAAGTTTGATATTCACATTGATTTTATTTGCAATTGTAGTGATGACTTCCAAATTTCATTCATCAAGAATGATTTTCTTCCTTAGAGCTGATACAACTTTCTTATGGTAATTTATTGCCATTTGAACATTTTATAAATGGCTTTCGTTACAGAAAAACACGTTTTTTTAGGAGAAAACACGTTTCATTTATCCTTAGGTATTGAGTTTTTTTCATTGTAAACAGACCTACTGATATTCATTCAAACAATGTTGTCTATAAATATATTTATATTTCATACAGTTTATCTTTATCACAGTTGTGTTTGTAAAAGTGAGTATGGTAGAAACATTTGTGGTCATTCGAATTCATTGATTTGTGCAGCTATTGATGCTGTTCATCTTTAAGAAGAGTCTGAATGACTTCTTTTTGGTTTCTGTAGTGTTACCTGCTCCAGCCCCAATCTATAATGGTCATGTGATTTGCACTGCAGCTTCAAGGGAAGTGAGATGAAAGCCTTTGTGTACGTTGGACTTTTGACAGTACCTTAGGCTACAAGAAATAATCAGTTCTCAGGAAAAAGTTGTCAATGGTGGCTGACAGGCACCGTAAAAATGTCAAAAAAGATACAGAACTGAATATTATCCAAATGAAAAATACTATAGACATAACAAAACTTATGCTCAGTATTAAAGCGGAGCTGCACCCGCACAAAAAATATTAAAAGTCAGCAGCTACAAATAGTGCAGCTGCTGACTTTTAATAAATGGACACTTACCTGTTCCTGGTTCCAGCGGTGTAGGCAGAATGGGATGAGAGACCGCTCGTCTCTCGCTGCCCCGCCGCCATCCTCTGTCAGGGAATCAGGAAGTGAAGACGCAACGTCTTCACTGCCCGGTTCCCTACTGCGCATGTGCGAGTCGCGCTGCACGCCTCTATTGGTCCCCGCTGTGTCCTGGGAACTGTGTTACCCAAGACACAACGGGGCAGCTCCGGATAGGGGCGGGGCAGCTATACGGAAGTGGGTGCAGATACCTGTATTATACAGGTATCTGCACCCCCCTCCCCCCTGAAAGGTGCCAATTGTGGCACCGGAGGGGGGGAGGAATCCGATAAGCAGAAGTTCCACTTTAGGGTGGAACTCCGCTTTAAGTTGTGGCAAAAGTAACTGTTGAGTATCGTCTGGGAAAAATTCAACATTAAGGCTCTATTCACACTAATGCATTTTTTTTATGCATTTTGCAGAAATGCAGGGATTTTTTTTAACATGAGTTCCTATGGCACACGTTCACACCAATGCATTTTTGTGCCTCTGCGTTTTTGGAAAGGGTCATGGATTTTTTTTCCCCGCAACATGCAGCGTTTTGCATGTAATAGACTTCAATGGACCCGCATCCAAAACTCAAGTACCATGCTTTTACTGCGATTTTGACGTGATTTGCGTTTTGCCATTTGTGTTTTTTTTTTTTTAGCTGTACATTCACTATATATAACTGGTTGCTAAGGAGGGACCAGGAAGCTGGCTGTCACGTCCCTAACAACCGATGAGTCATCAGCTGTCAGCGGGATTCCCCACTGACAGCTGAATGCCCTTGGGTCTAGTATGGATTCAGAGGGGACCCCCCCCCATGCCAAAATTTTTTAAAAAATAATGGCGTGGGGAATCCATACCTGACTCTTATCCGAGCATGCAGTTGGCAGGTCAAGAAAAGGGAGGGAATGAGCAAGCGCCCCCTCCTGAACCATACCAGACCACATGCCCTCAACATGGGGGGGGGGTGCTTTGGAGCAGGGGGGCTCTGTGCCCCCCACCCCAAAGCACTTTGCCCCCATGCTGATGAGAACAAGGGCCTCATCCCGACAATCCTGGCCGGTGATTGTCAGAGTCTGCGTGCGGGGGGCTTATGGGAATCCGGAAGCCCCCTTTAACAAGAGGGCCCCCAGATCCCAGCCTCCCCCCCATGTGAATGAGTATGGGGTACATTGTACCCCTACCCATTCACCAAAAAAAGGATTGTAGTGTGCAAAAATCCAATGTCCAATGCTAAAATGCATAATAGCAATTCCAATGAAGTGCCTGTGCAGCCCAAGGCCCAGTTACTCAGAACATATTTTCCTTGATTGCTATATTTTCAAGCCTGAATCATACTTTTAGATTATTTAGTTCTATTATTTTTTTACCATCTATTATTGATATAGCTATGATTAAGAACCCATTTGTGGTATGAAACATGTAATCCTTGCCTTGTCCTGTTCCTCTGGGATCGATGTGATCGTGTGTGACTATCTGGATTTTATCCAATAAAGTTGTCTTAATGGAGTGCAGCCGTCCAACCATTTTTTGCTTTTTCTATATTCTTGATATATATTTTTGGTTCTAGGTAACGATTTGATAAATACACTTTTATTAATAATTAATTATTAATAATTAATTTATATAACAAATTATATGTCAAAACTATGTAACAAAGCTATGGGGGGTACGGTACCTCATCCTATAACGTTATGTAAAAAAAGTGGCTAGGAAGAAAGACCAACCAGACGGATTATCCCGATACCTGAACAAAATGTAACCTAAATACTAATAATTTTCTTCTAAATATTTTTATTAACACAAAACAAAATATACATAGATTTAAAAGATGAATATCAGAACTATATTCGCATACAGATACAACAAATCATGAAGTATGTCACAGATACTGATTGATACTGGTTGACACGTTTCGCCAACGGCTTCTTCAGAACCAAGTAGTGACAGTCATGACATCTAAATATATCATAGAGAGCATAGGAGATATAAAAGGCAAATGATCAATATTATGATTCTTTCGTTCTACATTATTCAGAAAATTCATAGATGTAAGTCATAACATTGATATATTTTATGTTTGCCTACCTTGAGGACAAAGAAGTTCTATATTTAAAAAGCCAGAATAAAAAGTGGCTCGATAATCTGGAGGCGATGTATTACCCCATGATAAAGATGGGATAATAAGAATGGACATCAAAAACGTGCTGTTTAGGACTTGACGCTGACAAAGATAGGAGAGACTGTTCATGAGAAAAAAAAAAGGGATTATTTTAACACTATGTCATATAGATGAATTTCAATTCCCAATTAATTCAAACAAAATATATCTCAGGATTACTTACGCCTAACCGACCAAAGTAGCTAACATAAAGTATTGTAGTGCATCCTATAAGGTAACAACCAAATCTCTATGGGCCAGGATTGCCAAAAGACAGTCTTTGCATCAAAGTATTTCCTGCAAATAACAATGATAACATCAATGGACAGACCACAACAAGCTAAGCTGCTAAAGCCAAAGCTCTTAGGCAAATAGATACCTGGAACACTCCACCAGAAGGCAACGTGCCTCTCCCAGCATGCGACTGGTAGTCCCGGGTCGTGAAATGTCAACAACCCCCCAATTGGTCGGTAGGTAGTCACTATATAAAGATAAATAGAAGGGAAAAGATATATGCCAACTATGTATATAAATATCCACAGATTTTTAAATTGTCAATAATCAACAAGAGATATTTATGACCAAGAAAAGTCAACACTCTGATGGTCAAAGGACACAAAGTCAGACAGGGTCCTACCTTTTAACAGCAGTCCATATGGTTCAACAGCCCACCTCTGCTGTCTCCCAAATGGAAAGATTGCTTATAAATGCGCCTTGGCGCCAAAAAAGCGGCCGCCAAGGAAGCGTAATTATATCAGAATCCTCTACAGCTGGGGAAGACTTGCTAGCGCATCACAATGCGCGCGGTGCATATAATGTCGCGATCGCGCACGCGCAGACAACAGCGGCGCCGGTACACCCACAGTAAAGGTCCGCAATCGGGGCCGCAGTTGCGTGGATTAACGTGCGCATGCGTGGCAGGAAGGGGGGGAAAGGGGGGACACATGAAAAGTCAATTCTCACAACCTTTAGGAGATGTCCCCTCCGACGCCTCCACCGCAACGCCGCCACCGAGTGTGGGACAGAAAGCAACATAAGCCGTTCCATTCCATCCGATGCTATCCATGCCAAATTATATGTGTTTAATTAGACTATTTGCTATGAATGAAAATATTCTAATAATTAATATAATATAATTTAGAAATTGGACTTAGTTGAAGTTTATTGTGCTTTTATCTATTTGTAATCTGCACTGATACTGGTCTAATTTTCATTTTAATGTGTAATACATTAGATATTATTTTGATGATTATTATTATATTTATTTGGTTTTGGGATTTTCTCAAAGCCCTAATAAACTTTTACTTTAAATCAACTAAATATATTTCAGGTGTATCAAAACATACCATGTGTAAAGTCTCATGCAGCATACACACGACCGGACTTTTCGACAGCAAAGGTCCGACGGAATGAATCCGCCGGACAATTCGATCGTGTGTGGGCTTCATCGGACCTTTGCTGTCCAAAAATCAGACGGACTTTAGAAATAGAACATGTTTCAAATTTTTCTGTCGGACCCAGTTCCTATCGAGAAATCCGCTCGTCTGTATGCTAGTCCGACGGATGAAAACCGACGATAGGGCAGCTATTGGCTACTGGCTATGAACTTCCTTATTCTAGTCCGGTCGTACGTCATCAAGTTCGATTCCGTCGGACTTTGGTGTGATTGTGTGTGTCCAAGTCCGTTCATTCGGAAAGTCCGTCGGAAGTCCGCCAAAAGTCAGTCGGAAAGACCGTCGAACCTTTGCTGTCGAAAAGTTTGGTCGTGTGTACGCGGCATTACAGTTTGTCTTCTTTCTAAAACAGCCACCGCCTGAGTAGAAAAATGTGTCTCCTTCCTTCCAGGTCCATTGATTTTTTATGGAGGCTGTAGTCTCCCTGTAGAGCTCCCTCTCCACTCCAAAGAGTCAGAGCTACAGCTCTTTAATCGGAGGGATAGGATTTCTTGATTCCAGACCTTTAGGTCTAATGTAGCAGTGGGCATCTCTGCAGAGAGACAACTGCTTCCCTACAAAAGGTAAGGGCCCTCCACTCTGGAAATGGTCAGCTTTTTTACTCAGGCTGTGACTGCTTTCTATAGAAAACTAACAGTGCAAATTGTCACACCTTTTGTTTTGATGTACCTGGAATGTTTTTTGCTCATTTAAACTGAAAGTTAATTTGAGCTTTGCCCAGCTTGCATATTAGCATTATGCATCTTGCTAGATTGAATGATTAATCTTGTGCTTTTACTTATCAAGACATGAGAGGTCCCTATACCACAGCCTGTTTCCCTAACCTTACTATAATATAGCCGACATTCCTAAGACTTCTTTTTCTCCTCATTAGATGGTGTATATCATTTTTGCTCCAAATATTTTGGAAGTGAAGCCCTCTAACCAATCCTCCCCCTAGGCCCCATTCACCCCCTCCAGTGTTTTGTAACTTCAGGCTTCAAGCTACAAAACGCCCAGGTGTGAATGGGGCCTAATTGCAAGGTTGCTTCTCATTAACTTCTGTAGTGACTTTGGAAAAAGCCTATGAGAATCCAATGTACAGGCATGACAATGAAGATTTTGGATGTAGGCTGTATGCATTGCAAAAAGCTGAAATTATCAGATGCAGGTAAGTATGGATCTAGGGTCTGGGAGGATGAGATACTTTTGAAAGCTGAACTCAGGGAAGTAAATTGTATTGATAAATGTGCACTCTTAAATTACATCTCCTAGGATGTTTCACCATCAGAAATGCTCTGGGAGAGCAACTTGTGGGTTTGGCAAAGGGAATGTTTTTACTAATATCTGCACACCCTTTGTCCTGTGCAAACACGAGACTCCACTCCTAGAAATGCCTGAGTTGATTAATAGGTTTTCTATGGAAGTACCGGTATTTATGATCTATAGTTCTTTTGCAAATTAAATGTCATTCAGTAAATGACTAGATGTACTTTAACCCACTGTTTAGCACAATGTGACCGCACACACCATTTGCTGAGGTTTATACCTTGTCTTTGACCATATGTGTCTTTTGAAGTTTGACCTGATATCCAGTTAAATGTTTACGTTTTTTATATTGGCATTTGCCAGTAATTTCAATTCTTTGACTTCAGCTTCCCTATGCTACCATTTGATGGAAATCATATCCCCATGGTTTTATATTCTAGTTTGTCACCCCTAACAAAAAGTTGGAAATTAACTAAAAATTACTACTTAACGAAATAGTGTTTAAAGCTTTATAAATAAAAAAAAGGCATAATATGTCAAGGAGAAGCCTGAAGACTGTTATTGCACTGCATGACAATAAAACAGGGATATGTCACACTACCAGTTTAATAGGATTGGCAAATGAAGATGAGAATATCATATATTTAAAAAGTGTCAGTGACAGCCCTCAAATTCTTGTGATTCTAAAAACTCCCTGGAATTCATAAGAAATGGTGAAGACAGTCTTTAGAAGTGTGCTATGGGGCCACATGTCAGTGAGTGTGACAGATTCATATACCTGTCAGAAACATGTACATGAATTTGTCACAAAGATGTTCCAAATCTTCTAGAAAGCAGCGGAAAGTAGCCATACCAGCACTGCAGGAGTTAAAGTATAACTAAAGGCAAAACTTTTTTTTTTAGTTTTAGATAGAGTGGGGAGGGATTAGAAAACCTGTTAGTTTTTTTGCTGTCAGTGCCCCCATTAAGGAGATTCACCTTTTCTATTTGTGGGAGAGAGAGAGAAGAGTGGCACCACTCTCAGTGCAGTATGTCAGTTAAAATTCAATGTTTAATAAAAGTAAGATCAACTCACATTTTGGTGAGATTTAAAGTGCATGGCATAAGTAGCTTGAGCTCCTGTAGTCCAGCGGGGCAGCGGTGGTGGTCAGCAGTTCTCGGCAGCTCCGGTGGTTCCCGAGGCTCCGAGGCTGAAGACGGTCACACAACCAGCACGTCAGCGGTGATGGATGGGAGGCGTAGTCGAGCTCGCGTTCGGAGCATGCGTGCTCCTTCATCAGGCTGATATAGGAGCAGGCATGCTCCGAATGCGAGCTTGACTACGCCTCCCGTCCATCACTGCTGACGTGCTTGTTGTGTGACCGTCTTCAGCCTCGGAGCTACTTATGTCATGCACATTATATCTCACCAAAATGTGAGTTAATCTTACTTTTATTAAACATTGGATTTTAACTGACATACTGCACTCAGAGTGGCGCCGCTCCTCTCTCTCTCTCTCTCTCTCTCACACAAATATCTACAGAGTCGTTTCTGCTCTCTACAGCTGGCTGTCCACACTGATACAGACCAGAACCCCTAAACCCTGGTCTGGTCTCAGCAGTGAATGAACTTTGCCTACTGGCACACCTGGACTTTGGAACTATTTCCATATCGCACTAGCTGCGTTTCTAGCGCTCCATCTTTTTTTAATTTTACCCTCTCTATTTGTCCTGTTTACCATTATCATTGAAGGTGAAAGTATAAGAAAACCCCACATTTAAAGTATAAGAAAACCCCAGGAGGATCACAAATATTCTCTGGTCTCTCCAAATAGACAACATGCCCTGCTATACATGCACTGCTATACAGTGAGCAGCTCAATAGACTAAAATAGCAAAAAGGTCCTGTGATGCACTCATAATTGCAGTGACACTGACCTGCTGAAATCCTGCGGACATTGGGGTGGGTCTGGGGGTTAGGGGCTGACGGTGGAATCTAGATCTTTGTGCAGGCTCCATTCATGGTACATTCGGTCTGTCCCAGGCTCTACTGTTTTGTTCTACTGTGGTGGGGGGCATAGTGTTCTACTCTTCTTTTTCTGCATGGGGGCCAGCATGGACAATAACTGTGTTTCTTCTCTCTGACTTCCTGATTTTGCTCCATTCAACAAACTCAGAAACACCCCCCCCCCCCCCCCCCCAATGTATAGTGGTGCGAGTCTGCATAGAAACCAATTGGCCTCCATGTTTTAATGTCAAAGCTTAATTGAACAAGCTGATGTTAGAGGCTGATTGGCTACCATGCACAGCTGCAACAGATATTGTACTCTCCAGTTCTAGTAAATCAACTCATGTATGCCAACATAAAGTTGGTCTTGATTACCTCCAGTTTCATTATGTTCAAAATGGCTGTCATTTTTTATTTTTTTTGCAGCCAACAATGACAGATTGTGAAAGAGGCACACATAAGAACTAATTGAATCTGTTGCATGTGCCAGAACTATTAGCAGAACTGTTGCAAAGCTTTCATGGATTATGCACAGGACTTTCTAATGTGACCATACTGCCAGAAAATCATCATGAATGCTTTTTTGAATCATGGCCACTGTGTTTATGAAACAAAATATTTAATACTATTGCTACAAGTTGTTGTAGAAGAATAAATGATTATGTTAAAGAAGCTTACATTGTGAAAAATTGTTTGGAGCAGTTCGCATATCACTATTTGAGACTAAGCAGCATGAAGATTACATGTTATATTAGCTAGTTCAATTATTTAGATCCTTCTGGGTTAGCCAGAACTGAAGATGGGATTCTAAGCAGACCAAAATAACCTTAGAGCCTTTGTCAATGGGCTTTTGTTTAGAGAACTACTTCTTCTCTTCCCATACAAGTAAATGGGATCTTAATAACAGCTTGAAACAAGTTGATGCAGCTAAGAGGAAGGATGTAAGGAGATATATTGCCTGTTAGAAGGAGGTCAACTGCAGTTTGAAGGAGGTCAACTGCAGTTCATATACAACTGTGAATTAAATCTGAATGATGTCAGAAGCATCCCGAAATGATCTAAAATGTAGGCTGAATGCACATGAACCAGGAACACCAAAAAAAAAAAAGGAAAGAAAAAAAAAGCTTATTACCCACTAGCAGACCGCCCTATGTAGATATATGGCGGCTGGGTGGACACCCCATCTGTGCTGTGATTTGGTACAGCACGTCGTTCATCAGCAATTAGAAGCCCCACCTGTGTTTAAGGGAGTATATCATTTTTTTTATTGCATATATGTTTTTTAGTGCAGACATTGTAGTGATATTACATATGTCCATTGACAGAAACCCAAATCTCTTCATAAGCTCAGAAGCAGGTCAAAAGAAGGTCAGAAGCATCTCAAACTCATCTTTAAGGGGTTGTAAAGTCAGAAGGTTTTTTTATCTTACTGCATTCTTTGCAATAAGATAAAAAACCTTCTGTGTGCAGCAGCCCCCTTTGGCCCCCTAATGCTCACTTGAGCCCCATCTCTGTCCAGCAATGTCCACAAGTGTCTCGGCCACCCAGGACACTCCCTCCTGATTGGCTGATACAGAGCAGCAGCGCCATTAGCTCCTGCTGCTGTCAATCAAAGTCAGTTAGCCAATCAGGAGAAAAGGGGAAGGTCAAACCTCAGCTCCATGTCTAAATGGACACAGGGAGCTGCAGCTCAGCTTGGGTGCCCCCATAACAAGCTTCTTGCTTTGGGGGCACTCAACAGGAGGGAGGGGCCAGGAGCACAGAAGAAGAGGATCCAGGCTGCTCTGTGCAAATGCACTGCGCAGAGCAGGTAAGTATAACGTGTTTATTATTTTAATAGAAAAAAAAACAAGACTTACAATCACTTTAAGTACAAGCTGCATGTACCTGAAAGCATGCTGCATTTGCCGATCTACTCAAGCCCCGATACTGATATTTACTACAGCTTGCCAAGAATGTAATACATTGGGCTAAAAAAACTGTTTTGAATAGCCTTGATGTCACATCCCAAAAAATAAAATACAAAAATTGTCAACACCCCATGCAGGATTTTTTAGGCATCAAAATCATAATTACAAAAATATATATATAATATTATCTTTATTGCAAATTTCAATAAAACATCAACAATAAAAAGTATTAGGTGGATACATTTGTGTCTCTTGTTAGGCCGAACAAATACCACACGTGTCATATGATTATCACCATTACAATTACATTTTGATAATGAATCACTGTGGAACCCAACTCATTTCAATTGTACTTCTTCATTGCGGGTCTGATGATGGAATTTCAGCAGTAAAGGTCTAATAACAAAATACTAAATTTCACATAGCAGATACAATTATCAAAAATAGATCATCATTATACCTTGTATCGCAGTGAACGAGTATCCAAAAAAATAATCAGCCACAAATGTAAAAGAAATGATTCAAAGGCTGTCAGCAGTACCACCAGAGCACAGATACAAGGTATGATATAAGGAGCACCAAACCTATACCACCCCAAAAGATGCTTTATATCTAGATTAGATATGTAGTATAAATACTACTGAAACCCTACTATCACCACCACTAAGAAACAGCCACATTAGGGTCTTACTTGTATAAGTACAGTATAGTAATGTTGTGTCTACGTACAGTAAGTAAATAACAAAATCTTAATGACGTAAAGCATCAGGAAAAAGCAAACACAATATTGTGTTTCTTTTTTATATTCAATATGTATATTGCTCATTTAGTATTCAGTATTTACACTCAGATATTAATTATTTAAAGACTCACCTCTGCTCTATAAATTGCGCTTCCTAATAAAGTTAAAGGGGTTGTAAAGGTTCGTGTTTTTTCTCCTTAATGCATCCTATGCATTAAGGTGAAAGAAGACCTGTCAGAGACCGGCCCCCAGCCCCCCCCCCCCCCCCGTTTTACTTTTCTGACCCCTCAAACTCGTCTGTCTGCTAGGGGGTTCTCAGCTGTTGATTGGATAGATTGATAGCAGCGCAGCCATTGGCTCCCGCTGCTGTCAATCAAATCAATTACGCGGCCACCAGGGGGGCAGGGCCAAGTCCTGCATATCGGCGTCTATGGACGCCGAATGCTGGACTTGGGAGTGCGCCCGCACGGTAACCCCCCAGAAAAGCGCTTCTCCCAGGGGGTTAACTGATGCGTGGAGGAGCCGAGAGAGCCGCCGGGGCACCCCAGAAGACGAGAAATGGGGCCACTCTGTGCAAAACGAGCTGCACAGTGGAGGTTAGTATGATATGTTTGTTATTTTTTTTAAAAAAAGGACCTTTAGTGGCTCTTTAAGAGTATAAAATTAATGTTATACCTAAAATATCCTATAGTTTGTACTCTAATAGGATTTCACAACTGCATTATCCACCAAGTAAATTCTCATTACACCCCCTAACCTTGTTATTATTTTCTTGTTTAAATTACCTTATCATGTAGCACACCTTCTACATGTGATCTTCTTAGTGCCCTTTGAGGTATTACTACTACAACATGAAGTATGTGAACTCACCTTGCTGCTGGTAATCCTTAATCCCAGGTTTAGCCCATTTCTCTTTGATAATATGTCAGTGTTCCTAATCTTGCATCACATAATTGAAGTTCCACAACGTGACTCTGCTCTCCTCCATCCATATTTTACTGCACAATTTAACACTTCTCAGGTTGTTAAATATAAAATAAATGAATCTGCACTTGTCACAGCGTCTGTGGATTCACTAGTCTTTTAAGCTATAACTCAGACAGAATCTCCCTGTCAGAATGACATCTAATATAAAAAAAAAAAAAAATCTTGTAAATGTATTTTGTCAGTTTAACTGAACTGAGCCAGAGTGTGGAGAAGAAAAAAAAATGATATTTACTGTCAGGAGAACTTGATCTGGTTACACAGGTGATGAAAGGGTTAATGGTGTGTGATAAGAACAATTTCAAAGAATGATTGTCGCTTTAAAGCTTCACTGCGCTAACACGTGTTTGCAAATAGTGCAGAAAAGAATGAGATTTATATTCTTCTTTCAGACAACCCAAATATTAAATAATTGAAAGACAAAGGGGTGGAGGGTAATTGGAGGGTAATTAATTACTGTCAAATATGTGCTTTATGGGAAGAAGAAGCCATTCTCGCTCTAACTCCATAAAAACACATATAAGTATATTCCATTATTTATATGCTAACAATACAATGTTTTTTTTTTCTTCTTCGTGCTGTTTTTATGCTTAGCACATTCTTGGCAATAATAGAGCAAGTTTGATAAATGAACTAAGCAGCACTTGAAATTGAATTATTATTTTTTTTTGTTTTAGAACAGCCGTTTAATTAATTTATGTCTTATTATAACTGAATTTTTCAAAGTTTAATCTTTCTATCAACACATCTGTGTATCTCAGGATTGGAGATCCTGCAACCTTGTAGGTTTTGGAGCTACAACTTGCATTAAAGAATATTTGACAATATTTTTCAGATGCTATAGTACATATGCAGGCCACATATAGGGAAGAGTTGCTCTTTTTTTTCTTGTTCAGGTGAGTAGAATCACCTTCAGCAGTGGGAATTGATACATTTAGTAGCGGTATTACTACCACTGCTAAATGTGGCAGCTTCCCTCTCTGGCTGGTTGTTGGAAGCCAACAGTCACTAGTGTCCTAACAACAATGACTCGTCCCCATCATTCAGCTTTCAGACAGGGATTCCAAGCTGACAGCAAAATGTAAACAAAGGGGCTGGGGACTCTGTAAAAAATAAATAAATAATGGCTTTATGCCTCCCTCATACTCATAAAAGACCATTGGGGTCTGGTATGGGTTTTAAGGGAGACTGCCATGCAAAAAAACAAGGAAAAAATGTGATTTTCTCCCCAAAATCCTCACCCTCCTGAACCGTACCAGGCCACGCGCCTTCAACAAGTGTGGTACCTTGCTAGGGGGGCCCCAAAGTTGTTCATTATAAAAGCCTCAACAACCCTGGCCTGATAATTGTGGGTAACAACCCCCACTTCTTAGATTGTGGTCATTCTCATTTGAAAAATAAGTGATTAGTAAATAAACCGACTGGGGTTCTCTTTAATATAACTGTTTATTTTAAGAAAAATGCTCACATTTTATGAAGACGAATAAAAGAATGAAAAAAATAAAAGTCCAGAAAGATATACCATGAGAACCAGAAACCACAGCAAAACTGTACAATAAATACAAATAAATAAAAACTCAATTAAATTCCTAAATGTAAATACATCATTAATCACGTCTTCCAGTGATGCAGATCCACATTAAACACAAAGAAAAACATGCCACCTACTAACACAATCCACTGCCTCTGGGAATGACATTTGTAAATGGGGACTCCCCACTGCCATCATTGAGCAACAAAGCAGCTGGGAGCTGCACTTTAAACAAATTTTTTTTTTTCTGTAGTAGGTTTTATACATTTTACAGGTGCAACATTTTATAGGCAGATTGAAGGCATCCTTCAGGAACATTATTTAAAAAAAATTTACCTTTTAAACCTTTCTGAAAATAGCTGCTTCCCAACAAAGGAAATTTAAATCAAAATAATTTTGCTTTGATACATGTTCTCAAGGGCAATGTCCAGCCTCCATGCCATTTGATTGACAATCCCTTGCCTATTAGCCTATAAAATGGCCATTACTGGTCTTTTGTATTCAGCCCTTGCTGATTTTAATCCAAAATGTTCGCCAAACCACCCTCAAACCGAGATTTGGGTAATCCCTAGCCAAATAGAAACTTGATATGCAATACATTTTGTCATTACCATGATGGTTAAATGTAAACTATTATTTTTCTAGCGGTGTCCCCGACCCCTAAAGGCCTAATGGTGACCTCCAGAGTCAGGGAGAGCTGACATCCTTCCTCGAAGTGTGGGTTATTAGGCATGGTGGGTGTTATGCAAGTTGGAAACATGGGCTCCAGGCACTTTTTGAATGCAAGAAAAATAGATTTATTGTCTCTTAAACAGAACTGGTGCAGAGAGGGTTAGGACCAGGACACCCCTAGGTAGATGCAATAACAATTGTCGGACTACGAGGCAAAAATAATAGACAGACAGCTATTCAGGTGGAGGGCCTTTAAGCTGGATGCAGCAACTGTATTTGTAGAACTTCTTTCTCCTACGGCAACTGAACTTTTAACAGTCAATAGAGATCTATGCACATAACTCACACTAACCTATTACAGATCTTCGCTCACATCTCACAGTATCCCACTGTAGATCTTCACTCACTGAGCTCCCGGTCTCTCACTAAACGTCAAGATCCCAGTCGTCACTGGATCTCCTGAGCTCTTCCACAGCTAACCTGCTGTATACTCCACACGCTTCATACCTACCTTCTAACCCACTGGGTCACTGG
Organism: Lithobates sylvaticus; assembly: GCA_028564925.1. Taxonomy (NCBI): domain Eukaryota; kingdom Metazoa; phylum Chordata; class Amphibia; order Anura; family Ranidae; genus Lithobates; species Lithobates sylvaticus. The sequence goes on from CM053030.1 coordinate 398,265,062, forward strand.
CTTGACACTCTGCTGAAGCTTTCCCACTTCTTCACCATCCCCGGATGGTGAAAAGGCTGCTCTGGTACTTCCTCAGACTTCCATAGACTGGCCTCTGATAACAGGAGTGGTTGTCCCATGCTGGTGACTGCTTCCCCTCTACTTCTGGTCTTGATCCTCACTTCCCCCTGGCGACAGAAGTGGTCATCCCTTATGGCAACTGTTTCTCCCTCACCACTGGCAACAATTCAGTTCCCCATCCGGCGGAACCTCTGCAACTTGTTTGGGCTTCCGGCCTGAAGCCCAACCCCTCACTGCTTCTCTCAAACCTGGATAGGCCTCAGACAGCCTAGCAGCCAGATGCTCCCAGGATAGGCCTCTTGCTTCTGGCCTAGCAACCCGGAGCCTTGTAACAAACATCCACCCAGACAGCCATCCAGGTGGCACAGAACCCCAATCACCTGACTCTTTCCGAATAAATAGGCTCTCCCAGCTGGCCAAGGGGCCAAAGAACCCCCTGCCAATTGGCTGAGACAACCCATCCATTTCAAGTCTGAATTCACTATGCCCTTGTCATTCTAATGCCACAGGCAACAATGACAGAAGAGAGAGGTGCATCAAATCCAGAGAAAAGTCAGTGGATCCCCCTAAAAATTAGCCAGGCTAGTTGCCTAAATGTATTAGCAACCCTGCCTACAACTAGGGTGTTACATTGTGTTTTAAACCCATGAATAGCATTCCTCTCAAATACAGTCCCTGACAAAAGTCTGAAGTGCCGCTAAAATATATTTCTAATCAAAATTTTGTTACAAGAAATGGGTCATTTTAATCCCAACAGCTTTTGTAATAATATTTCAGTGCAAAACTAAACTGACAAAAAGTATTCTAATATTCACAGCTTGGTAAAGCCCATCGAGTACATTTTTGCCAAGACATAAGTGTTGTCGCCTTGTTATATGAGCTTCACCTGTGACTAATAATGGATCAATTAGGTCTCAGGTGTGTATAAAAAGAACACCAGTACACTAGACCTTCTCAACTGCAACTAGACCTCTGCAAACATGCCTAAGATTCACCCGGAGGCTAAAGTGTTGAATATCAAGAGGCTGAAGACCAGATCCACTGCTGATGTGGCAGGCACCTTCAATGTGTCTCAGTGTCAAGTTCAGAGGATAAAAAAAAGATTTGAAGAGACTGGAGACATTTTGGACAAGGCCAAGTCAGGCCAACCCCGCAAGACAACTGCTCAAGAGGACCGTTTGTTGGCTAGAAAATCCAAGGCCAGCCCATTTTCCACTACAGCAAAGCTCCACGAGACCTGGTCACCTGAAGTCCCTGTGTCAACCAGAACAGTTTGTCGGATTCTGTCTCGAAATGGCCTCCATGGTCGAATCAGTGCCCATAAGCCAGCACTAAACAAAAGACAATTGAAAAACCGTGTGGCATTTGCCAAGGGCCACAGCCTGCTAAAAGCATGAACTCTGGAAAAGTGGCAGAAAGTGGATTTTTCAGATGAATCTTCTGTTGAATTAAACCACAGTCGCCGCAAATATTGCAGGAGACCTACTGGAACCCGCATGGAGCCGAGATTTACCCAGAAAACAGTGGCGTTTGGTGGAGGCAAAATCATGGTCTGGGGTTACATCCAGTATGGGGGTGTGCGAGGGATCTGCAGGGTGGAAGGCAACATCAATAGTCTAAAATACCAAGAAATCTTAGCTACCTCTTATATTCCCAACCATAAAAAGGCCAAATTTTGCAGCAGGATGGTGCTCCATCGCATACTTCCATCTCCACATCAAAGTTCCTTAAGGCAAAGAAGATCAAGATGCTTCAGGATTGGCCAGCCCAGTCACCAGACATGAACATCATTGAGCATATGTGGTGTAGGATGAAAGATGAAGCATGGAAGACGAAACCAAAGAATATTGATGAACTTTGCTATTCCTGATGACTTCATCAATAAATTGTATGAATCCTTGCCAAACCGCATGGATGCTGTCCTTCAAGCTCATAGAAGTCATACAAGATATTACATTTGGATCTCACAGCACCACTACTTAATTTGCTGACATATTTTGGGATTTTCACTAAAGTTGTTTAATTTCTGTATAGGCGACAAAACTTTTGTCTTGCCAAAATTTGACCTGTCTGTCTTGATTAAATGATAAATCTTTTTTCAGTGAAACTAATTTATTTCAGTGCATTAAACATCATTTGGGAGGGCTTTAGCTTTTCATATGAGCTATTTCTAACACCAATTGATTAAATAAAAGTCAGGTTAATAGCAGGAGTTTCTACAAAATAGAGAAGTGACAAGACTTTTGTCAGGGACTGTACAGTTAGGTATGTGAATTGCAGGTATGTGCTCATGTAGGCTTTGTATAACTGCATCCTGCATCCTGTCTGTTTGATTTGATTTGATTTGATAGTAAGTATGTCAACCCCAAATATCAAGGATCACTCCCACATCTGGTTGTTATGAGAGTAGTTTGAACATGTATTTTATTGGCTGATAATTGCCTTGTTTTTAGGTGCCTTTATTGCCTAACTTGTTATGTATAATCATCACAGTTTTGTTGCGTTCACAATTTTGTTGCGTTCAAGCTATAGTTTGACAAATATTTGGGTAATGACAAGCTTGGGATAGTGGTTGTGTCAATCAAACACACAGTCTCTACTGCAGGCTACCAAGTAAAATCAAATGCGATGTGAAGAAATTACATTGAACTTCCATATCATCCCTTAGGCTAAGTGTAGACTTGTGTCTAAACTTCTACACCTCTGAAAAGCGATCAGCATTCAGATGGATTTGACAGGAGGTAAGAATGCCTCTTCACTTCCTGTTTTAACCACTTAATTTCCGTACCAAAGTGCTGCAACCACAATCATTGCAATTAAATGGATCAGTAAGCCCACCGAATGCTACATGAGTGATAGCTTTTGCCATGGGAGCTAAAGCTAAAGCTAAGTATTGTGACTGTGGCACATAAACAACCCCCGTCTACTGCCTTTGCACGTTAAGACCTAGCAGTTGGGGGAGCTAAAACATGGCTCAACTACTTATTTTTAACGCCTAACCCCCAACACCCCCCCCCCCCCCCCCCAGTCGCAAGTCTTTTTTTGTTTACAAACTATTTTATTTGAGAATAAACACGAGTCATAAAATACACCAAAGGGCTGTTATTATACTATCAATTACAAAAGAAAACATGAAGCTTCCACACAACAGAAAAAAAATAAAAAATCCATTCAGTCCAATCGCAAGTCTACTTAATTATTAAAAGTTGTGTCCCCCTAATATAATGTTCCACACCACATCCCCATCACCAAAACTATTTGCAACAAGAACAATACTCAGACTTTGTCTTCCCATGCCTTGGTCATAAAACTTCCAGAGATGGTACTTTAATACATAAGGATTTTTTTGACCCAGGTATGACAATAACATTTAGGGGGTTATTTACTAAAACTGGAGAGTGCAAAATCTGGTGCAGATCTGCATAGAAACCAATCAGCTTCCATTTTTTTTTTGTCAAAGCTTAATTAAACAAGCTAAAGTTAGAGGTTGATTGGCTACCATGCACAGCTGCACCAGATTTTGCACTCTCCCGTTTTAGTAAATCAACCCTTTAAAGTTACAGTATTGTTCTTCTTCAAAATAGTTTCTTCTTATATTACGGTATTGAATGTTTCTGGCTTTAAAGAGGATCTCCCCCCTACCTATGCAAAACTAAATACGCTTTTTCAACTAAAGTGTGAAAAAGTCTCACACATGTGGTATTGCCACACTTTGGGGTGTAATTCTTGGTATGCCCATGCTGTGTGTTAGAAATATCTTATAAATTGACAACTTTGTATAAATTAAAAAAAATACTTTTTCATTTTCTTTTCACAATTTCCAAAAACTTGTGGAAAAATGGTATGTTCAAAAGACTCATTATGCTTCATAGAATATACATTGGGGTGTTTTCTTTCCAAAATGTGGTCATTTTGTGGGAGTTTCCATTGTCCTGGTGCTCCAGGGCCTTCAAAAGTTATAGATAGTCAGAAAAAAAGATGTGTAATTTATGATCCTAGAATGCTAGGTGCTGCTTGGATGTTGGGCCTCTCTATGTGGCTAGACTGTGAAAATGTCTCACACATGTGGCATTGCCATACTCCAGAAGAGTAGAAGAATGTTTGGGGTGTAATTCTTGCAATGTCCATGCTGTGTTTTAGAAATGTCCTATAAATTGACAACTTTGTATAAAAAAATAATAATTTTTCGGTTTGTTTCCACATTTCAAAAAATTTTGAAAAAAATGACACCTTCAAAGACTCATTATACCCCATTGAATATACATTTGGGTGTTTTTTTGCAAAATGTGGTAATTTTATTGGTGTTTTCATTGTCCTGGTCCTCCAGGTCTTTCAAAAATATGATATGTAGTCAGGAAATTTGATGTGTAATTTATGTCCCTAGAACACCTGGAGGTGCTGCTTGGATTTCGGGCTTCTGTTTGTGGCTAGGCTGTGAAAAACTCAAGAGGAGTAGCAGAATGTATTTTGGGGTGTAATTCTTGCTATGTGCATGCTGAGTTTTAAGAATATCTTATAAATTAACAACTTTGTGTAAGAAAAAAAACAAGCAAACATTTTCTTTCTTCATTTTCATAAAACTTGTGGGAAAAAATGCCACATTGGGGTGTTTGCTTTCCAAATTGTGGTTATTTGTGTGTCATTCCAGTGACCTGGTGCTCCACGTTCAAAAGACTCAATATACCTCATCGAATATACATTTAGGTGTTTTCTTTGCAAAATGTGGTAATTGTATTGGTGTTTTCATTGTCCTGGTCCTCCAGGGCTTTTCAAAAGTGTGATATGTAGTCAGGAAATTAAATGTGTAATTTATGTCCATAGAACACTTGAAGATTTTCCTTGGATGTTGCGTCTCTTTATGTGGCTAGGCTGTCAAAAGGTCTCACACATGTGCTATCGCCATACTCAGAAGGAGTAGCATAATTTATTTTAGGGTGTAATTCTTGCTATGTCCATGCTGTGTTTTAGAAATATCTTCTAAATTTTGTGAGAGCAAAAAAACTTTTTTTTTTAATTTCTTCATTTTACAAAGAATTGTAATAAATTCCAACTTCAAAAAAACTCTCTTTGCCTCTTACTAAATACCTGCTTTCAAAAATGGGTCATTTGGTGGGTATTTGTACTGTCCTGGCATGTTAGGGTCACAAGAAATGAGATAGAAGTCAATACATCAGGATTGATCATCCTGATGTACTGTACCGTAGCTTGTAGACTCTTACTTCCACAAAGACTAAATAATATACACTGATTTGTAAATATGTGCAATTCATTTAGTTCCAAATCTGTTTTTCAATGAAATTTGACAAATTTGTTTATTCGGAAATATTCGAATTAACGAAAACCCGTTTAACAAAAATTTTCAAAAAATTCAGGACATTTTAGAATTCGAAAATCCAAATATTAGAAAAATTTGAAAATCTGAAAATAAGAATGAAAATCCGAAAATTCAAAAGAACAAAATCTGAAAATAAGAATGAAAATCTGTAAATTCGAAAATCCAAAAATTTGAAAATACGAAATAATAACTAACTAATAATAATAACCATTACTAACTACAGGGGGTCCCCGGGTTACAAACAAGATAGGGACTGTAGGTTTGTTCTTAAGTTGAATCTGTTTGTAAGTCGGAACAGGTAAATTTTTTAAGTGTAGCTCCAGCCAAAAAATCTATTTTTAAGTTTTTTAGATAACATAGAGAAGGGTTATCACCCCTGTAACATTTGTTTTGCTGTCTGTGCCCCTGTTCAGAAGATTTCACTTCACCTTCTGTCCCAATGACAATTGGAATTTGAAAATTTTGGGTTGATAGGGAAGCATGGACTGGTGATAAAGCATCAGTGGAGACACCTTTTTCCCATATTAACTCTTACAGGAGTAAATTTCCTTTCCTAGGGGTGGATTTCCTCTCACTTCCTGTTGTCTCCCTCCGTTTGTAAGTAGGAGTCGTTTGTAAGTCGGATGTTTGTAAGTAGGGGACCCCCTGTATTCAATTACAGAATTACAAAACGAATTATCCAAAATAATGAATATCGCATTTAAAGTAGTTCTGCACCCATTTCATTTAGTAAATCTCTTTGCCTTCCAAATCAGGCAAAGAGTACTAAATGAAATGTGTTTTTTTTTTTTTTTTTTTTTTTACTTACCTTGTAATTGATGAATTCCGGTCTTCTCTCTCTTCGGCGGTGGGCGGGGTCTCTGCGTCGATCGTCGTCAGGCCGCACTGTCTCCTGGGATCTGGTGTCATTGTTCCCAGGAGTCAGTGCGGACATCTTCCGAAATCTTGCGAGATTTCGGCCACATCTTCTGAAATCTCGTGAGATTTCGGACACATCTTTCGAAATCTCGCGAGATTTCGGACACATCTTCCGAAATCTCGTGAGATGTCGGCAGATGTGCCGTTACTGCGCACGCGCGAGTAACGGCGGTGCATGCTGGGCCATCTAAAGTGCCTGTGGGGGTTTCACATGCCCACAGGCAAGATGGCCCCCAGCACAAAAGAAGAAGATGAGGAACTTCATCGGACGAAAACCGGCGGCGATCGAGATGGAAGATGGAACAGGTGAGTCCCCCAATAAAGGTAAGCATCCTTTGTATACCCCCCCAAAAAAAAAAAAATATATACAGAGTGCAGAACCGCTTTAAATAATTATTAATAATAATAAATAATAATAAAAAAAAACATTATGTTCATAAACAGACAAATTTGAAAGGAAATTACAATACCTATACTTTAATAGCTAGTTATCATTAGTTAGTTATTATTACGGGTTTTTCAAATTTTCGGATTTTCAAATTTACGAATTTTCGAATTTACGAATACCGCATCTAAACGAATGGAACATATAGAATTAACATTTTTCTGAGGTTACAAATTTATTTGAAATAACGCATTTCGATCATAACAAATGACCCGAAAAACAAACAAAAGAAATGAAAACGCATACATTTTTTGGCACTGCACATGTCTACTGACATACCCCCAAAGGAAACCTCTATCTGTCTCAAAAAATTATAAGAATTTAGTTTGTTGCATTGTTGAATGACTAAGTAATTGTCATTTAAAGTGTGAGAGCGCAGAAAGCTGCAAATTGGCCTGGGCAGGAAGGGGGTAAAAATGCCCTGTATTGAAGTGGTTAAATAAATATATATACAGTATCTCACGAAAGTGAGTACACTCCTCACATTTTTGTAAATATTTTATCTTTTCATGCGACAACACTGAAGAAATTACACTTTGCTACAATGTAAAGTAGTGGATATGTCGCTGAGCACATGCACTCAACTTATTTGGTCAAACCATGGTGAGGCCTGTTCTGAGTGGAACTTGTCCTGTTAAACTGCTGTATGGTCTTGGCCAACATCCTGCAGCTCAGTTTCAGGGTCTTGGCAATCTTCTTATAGCCTAGGCCATCTTTATGTAGAGCAACAATTCTTTTTTTCATATCCTCAGAGAGTTCTTTGCCTGGAGGTGCCATGTTGAACTTCCAGTGACTAGTATGAGAGAGTGAGAGCGATAACAGCAAATTTAACACACCTGCTCCCTATTCACATCTGAGACCTTGTAACACTAATGAGTCACATGACACCAGGGAGGGAAAATGGCTAATTGGGCCAAATTTTTGACATTTTCACTTTTGTTGCCAGCGGTTTAGACATTAATGGCTGTGTGTTGAGTTATTTTGAGGGGGCAGCAAATTTACACTGTTATACAAGCTTTACACTCACTACTTTACATTGTAGCAAAGTGTAATTTCTTCAGTGTTGTCATATGAAAAGATAGCATACAATAGTTACAAAAATCTTAGGGGTGTACTAACTTTTGTGACATACTATATATATATATATATATATATATATATATATATATATATATATATATATATAACAATTATATTGGTAGGCAAATTAGTCATAAAGTCATTATTAAGTTAACCACTTGGCGTCCGCGCTATAGCCAAATGACAGCGCGGACCTGAATTTCCGGGAGGCTGTCATATGATGGCCTCCCCTTTGCACGCTCCCCGGCGCACGCTGTGATCACTGAGTCACTGAGATTCGGGTGATCACAGATCCGATTAAGGGGCCAATTCCGGTCCCTTACCATGTGATCAGCTGTCAGCCCACAGTGCCCACCAGTGCCACATATCAATGCCCATGAGTGCCACCTATCAATGCCCACAAGTGCCACCTACCAATGCCCACCAGTGGTGCCAATCAGTGCCACCTAGCAGTGCTGCCTATCAGTGTAACCAACCAGTGCTGATCAGTGCCCATCACTGCCTCCCATCAGTGCCCATCACTGCCACCTATTAGTGCCCATCAGTGCCGCCTCATCAGCGTACATCAATGAAGAAGAAGAATGTGGTCTTTTTAAAAAAATTGAAGAAAAAATTAAAACCGCAGAGGTGATCAATACCTCCAAAAGAAAGCTCTATTTGTGGGGAAAAAAATATAAAACTTTAATTTGGGTACAGTGTTGTATGCAGTGTTGCAATGGTCATGCAAAGTGCATCAGCGCTGAAAGCTGGAAATTGGTCTGGACCGGAGGGGGGTTTAAACAGCTGAAATGAGTAGTATTCTGATCCAATTTACAGCCTGAACTTCGTAGCTCAATTAGGTAATCTCTATATGGCAGGCACTAAAGGTAGCAAACAGCGATCAAAGGGAATAGATGGAGATTACTAAAAGGTTAAAAATTTGTAAAGCATAATGTATAATCCGATTTTTTTCAGGGATTCAGTAGAACAAATTTTTAATTGAATCTAGGCACAACATATAAGCCATTAAGATCTGAAGTTTAAAATATTAGACATTCATAATTACATAAAAACAATACAAATTAATTAAATTAAAAGCAATATAGACTATTTTAATAAAACCACATTCTCCCAAATCACTATTCAACACATATTTTTATTATGCAATTTTTATCAGAAATCACAATTTATTGTTTATGATATTAACACTATAACTTGTTAAGCTAATAATTGCTACATTATCATAACTAGCCTCATCGTGTTGTGTTTATTGATGCTAATGAATATCTTACAGCCTTGATGTTCAGAAATTAACACAATACATTTTCTTTGAACTGATATGCTTTAGACAATATAGCACCCCAAATGAGCAATAAAACGTATTATATCCTCATTACAATACCAAAAATAGTTTATTAATGACAGTATACAATTTACTAAAAGAATTGTACTTCTAATTGAACATATTTTGTTTTTCAGCTGATCCTTGCCCTGGGGAATCGAGGAGTATGAAGAAGAATGCAGTGCTGGTGGATGGTGTCATCTTAAATGGACCAATAATTGATAGCAATTCTGGAGAAAAATTTGTTGAAGAGGTTTATAGACTATTAATGAATGAAGTCATATATAAGGCAACTGATGTAACAGAAAAGGTATATCTACTATTAATTCTTGTTTTATTGTTGTGCATATATACAGTATGTACATGTATATACAGTATAATAATATATATATACACTATATTGTCAAATGTATTGGGACAGCTGCCTTTACACGCACATGAACTGTAGGGTTCAATATTGAGTTGGTCCACCATTTGCAGCTACAACAGCTTCAACTCTTCTGGGAAGGCTGTCCAGCAGGTTTAGTAGTGTGTCTATGGGAATGTTTGACCATTCTTCCAGAAGCGCATTTGCGAGGTCAGGCACTAACAAGAAGGCCTTGCTCGCAGTCTCTGCTCTAGATCATCCCAAAGGTGTTCTATTGGGTTGATGTCAGGTCTGTTCAGGTTTTTTCTTTCGTTTTAATATATTTTATTTTCATAACAAATGAAAGACATCAGTATACCAAGATATAACAAAATATAACGAGGGTCTTTAGCCTTGAGTCAACCAACAAGTATAACAAATAAGTGCAGAAGGGTCATACATTCATTATACACATTTGTCAAATAAAGCGTACAATGTGAATCGGACAAAGTAGCCTAGTATCCAGAGAGGTCGCAGTGTTCAGCATATAATGACCCAGGCTAGAAGGGTGATAAGGGGGGTGGCTCCGCCACCCCAGTAGGGATCATGCTGTGGCCGAGTCCCCCATCCCCCAACACCCCCGTCTTAAGAGCAACTGAAAGCTGCTCAAACTTGTACAGAAATTCTAATAAGGCCTCAAACATGAGAAAGTGAAACCATTAAGCAAGACCATTGGTCTGTATGTCTAAGATTCTAGTTAACTCCAAGAGAGGCTACAGAGTCCATAGTAACTAGAAAAAATATATATGAACACATATCTAAGTTTTGGAACATTCGGGAACAGACCTACTCAGTAATGTATGACATGACTAGTGTCTAGATGTAGTCTGATCTTGGCCTAGGTTTAGGCCCATTTGAATGAAGGTCGAAGCCCAGGGACCATCAGAAAGAAGAGAGCGAAAGAGAAAGAAGGAAAAAGAAGGAGAAAGAAGTAGATGAGAAAGGGTTAGGGTAAGGCGGGTAGGAGTCGACTGGGGTGGGGTGAGCGAGACCGTGTTTCTGTATTGGGCATGGATAAAATTCTGATAAAGGCCATTCCAGATAATCCAGTGTTTATCTATAGGAAGGGGCAGTCTTTTGGGGATAAAGTGGTCAAAAAAATCTTGGACCCACCCAAAAAACCTTCTATGTTCTGGGAGAGGCCTGGAATCTATGCATGTCGCAAATGTTCGACTTATGTGGTATATGTGCTCCAATGCCCATGCGGTCTGATGTATAGCGGCCGCACTAAACGCACTTTAGGTAAGAGGGTATCAGAGCACATTAATAACATTAAGATTGGTTTTAAAGAACACAGTGTATCAATGCACTTTTCATGTAAGCACAATAGGGACCCTTCAGGCTTTAAATTTTGGGGAGTAGAAATAATTTACCCAGAATGGAGAGGTAACAATTAGGTCAGGGAATTATCAAAGTGCGAAACAAAATGGATCTATTTAACTGACACTTTATGTCCCAAGGGAATGAATGTTGAGTTGGATTTAAACTGTTTTATCAGTGATTACTAAATATAGAAATTTGAGGGATGTTTTATAATGAATTTTTTACACATGCAAGCTCGTTTGTTTGAGGATAAACAATGAGTGCAATGCGGCAAGCAAGACATGTAGGGATGTTTTATCTCACCCTGCTTTGTTTGGTCGTGTGTTTCCTTTTGTGATTTGAAATCACCACTCATTGAACGATCGGTTAGGAATGAGTATGATTGTACCGATCAGTTTCATGAGGGATGATTGCCAGACATGCATATCCGAAGACTGTAGCGGTGGCAGTTTGATCTATTTAAGGATAGGGATCATCCACATTAGACTATTGGGTCGTTATATTATGGTGTTATGTGATCATTTGTTCACATTGCGCTATTGGACCATTATATTATGGCGTTGTGTGAATGTGCAAGTTCCCTGGAGGTGATGCGGCGGACGCTGCGGATCTGGACAGATGGAATGAGGGTGTGCAGGGTTAATACCTGGCGCTCGCAGTGTATTTAAGGATAGGAGCTGCGCTGTGTGGCCACACCCTCTGACGAAGTGATGATGAAACGTGTCAGTGTTGAATTGACCTGCCATACCCCCTCATGGCCGGGTTTACCCTTTGTTGGTCTTGGAGGATAAAGCCTTGGAGGAGTATGTTGCAGACATGTTCCTCGAGGTTTCAGCTGCAAATCCCCGTCTCCTGCTGGTGCTGGTTTCTACTTTGTGAAGAAGAGTGGTGAACTGAGACCTTGTATTGATTATAGGTGTCTCAATCATTTCACGATTAAAAATGCCTATCCGATTACATTGATTACAGAGTTATTTGACCGCCTCAAGGGAGCAACGGTTTTCACAAAACTTGTTTTGAGAAGGGTATACAATCTCATAAGGATTACGTCCTCTGCAGTGTTTCCTGGGCTTTGCCAACTATTATCGGAAGTTTATTCGCAACTTCTCGTCTCTGGTCAAGCCCCTGGCTGATATGACCAGAAAGAATGGTAAACCACAGAGTTGGTCTCCGGAGTCCATTAAGGCCTTTGAGAGTCTCAAGGCTGTCTTTGTTTCTGCTCCTGTCCTGATTAGGGATGGGCCCGGTGCTCGATGCGAACCCGCATGCTTGGCCAATCACAGCGCCGGAAACTCGAAGAGCCATAATTGGCTACAGGCAGGACGCCTGTAGCCAATTACAGCTTAGGGGCTTTAGTACACGCCCCCTCTTATAAAAGGCCGCCACGCCGTCTGCGCCGGTCACATGCTGTTCTGGCGTAGATAGAGCAGGATCGTTCTGTGTCACTCTGCTGGATTTAGTTAGAGAGATTTACTTAGAGAGATTGAGTTAGATAGATTCATTTAGAAAGATTGATTTACAAAGAGGGGCTTGTAGTGTGTTCGTGGCAGGCAGGCACTGGCAGCAAACAGAGCTCCTATATTTTGTTTCCCAGAAGCACCTATAGGACTTGTAGTGTGTTCGTGGCAGGCAGGCAGAGCTCCTATATTTTGTTCCCAGAAGCACCTATAGGACTTGTAGTGTGTTCGTGGCAGGCAGGCAGAGCTCCTATATTTTGTTCCCAGAAGCACCTATAGGACTTGTAGTGTGTTCGTGGCAGGCAGGCAGAGCTCCTATATTTTGTTCCCAGAAGCACCTATAGGACTTGTAGTGTGTTCGTGGTAGGCAGGCAGAGCTCCTATATTTTCTTCCCAGAAGCACCTATAGGACTTGAAGTGTGTTAGTCCCATCACACAGAGATCATATATTTTGTTCCCAGAGGCACCTATAGGACTTGAAGTGTGTTAGTCCCATCACACAGACCTACATTTTCTTCCCAGAAGCACTTATAGGACTTGTAGTGTGTTAGTCCCATCACACAGAGATCATATATTTTGTTCCCAGAGGCACCTATAGGACTTGAAGTGTGTTAGTCCCATCACACAGACCTATATTTTCTTCCCAGAAGCACCTATAGGACTTGAAGTGTGTTAGTCCCATCGCACAGAGATCATATATTTTGTTCCCAGAAGCACCTATAGGACTTGAAGTGTGTTAGTCCCATCACACAGACCTATATTTTCTTCCCAGAAGCACCTATAGGACTTGAAGTGTGTTAGTCCCATCACACAGAGATCATATATTTTGTTCCCAGAGGCACCTATAGGACTTGAAGTGTGTTAGTCCCATCACACAGACCTATATTTTCTTCCCAGAAGCACCTATAGGACTTGAAGTGTGTTAGTCCCATCACACAGAGATCATATATTTTGTTCCCAGAAGCACCTATAGGACTTGAAGTGTGTTAGTCCCATCACACAGACCTATATTTTCTTCCCAGAAGCACCCATAGGACTTGAAGTGTGTTAGTCCCATCACACAGAGATCATATATTTTGTTCCCAGAAGCACCTATAGGACTTGAAGTGTGTTAGTCCCATCACACAGACCTATATTTTCTTCCCAGAAGCACCTATAGGACTTGAAGTGTGTTAGTCCCATCACACAGAGATCATATATTTTGTTCCCAGAAGCACCTATAGGACTTGAAGTGTGTTAGTCCCATCACACAGACCTATATTTTCTTCCCAGAAGCACCCATAGGACTTGAAGTGTGTTAGTCCCATCACACAGAGATCATATATTTTGTTCCCAGAAGCACCTATAGGACTTGAAGTGTGTTAGTCCCATCACACAGACCTATATTTTCTTCCCAGAAGCACCTATAGGACTTGAAGTGTGTTAGTCCCATCACACAGACCTATATTTTCTTCCCAGAAGCACCCATAGGACTTGAAGTGTGTTAGTCCCATCACACAGAGCTATATTTTCTTCCCAGAAGCACCTATAGGACTTGAAGTGTGTTAGTCCCATCACACAGACCTATATTTTCTTCCCAGAAGCACCTATAGGACTTGAAGTGTGTTAGTCCCATCACACAGAGATCATATATTTTGTTCCCAGAGGCACCTATAGGACTTGAAGTGTGTTAGTCCCATCACACAGACCTATATTTTCTTCCCAGAAGCACCTATAGGACTTGAAGTGTGTTAGTCCCATCACACAGAGATCATATATTTTGTTCCCAGAAGCACCTATAGGACTTGAAGTGTGTTAGTCCCATCACACAGACCTATATTTTCTTCCCAGAAGCACCCATAGGACTTGAAGTGTGTTAGTCCCATCACACAGAGATCATATATTTTGTTCCCAGAAGCACCTATAGGACTTGAAGTGTGTTAGTCCCATCACACAGACCTATATTTTCTTCCCAGAAGCACCTATAGGACTTGAAGTGTGTTAGTCCCATCACACAGAGATCCTATATTTTGTTCCCAGAAGCACCTATAGGACTTGAAGTGTGTTAGTCCCATCACACAGAGATCCTATATTTTGTTCCCAGAAGCACCTATAGGACTTGAAGTGTGTTAGTCCCATCACACAGAGCTATATTTTGTTCCCAGAAGCACCTATAGGACTTGAAGTGTGTTAGTCCCATCACACAGACCTATATTTTCTTCCCAGAAGCAACTATAGGACTTGAAGTGTGTTAGTCCCATCACACAGAGCTATATTTTGTTCCCAGAAGCACCTATAGGACTTGAAGTGTGTTAGTCCCATCACACAGAGATCATATATTTTGTTCCCAGAAGCACCTATAGGACTTGAAGTGTGTTAGTCCCCATCACACAGAGCTATATTTTCTTCCCAGAAGCACCTATAGGACTTGAAGTGTGTTAGTCCCATCACACAGACCTATATTTTCTTCCAGAAGCACCTATAGGACTTGAAGTGTGTTAGTCCCATCACACAGAGATCCTCTATTTTCTTTGCAGAAGCACCCATAGGACTTCTAGTGTGTTAGTGGCATCACACAGAGCTCCTATATTTTCTTCTCAGCAGCACCCACAGGACTTCTAGTGGCATCACACAGAGCTCCTATATTTTCTTTGCAGAAGCACCCATAGGACTTCTAGTGTGTTAGTGGCATCACACAGAGCTCCTATATTTTCTTTGCAGAAGCACCCATAGGACTTCTAGTGTGTTAGTGGCATCACACAGAGCTCCTATATATTCTTCTCAGCAGCACCCACAGGACTTCTAGTGTGTTAGTGGCATCACACAGAGCTCCTATATTTTCTTCGCAGAAGCACCCACAGGACTTCTAGTGTGTTAGTGGCATCACACAGAGCTCCTATATTTTCTTTGCAGAAGCACCCATAGGACTTAGTGTGTTAGTGGCATCACACAGAGCTCCTATATATTTCTTCTCAGCAGCACCCACAGGACTTCTAGTGTGTTAGTGGCATCACACAGAGCTCCTATATTTTCTTTGCAGAAGCACCCATAGGACTTCTAGTGTGTTAGTGGCATCACACAGAGCTCCTATATATTCTTCTCAGCAGCACCCACAGGACTTCTAGTGTGTTAGTGGCATCACACAGAGCTCCTATATTTTCTTTGCAGAAGCACCCATAGGACTTCTAGTGTGTTAGTGGCATCACACAGAGCTCCTATATATTCTTCTCAGCAGCACCCACAGGACTTCTAGTGTGTTAGTGGCATCACACAGAGCTCCTATATTTTCTTTGCAGAAGCACCCACAGGACTTCTAGTGTGTTAGTGGCATCACACAGAGCTCCTATATTTTCTTTGCAGAAGCACCCATAGGACTTCTAGTGTGTTAGTGGCATCACACAGAGCTCCTATATATTCTTCTCAGCAGCACCCACAGACTTCTAGTGTGTTAGTGGCATCACACAGAGCTCCAATATTTTCTTTGCAGAAGCACCCACAGGACTTCTAGTGTGTTAGTGGCATCACACAGAGCTCCTATATATTCTTCTCAGCAGCACCCACAGGACTACCGACTACAATGGCTGGAAGACCGCCAAGGGGAGGCAGAGCGTGCAGAGCCAAGAACACAGGGCAGGCAGGCTCTGTTTCTAGTGGACGTGGCCGTGGCCGTGGACGTGGTCGTGCATCGTCATCAGCACGTGGCCATGGGACACGCGCGTCTTTGTTTTCGGCAGCTGGACATGTGGAGCCGCATCATGCTGAAGGCTTGGTAGAATGGATGACCAAGCCCTCCTCATCCTCTCATCCTCTCTCACCCAGGCTCAGGGAAATGGCAGAGCAGCTGCCAACGCGTACTCAATGGCATCATCAGCCACCCCTTCCCTAGACCCACCATGTCCTCCTGAGGAGTCCCCCGAACTCTTTGAGCACAGTGTTGGGTACATGCTCCAGGAGGATGCCCAACGATTCGAAGGCTCGGATGATGATACCCAGCTTGAGGAATCTGGCAGTACTGTTCCACCAGCTGCAGCTTACTGCCAGGTTTGCTCTAGTGGTGAAGAGGGAGGGGATGAGGTCACTGACTCCACGTGGGTGCCTGAAGGGAGAGAGGATGAGGAGGAGGACGAGGAGGAGGAGGATTCTCGTCTCTGGTCAAGCCCCTGGCTGATATGACCAGAAAGAATGGTAACCCACAGAGTTGGTCTCCGGAGTCCATTAAGGCCTTTGAGAGTCTCAAGGCTGTCTTTGTTTCTGCTCCTGTCCTCGCTGGACAGGGCGGTCAGCGGTAAGGTGCATATTACCGCTGACTCATGGTCCAGCAGGCATGGACAGGGACGGTACCTTTCTTTCACGGCCCATTGGGTCACTCTATTGGCAGCTGGGAGGGATGCAGGACAAGGTGCAGTAGTGTTGGAGGTTGTTCCGCCACCACGCCTCCAAAACGCTACTACTGCTACTGGTTGTGACACACCTCTCTCCTCCACCCCCTCCTCTTCTTCTTCCTCCAGTGCTCTGTCCTTGGAACCAGCGGTGCTCCGTAGGTGTACAAGGGGCTACGCAAGTACGCAGGCAAAAAGATGCCATGCCGTGCTTGCGCTGGTGTGTTTGGGGGACAGGAGCCACACTGGGCCAGAGGTTCTGGCAGCTCTGCAGGGGCAGGCCGAGAGGTGGTTGACGCCACGTCAGCTTAAGCCAGGAATGGCACCAACCTCCTCTCCGCCCTGCGACAGGGGCAGCTCACCCATGTGCCCTGCATGGCTCACGTCCTCAACCTGGTGGTGCAGCGGTTCTTGGGCAGGTTCCCAGGCTTACAGGATGTCCTGAGGCAGGCCAGGAAAGTCTGTGTGCATTTCCGCCGATCTTATAATGCCAGTGCTCGGCTGACTGAGCTGCAAAAGGAGCTGAACCTGCCCAAGAACCGCCTAATATGTGACATGCCCACCAGGTGGAACTCAACGTTGGCCATGCTGCAGCGACTGCACACGCAGCAGAGGGCCATCAATGAGTACCTTTGCGACTACGGCACCAGGACAGGGTCAGGGGAGCTTGGTTTTTTTTCCCCACGTCAGTGGAGCATGATCAGGGATGCATGCACTGTCCTCTCACCATTTGAGGAGGCCACGAGGATGGTGAGCAGTGACAGTGCATGCATCAGTGACACTGTCCCTCTTGTCCACCTGTTGGAGCATACGCTGCGTGGGATAATGGACAGGGCACTTGAGGCAGAACAGAGGCAGGAAGAGGAGGACTTCCTTGCCTCTCAAGGCCCCCTTTATCCGGACAGTGTTCCTTCTGTCCCACCCATCACACAGGAAGAGGATGAGGAGGAGGAGGAGGAGGAGGAGGAGGATTGTGTGAGCATGGAGGTGGAGCTGATCCTACGTTACCTTTTATCCTTGAGGTTAATGCTTCTGAAACTGGAGTTGGCGCCCTTCTGTCTCAACGTCCTACCTCTGAGAGCGCATTGCATCCTTGTGGCTACTTTTTCAAGAAATTGTCACCCGTGGAGTGCAATTACGAGATTGGTGACAGAGAGCTGTTAGCGATCATTTTTGCCCTGAGAGAATGAAGACATCGCCTCGAAGGTACCACTGTGCCGGTTCTCATTCTTACTGACCATAAGAATCTCACATTCTTGTCTTAGGCTAAACGTCTCTCTCCCAGAAGGGCACGATGGGCTCTTTTCTTGTCAAGTTTCAATTGCATTGTCTGATTCTTACCCCGTATTAAGAATCTAAGGGCTGACGACTTGTCACAACAATTTTCCTCCACTTCCAAGTTGGAGTCGGTTCCGGTTCCTGTGATTCCTCCTGATCATATTCTGGCTACGGTTCACGCCAGTCTCACTTCTCCTTTTGGTGACAAAATTCTTGCTGCTCAGGTCCATGCTCCTCCTGAGAAACCTTGTGACTGCTGCTTTGTCCCAGAGAGTCTCCATACTGCCGTGCTCCAGACTTACTATTCTCCCAAGGCAGCTGGCCACCGTGGGAAGAATCAACTTGTTTGGGCCATTTCTCAACAATTCTGGTGGCCTAGTCCAGGGCTCAAAATTTCAAGTCCTGAGCTACTAGCCATGCGGCCACCCCTAGTCCCGCCACCAGTTGCCCGGCCCAACCCCTAACATGCCCCACCCCTAACCCCGCCCCTATACACAACCTCAAAAAATTCTCATGAAATGACACTTAAGTGTTTTATGCTGAATAAAGTTACACAAATAAATATTAACAATAACTTTATCACCCGTGCCCATCAATGCAGCCTCACATATGTCCATCAACGCAGCGTGACCAGTGCCCACTAACGCAGCCTCACCCGTGCAGCCTCACCTGTGTCCATCATTGCAGCCTCACCCGTGCAGCCTTACCAGTGTCCATCATTGCAGCCTCACCCGTGTCTATCATTGCAGCCTCACCCGTGTCTATCATTGCAGCCTCACCAGTGCATCTTTACCCATGTCCATCATTGCAGCCTCAACTGTGTCCATCATTGCAGCCTCACCTGTGTCCATAATTGTAGCCTCACCTGTGCAGCCTCACCTGTGCAGCCTTACCCATGCAGCCTCACCCGTGCAGCCTCACCAATGCAGCCTCACCTGTGTACATCATTGCAGCCTCACCTGTGTCCATCATGCAGCCTTACCCCGTGCAGAGAGGGTGGCTGGATCATTATAGCGTGGAGGAAGAGGAGAGCCGGCTTGTTCACAGAGCGGGGTTTGCCCACTGTATCAGCTTACATTACATTTGCAGTCCACACAGAACACCGGTCCAATGCCAGGGTGCGTTCTGTTTGTCACAGGTGCGGGGTCAGGAGGGCGGGGCTGTGTGTGAAGGCGCATGGACTGCAAATGTAATGTAAGCTGATACAGCGGGCAAACCCTGCTCTGTGATCAAGCCTGGCTCTCTTCCTCCACAATGATCCGGCCGCCCTCTCTGTTCCTCCACACTCTTTTTCTCTTGGAGAACGGCTCCCATTTATCCCTGCCTCATGGCGGTGCTCGCCCCCCACTCCCAGGCAGCCCAGCTCCTCGCCAGACCTAATTTTCCACTTGCAAAATGCGAGTAGGCGAGTGGAAAATTTGAGGGCTGGCCTAGTCTACGTGCTGATTTAACTGCCTTCGTAGCTGCCTGTTCCGTGTGTGCTCAGAGTAAGACTCCATGACACCTTCCAGTGGGCCTCCTACAACCCATGCCCAATGGAGAGAGGCCCTGGACCCACCTATGGATATGGATTTCATTGTGGAATTACCCAACTCCCAAGGCAATACTATTGACTGGTTCTCAAAGATGTGTCATTGTATTCCACTTAAGAAGTTGCCCACTTCTAAGGAACTGGCTTCCATTTTTGCTCGGGAGATCTTTCGCTTACAGGTGCTACACAAGGTGATTGTCTTGGACAGGGGTAGTCAGTTTGTGTCCCGGTTCTGGCGAGCCTTTTGTGCACAGTTGGGAATTCAGCTTGCTTTCTCCTCTAGGTATCACCTGCAGTCTAATGGAGCCGCAGAACAAGCCAATCAGTCCTTGGAGCAATTCCTACATTGCTATATTTCTGACCATCATAACAACTGGTCAGACCTATTACCGTGGGCAGAGTTTTCTCACAACAGTGCCTTGAACGGCAAATTATGGTTTACAATCTTCCATGTTGCCTGACTCGTTTGTTCCGCAGAGTATTCTTGCGTTAGAGGAGCATCTCCGTGGTCTTCATTCCACTTGGGCACAAGTCCAGGAGGCTTTGCGTCATGCTAATGATAGGTACAGACTCCATGCTGACTGCAGGCACTTGCCTGCGCCTTCCTACCAGGTTGGAGACAGGGTGTGGCTGTCATCTCGCAACCTCCAACTTCGTGTTCCCTCACTGAAGTTCGCACCTCGGTTTATTGGGCCTTTCCATATTCATCGCAGGATTAACCCAGTGTCTTACGCATTAGACCTTCCTTCTAATATGCATATTTTGAATGTATTTCATGTCTCCTTATTAAAACCTTTGGTCTGCAACCGCTTTACCACCTCGGTGCCATGTCCTCACCCTGTACAGGTTGAGAACCATGAAGAGTATGAAGTACAGTCCATTGTTGACTCCTGTAGGTTCAGTGGGCGCATACAGTACCTGGTGCATTGGAAAGGGTGCGGTCCGGAGGAACGTTCTTGGGTCTCATCCTCGGATGTACATGCCCCTGTCCTCCTGTGATTTCCATAGACGTTTTCCTCTCAAGCCTGGTGGTCCTCCAAGGGGGGGGGGGTCATTGAGGAGGGGGTACTGTCATGGCTGAGCTCAGCCCTTCCTTCTCTGAGCTGGCCGCTCAGCTGTCGGATAATTGCTAGCTCCCATCTCTCTACACAGTCACTCCGCTGTTGATGATCCTGCTCGTCAGTCCTGCCTACTTAAGCCATCCAGTCCAGAGGAGCTCTACCTTCACCTTGGTCACATCACAAGAAACTATCTCCTGCGTTCCTGTTTAAAGACTGGCTTTGCTGACATCCCTTCTGGCTCCAGATCCTGCTTGCTGTTCCACTACTTTGATCCCTGACTTCTGACTTGGCTGACTATCTGTTCTGGTTACTGAACTTTGGCTATGTTTTGACTAAGTTTGTTCTTTTTCATTTTATTATTAAACAAGTATGATTTAACTGTACTTCTGTCTCAGTCTGATTTCATGGTTTCTGACACAGCAGCAGAAGCCATTCATTGGCTCCTGCTGCTGTCAATCCAAGCCAGTGAGGAGGGAGCAGGAGGTGTGACTGAGCTGGGCTCTGTGTGTCAATGGACCCCAGAAGAGGAGGATCGGGATAACCATTACACAGAGCTGGAAAGTATAACATGTTTATTTGCTTGTTTTTTTAATTAGAACATTTACAATCACTTTTACTCTAAAACACTTTTTAATTTAAGAGATTTAGCTTTCCAAACATAACTTATTAAAGACATTTTATTACCTGGATTCTGTCCCTGTTCCTCTTTTCTGAAGCAATGTTATAAATGTAATTTATTACCTTAAAGGGGTTGTTAAGGTTTGTTTTTTGTTTTTAATAGCAAACATGTTATACTTACCTCCTCTGTGCAAGGGTTTTGCACACAGCGGCCCAGATCCTCCTGTTCTGGGGTCCCTCAGCACCACTCCTCCTCTTCTTGAGTGCCTCCACGGAGAGCCACATTCCATGGGGGGCACACATGCAGGCAGCCTCCCAAGTCCTGCTGCTGCGTCCATTGACACAGACAGCAGGACTCGGCCCCGCCCCCCGTGTCACTGGATTTGATTGACAGCAGTGAGAGCCAATGGCTCCTGCTGCTCTTAATCTATCCAATGAGGACACGAGACAGTGGCTGCAGATGCTGTGCTCCTCCCCGTCGCTGGAACAATCGGATTCAGGAAAGTAAAAAGGGGGGCTCTGGGGGGGCTGCTGCACTACAGAAGGTTTTTTACCTCAATGTATAGAATGCATTAAGGTAAAAAACCTTCAGGGTTTACAACCCCATTAAACATAGTTAACATGTCATTTACATGGCACCACCATATTCCCAGGGCCTGGACAGAGTTTCAAGTACTCTCAGTAATGCTTTGACCTCTGGCATGGCAGGAGATGCAAAAAACATAGTAGTCATCCTGGATACATGTGAAGATCTAGAGATATACACAGTTATGTCGCGTACACGCAGTCGGATTTTCCAATGGAAAATGTTCGATGGGAGCTTTTTGTCGGAAATTCTGACTGTGTGTAGGCTCCATCGGACATTTTCCATCGGAATTTCTGACACACAAAATTTGAGATCTGGATATCAAATTTTCCGACAACAAAATCCATTGTCGGAAATTCCAATCGTGTGTGCACAATTCCGACGCACAAAGTTCCACGCATGCTCGGAATCAAGCAGAAGAGCCGCACTGGCTATTAAACTTCATTTTGGGAATTTCCGACAACATTGTGTGACCGTGTGTATGCAAGACAAGTTTGAGCTAACATCCGTCCGAAAAAATCCCATGGATATTGTTTTCCCGGAATGTGCAATCGTGTGTACGCGGCATTAGAGTACCCTATCTTGTTATGTAGGTTTGATTGGTCATAGAAATATATGCAACACAAGGATGTAGACATACACTATATTACCAAAAGTATTGGGACGCCTGCCTTTACACGCACATGAACTTTAATGGCATCCCAGTCTTAGTCCGTAGGGTTCAATATTGAGTTGGCCCACTCTTTGCAGCTATAATGTTCTCTTAAACTAGACAGCCAGAATATAATGTTATTGACAGATACATTATAGCATGCTTGAACAGGATGGATGGTCACAAATGAACACTAAATTCTTCACAATGCTTTTGCATTTGCAGCTTTGGAACCCCACCAGCAGATTTTTTTTAGTGAAAGGCTTGTTTTTTTAATTGGATGTAAGTTGTGTTTTGTAGACAATCGGACAAATGAAGATGAGTATTTTGCGCGATGTTCATAAAGTTACAAGTGCAATAATATGGCTGCAATTACCTAAAGCTTTAATGAAGTTGGTCATTTATATTCTGAACTGCATCATATGTGTGGCCATTTTATTTTTTAGCATATAGATAACCAATACTGTTCTGTCATCAAGCAATTATTTTCTTCAAAAATTGTGATGTGTGAGAGTGATTTTTTTTGCTCCTAAGCTTCCTCCGGGCATGTTTTTACAGTTTACTAGTTTGTTTAATGGCTTTGTGCAACATTGCAGAAAGATGGATATTTCACATAGGCTTTAGAAATGGCTAATGCTTTATGAGTTACATTAACTATTTCCTCAACTACATTTGGCAAAGTAGGAGATGCAAAGAATTGCTAATTAAGGCATTGTAAAAAGCAATGATTTTGTGCAATATGTAAACAGATTTCATCTTTCATTGCTTTCGGTGAGAACAGAACAATTGAGGAGAAATGCTGATTAGTTGCTATAGGTTACTACATTTAAACAATGTTTTTTTACCATATCAAATAAATCTAGTTTTGTAGCACGTTATATATTCTTTTTTGCAATTAAATATTTAGGTATCAAGTGTATGTAACACCAAGCACTAAAGGAATGTTAATAGGGCAGTGTTTAAAAAAAAAAAATTTAATGTTTTTAAATCTGTAGCTTTTATCAAAATAAACCTAGTGGTTCTGCCATGAAGATCCTCCTTTTGGCACTTCCTGTTATGACCAGAAATGGAAAATAAATTAAAGGGAATTTTCAGGTGCGACATAGTAACAAAACTTCATTAAATTCATTATTTTTTAGAAAATTTAGTTAAAATATTGTGTCCATCATGACCCATTTCTTATGGTCCTTAATTTCATAGCAGTATTGTGATGAAAAATCAAACATGTTTCGCCCCGCTACGCTTCTTCAGGGGATGTATTATCCACTAAAGGTCATGGCACTCCAGCGGTTAATCATATATAACTTTGATATATAATCTTAACTATCTAAACTCCAGAGCCATGTGGACAGGATTGTACTGCAGACCGCATGGTTCCCTGCATACTGATACTATATCCCTCTGTGAGGATCCTATGCCCCGTGTGGTCATCTTTGGTAATAAATATTTCTGGTCCCTGTATGCCTTCTGTGGCCACACACAGTCTTTTTCAGTTTGATGACACTGCTAACATCTCTTGAATAGTTCAGATTATGTATCCAAGTTACAGTATACTGTATATGATTAACCGTGGGAGTGCCATGACCTTAAGCATATAATTCATCCCCTGAAGAAGCCCAGCAGGGAGAAACATGTCAGGATTTATCATCAATACAAAACAATACTGCTGTGAAATTAAGGACAATAAGAAATGGGTCAGGATTGTATATGGTTTTATATGGACACAATACTTTAATTAAATTTTCTAATAAATAATGAATTTTTAATGACGTTTTAAAACTTGGTATGTCTCACTTGAAAAGTCACATTAATTCCTTTTCCATTTCTGCACAGTAACAAGGGAAGCGGTACAATAGCTAAATGATGATTCACCCACATTAATCCATATCTATGAGTTGACAATCCTTCGTCCCTTTCTCCCAATTACGTTCCTGTGTTATATCGTTGCTATGCGCTTTTTCAGTGGAGACTACATTTGGTCATGCTACCATATATTACACAAGAATGAGCCACTGCTTTCACCCTCAGAGAACTTACCTTGAGAAAAGATATACAGCAAGTACTGAAGCACATGCATATAGGCAGGAAGTGGATGCAAAAGGGTTTCAGGAGATCGTTGGTGTTGATATGCAACAAAAAAAACTAAGTATATTATGTATAGCACTTCAGCAAACTAAATGTCATCCAGTTATGGTGTATATCTGTTAAATATATTTTATTTGCATGAGGCATATTGGTATCTTTGATATCTGTACACATATTTTTAATAACTTTCATAACAATGCTTTTTGTTTTAGGTTTGTGAATGGAAAGACCCTGAACAACTTAAAAAGCTTCTGGATGTAAACATCAGAGATATTGGAGAGCCTCATCAGGAACTTCTGCAACTGTGTCAAAATACTATCAAATACAGTGTCAAAACAAGTAAGAACTGATTTTTTTTAATTCAATTTATTTTATTTTAATGGACATCATTAGTAAAACCAGAAGTTATACTTTCATAGATAAATAGTAATATTATTGTCTTCTCATGTTTACTTACCCTTTTTAGTAAAATAAATTTGCTCTCTTTGGCCACTATGTGTGAATTCAAAGCCTTGTGTAAGCTACAAGTCACTGGAGTCACAGCTCACACAGGGCTACGGACTCCCCTGTGGCAGGGCTGAATGCCCAAGTGCTGTTGCATGGGTAAATTATATGCTCTTTCATACCTGAAAATACAATAAGCTTTCCTTCAGCTTCTGCTGCTGAATGAAATGACAAGAAGTAGCAAGGAAAATAAGTATACACTGTATATACAGTTGCACTCAAAAGTTTGCATACCCTAGCAGATATCATGACATTTTGGCATTGAAATTGAAAATATGACTGACCATGCCAAAAAAAAAATATTTTATTTAAGGCTAGTGATCATATGAAGTAATTAATTATTACATAGTTGTTTGGCTCCTTTTTAAATCATAATGATAACAGAAATCACCCAAATGGCCCTGATCAAAAGTTTACATCCCCTGGAATGTTTGGCATTGGTACAGACACAGACAGTGGCACACACTGTGGCTTTTTAACTTACAATTAGTGTCTGTGTATAAACAGTCAATAAGTTTGTCAGCGCTCACATGGATTCACTGAGCAGGCCAGATACTGAGGCACGGGGAGCAGAAAAGAACTGTCAAAAGACCTGCATAACAAGGTATACAACCTTATAAAGATAAACAACCTTATAAGGATGGAAAACTATATAAAAAGATATCCAAAGCCTTAAATTTGCCAGTCAGTACTGTTCAATCACGTATTAAGAAGTAGAAAATTCAGGGATCTTTTGATACCAAGCCAAGGTCAGGTAGACCAAGAAAGATTGCAGCCGTAACTGCCATACAAAACAAAACCCACAGGAGAAATACAGGCTGCTCTGGAAAAAGACAGTGTGGTTGTTTCAAGGAGCAAAATATGGTGATATTTGAACAAAAACGAGCTGCATTGTCGTGTTGCCAAAAAGAAGCCATTACTGCACCAATGCCACAAAAAATCTTGATTACAATATGTCGGACAACACCTTGACACAACTCACAGCTTCTGGCAAAATGTAATCTGGAGTGACAAGACCAAAATAGATTTTTATGGTCACAACCGTAAGCGCTAAGTTTAAAGAGGGGTCAACAAGGCCTATAGCGACAAGAATATCATTCCCACTGTGAAGAATGGTGGTGGCCCACTGATGTTTTTTGGAGGGGGGAGCTCTAAAGGTATGGGGAATCTTGTGAAAATTGATGGCAAGATGAATGCAGCATGTTATCGAAAACACTGGCAGACAATTTGCATTCTTCTGCAAAAAAGCTATGTATGGGACACTCTTGGACCTTCTAACAAGATAATGACCCTAAGCACAATGCCAAATTGACCCTCCAGTGATTACAGCAGAAAGAAAATAAGGTTCTGGAGTGGCCATCACAGTTTCCTGACCTTTCTATCATCAAATCACACTGGGGGTATCTCAAAGTGCCGTTAAACTGGGCATACATGTAACAAAATTTGACTGGTTCAGCAGAAACTGAATGAATTTAAGTACATGTATACACCTCTCTGTTTAACAGAAGCAGGTGTAAGGACCAGCGTCTGTTGAACGGCCCGGCTAGAAAACCAGCATTTGGGTGCTGCACTGAAAATTGTATTCTGGTGCGGGTAGTCCCTTCTGTCAGAATACTATGCGCCACAGTGGAATTCCCTGCATCCACATCACTTGTGTGAATGCAGGGATCTGTGAGTCTTTTTTCGTGCATCCCACTGGTTGAGCGAAGAAAAAAATGCATCATATACCCTGCTTAAAGTGGTTGTAAAGGCTGAAGCTTTGTTACCTTCATGCATTCGTTGCATGAAGGTAAAAAACCTTCTCTGTGCACCATTTATTTGAAATGGTAAAAAACATATTTCTCTAAGGACACATTTACTTTTACTGTAACTGTAGGAATGAACCTACACTGTACTTACAAACCTTTGCATCAAGAAGACACCTACACTATGTAACTGGCCCTGGATTGTACAGAACAAAATCAGTTAAATTCTTAGTCTTTTCACTTACAACTGGATGTAAACTCTTGCTAAATATTTATGCTCTTTCAGTATTTGGACTCCCACAGACAGAAAAGAGAAACAACTAAAACATTCCCTGTGTCATACTGAAATGTTCCTATGTCACCATTTCTGCTATTTATGGCTTTATTTTGTGTATAAAAAGCTCCAGCATAGAAGATGTATCTTGAAAGTGACAACAGCCGAGCAGGGACTGCGTGGAGCACAAATGTTTTTTATACAGTGTGTCTAGTGTATTTTTTTATACTTATCTTTGAATAGAGTAGCCCTTCTTACATGTGCCAACAAATCAATTGTTTTTCATGTGGACTATCTGGGATTTTTGGGTTTAATGGATGTCACACCACACTGCTGAAATCCTATACATGAATTTATTTTGCATATGTTTATTAAACTGATGACATAAAAGTGCTTTTTACAAATCCCTTTTTTTAGACTGCAGCTTTGCTTTGTACTTCCTTTGAAAGTCAGTCATATTATTATATATTTTTTTTACATCAGTCCCACTGTGTTTCCATATTTTACTAAGAAACATGTTTTATTGCTAGCAGAGTTCCCCTTTGAGAGAGGGGTCCTATTTCCTGCTCCAGTGCCACTACAGTAAGTGAGGGGACATTTTCGAAGTGGAGGCACACACACTCATAAAACCATGGAGGCATCTGTTCCTTTTTCCTGTCCACTATAGGAACAGAGGGAAATTGTGGAGGCACACATAATGAAAAAAACATGGAGAGATTTATCTTAATTTTCTTTCCCAGTGCCATTACAGGAAGTAGAGACAAACCAAAGATGTTAATCATTCCACTCAATTCAAATTTGTTATGTTTTGATAGAGTTTACTCAAAACATAAGCACAGAATTGTAAGAGTCGGTTCACACAGGGGCAACACGACTTCCAGCGTGACTTTTGGAGGCAACTTGGACACGACTTGAGTATGAATAACAGCAACTTCAACACAACTTGGGGCAACTTACAACACGACTTTAAGTTGCCCCCAGGCCAGGCAACTCTGGCCGTGGCCAATCACAGAATAATCAGCTCTCGAGTGGGAACTCCACGCCAAATTTTAAATAAAAAATGGCATGGGTTCCCCTCCAAGAGCATACCAGGCCCTTAGGTCTGGTATGGATTTTAAGGGGAACACCCTACGCCAAAAAAACGGCGTGGGGGTCCCCCCAAAATCCATACCAGACTCTGATCTGAGCACGCAGCCTGGCTGGTCAGGAAAGGGGGTGGGGATGAGCGAGCGCCCCCTCCCCTCTTGAACCGTACCAGGCCGCATGCCCTCAACATGGGGGGTGGGTGCTTTGGGGAATGGGGGCGCCCCCCCACCCCAAAGCACCTTGTCCCCATGTTGATAAGGACAAGGGCCTCTTCCCAACAACCCTGGCCGTTGGTTGTCGGGGTCTGCGGGCGGGGGGCTTATCGGAATCCGGGAGCCCCTTTAATAAGGGGCCCCCAGATCCCGGCCCCCCACCCTGGGAAAAAAAGTGTCAATAAAAAAACATACTAGACAGGTTTTTAAAGTAATTTATTAGGCAGCTCCGGAAGTCTTCTTCCAACTTCGGGGGTCTTCTTCCGACTCTTTCGCACTCTCCGGCATCTTCTCCGCTCTCTCCGGTTCTTCTCCGCTTTCTCCGGCCTCTTATCCCGCTCTCTGGTTCTTCTGCCTGGCTCCTCCGCTATCTTCTTCCAGCTCTTTTACTAGCGGTGGCCCAGGCTTCTCCGTCCTTTGTCCCTCTTCTCTCTTCTTCCGATGTTGACACAACGCTCTCTCCCACTGAAATGCCGTGTGCGAGGTGCGTGGCGAGTTATATAGGCATGGGGCAGGGTCACCGGGTGATGTCACCAGGTGACCCCGCCCCTTATGATGTCAAGTCCCGGGACATGATTGGACTTGATGTCATAAGGGGCGGGGTCACCTTGTGACATCACCCGGTGACCACGCCCCATGCCTATATAAGTCGTTGCGCACATCGAACGCGGTATTACAGCTGGGGAGAGCATTGTGTCAACATTGGAAGAAGAGAGAAGAGGGAAGAAGGATGGAGAAGGGCCAATGCTAGTAAAAGAGCTGGAAGAAGTAAGCGGAGGAGCCTGGCAGATGAACCAGAGAGCGGCCGAGAAGATGCCGGAGAGCGCGAAAGAGTCGGAAGTAGACCCCCGAAGTTGGAAGAAGACCCCCAGAGCTGCCTAATAAATTACTTTAAAACCTGTCTAGTGTGTTTTTTTATTGACACTTCTTTTCCCAGGTGAATGGGTAGGGGTACGATATACCCCATACTCATTCACATAGGGTGGGGGGCCGGGATCTGGGGGCCCCCTTATTAAAGGGGGCTCCCAGATTCTGATAAGCCCCCCGCCCGCAGAACCCGACAACCAACGGCCAGGGTTGTCGAGAAGAGGTCCTTGTCCTCATCAACATGGGGACAAGGTGCTTTGGGGTAAGGTGCTTTGGGGTGGGGGGCTGTAGGGCGCCCCCTTCCCCAAAGTACCCACCCCCCATGTTGAGGGCATGCGGCCTGGTAAGGTTTAGGAGGGGGGTGCTCTCTCATCTCCACCCCCTTTCCTGACCGGCCGGGCTGCATGCTCGGATAAGGGTCTGGTATGGATTTTTGGGGGACCCCCTTGTCGTTTTTTCGGCATAGGTGTTCCCCTTAAAATCCATACCAGACCTAAGGGCCTGGTTTGCCCTTGGAGGGGGAACCCATGCCGGTTTTTATTATTAGAGAGGCGACATTGTCGCTTCAATATAGATGGAGATCCGACTTGGAGGTGACTTCCATTGAAATCAATGGGTACAAGTCGCCTAGAAGTCGGATTGAAGTCGTACAGGAACCTTTTTTGAAGTCGGAGCGACTGCTATAGTGTAAATTAAGACGGCTCCATACACTACCATTGATTTTCTCAACCGCAAGACTTGGGGCAACTTGTGGCAACCTGAAGTCAGATCCGGGTTGCCCCTGTGTGAACCGGCTCTAATTGTAGTGTTGTACACAGGAGAAGTAAACACAAAGTTGAAAACTCATATTAGTCAAGTTTAAAGTGTATTAAAGTGTATTAACCTTTAGCCAGTTGTAGGAACCTCCAACCCTGTAGAGTAGAGGCTTATAAACCTGTGTTTGTAACATATGACGCCTAAACTATGGCTATACAGCAATGCATATATATATTACAGCGATGCATATAAATTATTAAATATTGCATATGATTTGTTCATCTTCACATATCCAGTCAGCAGTTATAGGTCTAAGCCTGGCTGTTCTTGGCTGCTCTGTTAAAAAAAAAAAAATCTGTTTATAGAGTTCAGTAGCTCAAGCTCAGATTTACACTCACAAATGAATGATTCAGAAGGGTTACTTATACCCATGTCTGTCATAGTCAGGGGTCAGGCTTGGAGACCAATCGCTATAGCAGTAGAGAGGCTCCCACTGACCAGCAGGATAATTAAACAAGCAGGTCACCCTGGCAGATGGTGAGGGCTTACCTAAGATGCAGAGTCTAAGCACTAACCAGTTTTCACCAGAGCTGCTGATGGTGGAGAGAGGCTTTGCTGCCTTTTAGTATCAGGTCGCAGTCCTCAGGATCACCCCACAAGGAGGTGAGCAAGCTGGAGTCCAGTAGCAGATATAGCAGGTAGCAAGTAAAAGCGTAGTCTTGGGAAAAAGCCACAGGTCAGTAACAAGTGGTAGTGGAGATAAAGACAGCTGCGGGTTCACAAAGGAGCAGTATATTGGCCAGGAAGAGCACAATAATCTGGCAAACAGGAAGTGCAAAAGCATGGCTTAAATAGGAAGTTCATGGGAGGAGCAAAGGGGTCAAGGTTATTATTATTATAATACAGGATTTATATAGTGCCAACAGTTTACGCAGTGCTTTACAACATAACGACAAACAGTACAATTACAATATAATTGAATATAGTAGTAATCAGCTTGTTAGAGCTTACAATCTAAGAGGGAGGGTCAAAATATACAAAAGGTAATAACTGTGTGAGATGGGTCGATGGGTAAAATAAATGTATAAGGTTCAAAGAGAAACATGGCAAGAAAGTCCAAAGGATTAGATGGGGCTGTTCAGCATCTTGGATGACTCAGCAAGAAGAAACACTCCTGGATACAGCAGAGGTTGTGGGTTCAGATCCTGATTCTGACATTCTCCCTGCCTGCTAGTTCAGATGAGGCTGTATGGTGTTTCAATTAGAGAGAGAAACTGATCACCTTCTGATTTACCAGTGTGGATAATGCTCATCTATGGTCTAGGGCAGGGGTGCCCAACCTTTTGAAGAGCGAGGGCCACCTAAGCAACTTGGTAACCGGTCACGGGCCACAATGAGCGGAGCGGGTGCATGGCAGCCCACTCTACTCTATAGAGCCCACTCTACTTTTTTTTTTTTTTTTGCATATCGGATTGGAGGTAGGCGTTTGTAAACAGACACAAGTCCATTTACATCTGCTACGCCTTAGAGGTGAATGGAGGGTCCAATTGGGTCGGACTGACCGTGTGAAAGGGGTCTATGGCTCAGTGCGGGTAACCCTCAGGTGCACTGCTCTGCACCTGCGGATTAGTTTGAAAGCAGACCAGTAACCACTGCAGAACAGATATGCCCATATATACACTGTGATTTTAGTAATAAACTTACTAATAATAACAGTATTCTATTCCATCCCAGAGCAGGAGGTGGCGGCCACATCAGAGGGCTCCGCGGGCCACATGTGGCCCCCAGGCCACTGGTTGGGCACCCCTGGTCTAGGGTCTATGTATAAAAAAAATTGCCATACAGATGTCAAGTGCCACAAATAATCACTGTATTGTTTGAAATATGATTATCTACTAGATATACTAGATCTACTTATCTACCTGGTCATCAGGTCCATCTAGTGTCCATAATACATTTTTTGTGAGATATTTCAGGAAAATACTGTATTATGGCCATTAAATGAAGCTGACGATCATAGGAGATAATTATATTACAAACAGTATGGGGGGAAATTATGTTTGGTATAATAGAAATTGAACTTTATGTTAATCCAAGCAACCTAGGTAGCCCTACCCTTCCCATCCATTAACCACTTCAGGACCGCCTCCTGCGCATTTACGTCAGCAGAATGGCACGGCTGGGCAAATCAACGTACAGGTAAGTTGCTCTTTAAGAGCCAGTCCTGAGCTCCATGACCGCGGCAGCGGGACCAGCGGACCCGATCGCCGCTGGTGTCCTGCGATCGGGTCACAGAGCTGAAGAACGGGGAGAGGTCTGTGTAAACAAACCTCTCCCCGTGCTTCCTACACTGCCTGTCACTGATCGGCTGTTCCCTGTCATCAGGGAAAGCCGATCAGTGACGTCAGACGTAAAACCACGCCCCCCTACTGTAAAAATAACACACACGTCACACTTAGCCCTCCCCGCCCCCTAGTGGTTAACTCCTTCACTGCCAGTGTCATTTACATAGGAATCAGTGCATTTAAATAGCACTGATTTCCATATAAATGACAATGGTCCCAAAAATGTGTAAAAAATGTCCGATGTGTCTGCCACAATGTCGCAGTAACAATAAAAATTTCTGATCGCCGCCATTACTAGTAAAAAAAAATTTCAAAATTGTCGCTATATTTTTGTTTATAGCGCAAAAAATAAAAACCGGCAGGGGCGATCAAATACCACAATAAAAAAGCTCTATTTGTGGGAAAAAAAGGATGCCAATTTTGTTTGGGAGCCACGTCGCACGACCGCACAATTGTCAGTTAAAGCGACCCAGTGCCGAATCGCAAAAAGGGGCCTGGTCTTTTGGCTGCAAATTAGTCCGGGGCTTAAGTGGTTAAGGACATCTTTTACTGGTTTATGTGTGAAGTTGTGAATTTTGTTTCTGGTCTCCCTCAACTTTTGCTGATAGATACTGTGTGTAATTGATAGAATGCACTGTACTTTTTCACCTTTATTTCTGATGTACTTCTTTTGAAACTTTAGAAACAAAAGTACAATATTGCAAAGTGAATGACATATTTTCCTTTAGTATATCAACCCCAATTAATTTTGTATGTAAAAT
The DNA here is from genome assembly GCA_028564925.1 of Lithobates sylvaticus. Lineage (NCBI taxonomy): Eukaryota > Metazoa > Chordata > Amphibia > Anura > Ranidae > Lithobates > Lithobates sylvaticus. The sequence continues at coordinate 398,298,126 of CM053030.1, forward strand.
TAAGACTGATCTATTGAACTCTCAGCAACGTAGATGTAAATAGTCTGGAAAGCATGTGAAAAGTAACATAGAGCTCCACCTTCTAGCTGAAAATTTGAGCATAAATTATTAGTAATTTTTTTTTTTTTTTTCAACTAAAATAAAAACATCTTTTTGCATTTTCACATACAGTAGTTCTGACCATACTAAAAACAATATTCACGAAACCTCTAAACACTTTCTTACAATATTTGCTGTTAGTTTCTATGGCAGGTGTACACATTCTTATCTTACTTTCTTTAACCACTCTGCCACCTGTTTGCTTTGTTTTAGCTTTCAAGGAGGGAGTTTCCATTTACACAATACCTTACACAAATGCACATTAGAGAAATGTGTGTCCCTCAGCTTAAAAGACTTCTTTTTAACACTGCCCCTGAAGCAATGACAGGCTTTATTAACTTCACTAATGAGATGGGGCTATGTTCTTACAGAAGAAAATTAATCTGTCGCATGGAAACCGTGCAAAATAAATTGAAGAATGTTGCGAGTGTTACTGTTTGACTTTTGTGTGGCTGATAATCATCGAGTTTACTTCTTCTTTGTGTATCATTGACTAATGGGGAATGTCATAGCATCCTGCAGGAATTCTATTTAGAAAAAATAACAGTATAATGTCACTTAGGCAACAAAAAAAGCCGAATACCAGGCAAGCAAATGAATGCACAGCCGAAATACATTTAATATTTTAGGATTAAAATGAGGGGTGGTGGCGCTGTTCAATATGGGTAAAAAAGATATGCTAAAAATTCATATATGCTGTGTTATAAGAGGAATGCAAGAGTACAAATAGAAAAATAAAAAAATATATTAGATAATAATAAATGTGTATAAAAATTGTGTATAAAAATATATGTTAAATAGATGATAGTCTCCACCCTCTAGGTGGGTTATTCCAAAGGTGTATGAAAAATAATTTATGTGCAAAAGAGCTATCAAATATATGTGAATATATTAATGTAAAGAGAATAAACAAGAGTTAAATAAAGTGACTCTGTGACATACAACTAATTAATATATGAACTAATTAAGTCTGTATCAAAATATACCATAAAAATATTAATATGAAAAATATATATATATAAACGTGTATAGAGATGAAAAAACCAAGTGAAACGTGATTAAATAAAGTGACTCCGTGACATACAACTAATTGATATATGCATCAAAATATTCCATAAAAATATCGATATAAAGAATATATATATATAAAAAATAAATATAAATATAAAGATAAAAATCCAAGTGAACCGTGGTGAAAACAATATGAGTGCTCAAGTCTAGTTGTGCTCCAACCGATGTGTAATATAAAGTCCTTAAGGTGTGTCCAAATGAGATAAAACAAGTGTCCAGACAATAATGAAAAAAATATATATATAAAAAATATATATATATATAAAAATATATAAAATGAATCAAAATTAATGACGTCTTGTTAAAAACTCAAAGAATTCCTGTGGCAAATGAATCCAGTAGCACATACGGATAGCCGGTGTATTTATTCAGTGCTCCCCTCCTTCCATAGAGTGACCCCTATTAAGCAAACACTCACCAGAGTGCCCAACCCCTGCAGGGGTAATAGGCATATATCAATCCTCAGCAGGTAGTATGGAAATCCTCCTCTGTAGGGTAAATGATGAAAGAAAGAAATCCTCTCCGGTGGATGTGTTCAGCTTGTTCCAATACTGGGGCTGTGGGATGCACCTCCGTGCAGACCGTATGTGAAGGAAAGGAATGAGACTAATAGTGTAACTCCGTTAACTATGTTGAATATTTATTAATCAAAAAACTGATGCTAGCCGCAACGGCTACTTCAAAATCCAAAACATAAAATAGAATAGATTAAAATGAGGCTTTAAAAAACAGAGCGCTCAGCGCTGGGCTATGCGATGGTGACGCCGCAAAGCCCTGTTAGCCGGCGTGCGTTCCAGCGGTGAGCTGGGACGAAACCGGAAACTGCAAGTCGGAAGTGACGTGACGTGTATCAGGGTATCATCTTACGTACGTTTCGTCGGGTGGACGTCTTCGGAGATGATACCACCCTGCGTCCATCATAGCACAAGTTTATGGAACTTATGATTGAGTATTTATTGTTGTATTTATGCTAATATATTGTCCTCTGTTATTGTTATTCTTAATGCAATACATGTATCCCTTCAAACTTATAGCCCTCAATATGCCTTCAGAACAGGAGCTACGGGTCACCCTTTACCTAGAGTCTATCTGGAGGGGGGTTAATTACATTTCCCGTGGGTGGCTTTAATGTCCTATATAACTAATATGGTGTCAGTTTGCACACACTAGCCCGTAATATGCTTCTTTGAGCGGCCCGGGTTTTGTACTACTGCCCCGCCCCCACTCGTTCCTAATTGGTACCGTGGCCCCGGCTGACTGCATATATTCTTTGAGGTGTATCAGGGTGGTATCATCTCCGAAGACGTCCACCCGACGAAACGTACGTAAGATGATACCCTGATACACGTCACGTCACTTCCGACTTGCAGTTTCCGGTTTCGTCCCAGCTCACCGCTGGAACGCACGCCGGCTAACAGGGCTTTGCGGCGTCACCATCGCATAGCCCAGCGCTGAGCGCTCTGTTTTTTAAAGCCTCATTTTAATCTATTCTATTTTATGTTTTGGATTTTGAAGTAGCCGTTGCGGCTAGCATCAGTTTTTTGATTAATAAATATTCAACATAGTTAACGGAGTTACACTATTAGTCTCATTCCTTTCCTTCACATACGGTCTGCACGGAGGTGCATCCCACAGCCCCAGTATTGGAACAAGCTGAACACATCCACCGGAGAGGATTTCTTTCTTTCATCATTTACCCTACAGAGGAGGATTTCCATACTACCTGCTGAGGATTGATATATGCCTATTACCCCTGCAGGGGTTGGGCACTCTGGTGAGTGTTTGCTTAATAGGGGTCACTCTATGGAAGGAGGGGAGCACTGAATAAATACACCGGCTATCCGTATGTGCTACTGGATTCATTTGCCACAGGAATTCTTTGAGTTTTTAACAAGACGTCATTAATTTTGATTCATTTTATATATTTTTATATATATATATATATTTTTATATATATATTTTTTTCATTATTGTCTGGACACTTGTTTTTATCTCATTTGGACACACCTTAAGGACTTTATATTACACATCGGTTGGAGCACAACTAGACTTGAGCACTCATATTGTTTTTCACCACGGTTCACTTGGATTTTTATCTTTATATTTATATTTATTTTTTATATATATATATTCTTTATATCGATATTTTTATGGAATATTTTGATGCATATATCAATTAGTTGTATGTCACGGAGTCACTTTATTTAATCACGTTTCACTTGGTTTTTTCATCTCTATACACGTTTATATATATATATTTTTCATATTAATATTTTTATGGTATATTTTGATACAGACTTAATTAGTTCATATATTAATTAGTTGTATGTCACAGAGTCACTTTATTTAACTCTTGTTTATTCTCTTTACATTAATATATTCACATATATTTGATAGCTCTTTTGCACATAAATTATTTTTCATACACCTTTGGAATAACCCACCTAGAGGGTGGAGACTATCATCTATTTAACATATATTTTTTATACACAATTTTTATACACATTTATTATTATCTAATATATTTTTTTATTTTTCTATTTGTACTCTTGCATTCCTCTTATAACACAGCATATATGAATTTTTAGCATATCTTTTTTACCCATATTGAACAGCGCCACCACCCCTCATTTTAATCCATTCCTTTATTACAACTTGTGTGTAATATTTTATTGGGAGGCTGCAGTTCTCTCTTTTCCTAAGCGCGGATTCTTTAGTTTATTATACATTTAATATTTTACTCTGTAATGGATTTTTAACCACTTCAATACTCGGCACTTATACACCTTCCTGCCCAGGACATTTTTCAGCTTTTTGCGCTGTCACACTTTGAATGACAATTATGCGGTCATGCTACACTGTACCCAAACAACATTTTTATCATGTTTTTCCCACAAATAGAGATTTCTTTTGTTGGTATTTAATAGGGGTGCAACGGATCGTCGCCGATCCGTGATCCGAACGGGCCACCCCGTTCGGATCGGCACACCCCGCGATCCGCGGCCTCGGCCTTAGGAAAGGCAGCGGCTTCGGCCTAGCTCCGGAGCGGCGGCAGCCATCTTTGTACACCCGGCGGCCTTAGGAAAGGCCGCGGCTTCGGCCTAGCTCCGGAGCGGCGGCCATCTTGGTACACCCGGCCACTGTTTACAATGTGATCGCTCCGTCAAATGACGGAGCGATCACTTGTAAACATATCCTGCATTACCCTGCATTTACTCTGCATTACCCTGCATTTTACTCTGCATTACCCGGCATTTTACTCTGCATTACCCTGCATTTACTCTGCATTACCCTGCATATACTCTGCATTACCCTGCATATACTCTGCATTACCCTGCATATACTCTGCATTACCCTGCATATACTCTGCATTACCCAGCATATACTCTGCATTACTCTGCGATACTCTGCATTACCCAGCCATTACTCTGCATTACCCAGCCAATACTCTGCGATACTCTGCGATACCCAGCCAATACTCTGCGATACCCAGCCAATACTCTGCGGTACTTTGCATTACCCAGCCAATACTCTGCGATACTCTGCATTACCCAGCCAATACTCTGCGATACTCTGCATTACCCAGCCAATACTCTGCGATACTCTGCATTACCCAGCCAATACTCTGCGATACCCAGCCAATACTCTGCGATACTCTGCGATACCCTGCCAATACTCTGCGATACCCAGCCAATATTACAGTGGGGGAGATGACGTGGATATTACAGTGGGGGAGATGACGTGGATATTACAGTGGGGGAGATGACGTGGATATTACAGTGGGGGAGATGACGTGGATATTACAGTGGGGACTATATGGTGGCGGAATTTTCACAGGTTTTTGCAAATTCAATTATTATTTGCTGATCCGAAAAATGATCCGATCCGTGACTCCTGATCCGAGGATCGATCCAATCCGTGAGTTTTTTGATCCGTTGCACCCCTAGTATTTAATCACCACTGCGGTTTTTATTTTTTGCTAAACAAACTAAAATAGACCGAAATTTCGGAAAAAAAAGTTTTCCTTCATTTCTGTTATAACATTTTGTTTTCTCCTTCATTAATGGGCACTGATGAGGCTGCACTAATGGGCACTGATGATGTGGCACTGATGGACACATGAGGTGGCACTAATATGTAGAATTGATGGGCACCGATAGGCGGCACTGATGGGCATGGTGGGCACTGATGGGTGGCACTGATGGGCACTGCTTGGTGGCACTGATGGGCACTGCTTGGTGGCACTGATGGGCACTAATAGGTGGCACTGATAGGCAGCACTGATGGTTATTGATGGGCACTGATAGGTGGCACTGATGGACACTGGTGGGCACTGATAGGTGGCACTGATAGGAAGCACTGATGAGGAGGTACTGACATGCATTATTGGTGGGCATCTGAAGGGCACTGACAGGCATTACTGATGGGGCACTGATTGGCACTGTTATGGGCACTGATTGGCACTTTGGGCACCGACAAGTGTTCCTGATGGGGCACTGACTGGCAGCTGATGGGCACTGAATGGCATTGTTGTGGTACATCTGATGGGGGCTGTGCTGATAATCAATGTGCTCTCCCTGTCAGCGCAAACTGAGGAAAGCCGTTTACCGGCACTTCCTAGTTCACGCTGTGATCAGCTGTAACTGGTCACAGCTGATCACATGGTAAGGAGCCTCCTTCAGAGGCTCCTCACCTAGATCGGATTTGCGGTGTGTCAGATTGACACACAGAAACACAGATTGGCGCGCTGCGCGCTCCCACGAGTGCTCGACGGCTCGTTATCCTGAAAGACGTCATATGACATCCAGTCAGGATAACGGAACCACCGCCCAGCCGTCAATCTGTTATAGGCCAGGCGGGAAGTGGTTAAAGGGTAACTCCACTTTCGTGGGGGAAAAAAATCGCAAATAAAAAAAAAACATTTCGTACACAATTGCAACACAAGTCATATTGTAATGAAATATTATTAAAAATGACCTTTCCTTTTCAATCTGCAGCTGCTGTAATTTTCTGTAAATGCAATATGGCTACCTGGAGGCGTTCTGTACACAGGCTGTGTATAGACTGCCCCTTAGAAACATAATTTCCTGCTTGTGTGATTGGCTCACCAATTTTTCCAGAAGTCTACACTAAGACACAAGTCAGATTTCCGGCATCCTCTGCAACAAAAATGTCACTCTTTGGTGAGATATTCCCAATAGGAACATGTCTACAGGAATGCAGGCTGAGCAGCTTTTCTCATTAGTGTCCTGCAAGTGCCACAGCTGATTTATAATTATGAAACCACTCCCATTAGATTCAGTTTCCCATATGGGCACAGAGAAACACACATGAATTTCTTCAGAATAACAAAAGGTTGGAATCTGCAACAAAGTTTGTTAAAATCCTTGCAATGTACATACTGTATATCACCAAGGGGGGATGTTTTTTTCCTAACAAAAGTGGAGTTACGCTTTAAATTCTGTTCAACTGTTCATGTGACTCTGACATAGCTGCCAAATCAGTGACCTCACTTTACTGCTGTCAAGCAATACGGCTTGGCCAAGTACCCACTCTCAGCTCGCTAAAAGGAGCAACCTGCACATTAATATTCTCCTGTTTTCTGAGTGTGAAAGCATATTCAGAATGTTGACTGCGCCATACAAAGCTCTAACATCCTAATTGGCTGACCATCCCACTCTGTTTGAGTCTAAATGGTCAAGAGATTGCAGGAAGAAAACATAACACTGGTTCAAATACTTTTCCCTCAAATTTAAATACATTTTATAATTATTTAAATGTATATTTAACTTAAAGTGTAACCATAGCCAAGACTTCATTTTTAGTTTTGGATAACATGGTGAAGGATTAGAACTCCTTCCAGGGTTTTACTGGTGTCTGGGGCCTAGTTAGAGAGATTTCCCCCTCACTTGCTCTTTTGGGGACAACATTTGCACCAGACAGGATGTGACGAAAACTCACCAACAGTAATCCCGAAAAGAAGTATTTTTATACCCCACCCAATTCCATTCATCAGGGAAAAAGGTGCTCAGCTTCAGCTTCTGCAAACCGATCCAGTAATGATTATTTTCAACACAAGAAGACACAAGTAAATATCATTGGTATCCTTTATTACATCAAAAGCTCAACAGGTAGCCCAAAATGCTTCACGATCCCTGGTTAACACTTCGATCATTGAAGCAAATAACAAAGTACTATTGAGATGGTATTTGGTCCCAATAAGGATAGCTTCCTATGTCCCAGTGGCTTTTTCCTTGTGCTTTAGGGCCTGGGGACAGGAAGGGACAGCATTTCACATATGGTGGCAATGCCCCAAGGTAAGCTGTTGCGGATTTGAATATATAAAAAGAAAAAAGCACCAAAATGTCCCCCAAAACAAATACTAGACCCTGTCAATAACAGTTGTCAAAATAATTTGTCCCCTTCACAGGCAGAATATTTAATTGAATTGGAAATGTATTTCCTTTCACTTACTGTAGCATTTTAAAAAAAATCACTGCTCCTGGCCCTATAGATTTTTTTTTCATTAGAATGTAGGATGTGCAACAGCAAAAATTACATTTACAAAAAAATAAAAAATAAATGATACAGTTTAAATTACAAGCAAATGACATTCATTACAAGATTATTTTAAAAAGAAGCACACAACCCTCTCCAAATGCCCCCCCAAAACAAATACCAGACCCTGTCAATAACAGTTGTCAACGTAATTTGTCCCCTTCACAGGCAGGATTAGGACAACCTCCAGGCATGGTATTTAATTGAATTGGACATTTTTAATCTTTCACTTTAAGCATTTAAAAAAACACCGCTCCTGGTCTTAACATTTTTAAAAAAATATATATATATATTTTTTTTCATTGGTACATTTTCCTCAGGACAGTGCCTACCCCCATATTATTTTTTGACACCACCCGGCCTACTAGCACAGAAAATGGACATTTTTAATTTGACAGATTCAGTTTCTATTGATTTAAATGGGGTTCAGTTCAACGAACCCTGCCGGAACTGCACCCAACTAGTTCAGCTAATCATTATTTCTATTCCTTTCACCAATTTCATTAGTCAAGAGTCTGAAAAAAATAAGAGCTAAAAAAAGATTCTGTGGAATATAACTGCAAACCTCAACATGCCCCCAAAACATAATATAAATCCTAACTCTCCATATACTGTCCTTCAAAACAAGCCTCAACTAACCTTTGTAAATGTAGATACTGTAAAGCAACTCATCCTCAAAGCTTACAAGAGAAACAGTCATTCACTTGGGTCTCTGTATTCTGTCCCCTGTGCACTTCCTTTGTTTTTACATTAAAGATTGGAAAGCTGGTAGGCTGGCAATTCACTGCCAACAGGGGTAACCAAATGATCTAGTAAGAGAAAATAAGTATTCTCAGAACTTGAGTATGGGTTACTTCAGGGTGCCTGCAGCTAGGAAGGGCTTGGTTTAAAACACTGTTACTTTTTAAGAATATATAATTTATTTTTGTCCAAATCCGATCTACAATTTTACTTTAACGCTTAACCCCTCTAAAACGGAATCCTTAACTAAATCCCCTAAAGGTAACCAACCCCTATTGCAAAATACTTACATTAACACTTTCTGGAAGCAGTCATACTCAATGCTTACTTACTATTTTGCACTAAAAAGTAACAGAGCTGAGATACCAATACTGAGAGCTAATGATCTAAAGTTTCTTTTTTATTTATCTTGCTACTTTAATTATGTATGTTTCTCTCTTCCTTGCCATTAACTACTAAAGAATATATATATAAAAAAAAGGCATTGTCATACAGATGCTCATCGAAGAAGAGCACTAAATCAAGTCTATTGTGATAACCAAAAACTGAATGCTTTTTTTAAGATTGCTTGTTAAATTAAAAATGGATGGCATGATGAAATGTTTTTGCATAATCACAGTTCAAGGTCAAGACTTAATGATGATAATGTTGTTTCTGAAGCTTGTTTTGACTCATACTGTTAAAACGCAAAGGAGTCTTTATCTTAAATGATATTATTGGCCCTGAAAAATAATGCTAGTTTACTGCTCTATGAATTATTCATATATTGATAATGCCAGCATCCCGTGCATTATATTATGCACAGAAAACGCTGCTGCCATTTATGCCATGATTTTGTTTTGATTTAATATCTTAATTAATTCTCAAGACAAAACAGTCTCAGTAACATTCTCTAAGGAAATTAGCAACTAAGTGCAACATTCATTGTGTACTACACTTATTGTTTAACACTAATTGTACACTAAAAAAATGGATAGCACAAATTCTACATAATTTGCACTGTATTTATGCACATACAGCATACATTTTTATACATTATATGTATATTTTGGACAATCGCACACAAATACTCTTTTCATTTTGCCACTGCTATTTGTCTGCTCAAATTCTCATCACTCTAGAACAATATTATAAATGATTTGAAACAATTGATACCTGAAATAGCCAATCACAAAACCAGCTAGGAAAACAGAAGCTTTTTGAATGTCACCATTATATTGTAATGTAGTAAGTAATAAGTAATATAAGTCTGCTAGTAAATTGCATAAACATATTGTTATCAAATTCTTTTATAAATTGCATGAGCATATTGTTCTAAATGTAAAAACATGGACACACTTGATAGTTATGGTCATTTATTGTAGGTGGCAAAAATATATGTCATGCCAGTAAATAGAACCTTATTACGTAGCTATTTGTTTTTAACAGTCATATACCAATTATTTTTTAGTGTGATCATTTTGCTTTATCACTTATTAGAAAAAAAATGAAGTGGCCTTAATGGAGCAGAGGGCAACTGCAGTTGCTCCAGAACTTAGTAAACGAGCAGACGCTCTGCCGACTTTCATTATCCAATCATGTGCAAGCAAAAAACATTTTTTTTTACTTTCCTTGTATGTGATTGGGTGTTATTTGCAAAGTGAAGCTTTACCGCCTTTATCAAGCTCTGAAGCAACTGCACTTGTGGAGGGCAACTGCACTTTTCGAAAGTGCACAGTCTATTTGCCTTTAGTACATCAACCCCTATGAGTCACCTGCTGTGTGCTGGAGGAGGAGAGGTCTTTTGGGAAAAACTGATAGAAGTGACCATCTGTAACTTTCAGAAGATATCAGAAAGAGGAGAGATCAGAGAGGAGCGACACTCAGTGCTTTGTATTCAGGCTAGTAAACACTATAGTGAAAGGTGCTTTTTTCCTGTGTAAGGTTTACAAGCACTTTACAGTGATTGTAAGGCTTTATTTATTTATTTATTTTAAATAACAAACTTGTCATACTTACCTCCACTGTGCAGTTTGTGTTGCACAGAGTGGCCCCGATCTTTGACTTCTGGGGTCCCCCGGGGGCGCTGGTAGCAACTCCCGCATCGTATAACCCCCTAGGAGAAGCGCTCTCCCAGGGGGGTTACCTTGCGGGTGCTCATCTGAGTCCAGCATTTGCGTCCATAGACGCGTCATTGGATTTGATTGACAGCAGCGGGAGCCAATGGCTGCGCTGCTATCAATCTAGAGCCGGGACAATGGGCAGAGGGGAAGAGCGCGTCTCCGGCGTGGGAATTACAGGTGAGTAAAACGGGGGGCCGGTCAGCGACAGAAGTTTTTTCAACTTAATGCATAGGATACATTAAGGTGAAAAAGCACAAGGGTTTACAACCCCTTTAAGGTTGCATTATCAGAATGTGTGTGTCAGTGGCTGCAAGATCTGCTTTCATAAGAAGCTAAAATATTAAGTATATTCTCTCCATAGGCAGTTTCCCCGCACAGTTTTCAAACGCAATAAAATGCTATCTTTGTTTTTATTTTTCTTGAACTAATCCTGCCAGTGAATTGGTGCATAAATTCTTTGACTGCATGTCATTTACGATTTGGCTAATAAAGAACTCTGACTCCTTTGTGGACAGTCTGAGTGATGTAGATGAAAGTTAATTTAAGAAGAATAGCTTTTTACATGACAAGGTTAATTAGAAACAGCCTGTGTTTATATCTGAATACTTTCAATCATCTGAATCTTAAGCAGCTATTTTAAAATACTCAAGAACATAATGGGCATTTATGTACACTTTGCCAAATCTCAGTCTTAGGTTTCTGACATTTATTCTGGCATACCTATTACTAATCACAATTGTTAGTCAAACAGTGAACTGAGCAGTACATGATTCAATTTAGGAGCACGACCAAAACATAATATTAATATAAAACGTATTAAAAGGGAATCCTGCAAAATGCACGTGCTCCTAACAGCAGACCTGTTGCTGAAAAAAAAAAAAATATATATTTTCTGGTTCAAGGAAGGGAAAACCATACATTTTAAAGCACATTTGAAGAGTGTATTATATAAAAATATATATTTTATATATAGTAATATATATATATATGGGGGGGGGGGGGGGGGGGGCACCTTCCGCAGAAAGAATACTCTAAGGTAAGGGGGGGGTATATATATATATAACACATATCTGTCTTATCCCATGACCCCCATCCGGGCGGCGCTCCCACTCTTGACTCTTCAGACTCCCTCAGAGACTGCAGACATGATACAGGAGATGGTCAGAGACTTCAGACATGATACAAGAGCTCAATGCAGCCTCCCCAGTGCCCATCAAATGCAGCCTCGCCAGTGCCCATCAAATGCAGCCTCGCCAGTGCCCATCAAATGCAGCCTCGCCAGTGCCCATCAAATGCAGCCTCGCCAGTGCCCATCAAATGCAGCCTCACTGTGCCCATCAAATGCAGCTTCACTGTGCTCATCAAATGCAGCTTTACTCTGCCCGTGAATGCGGCCTCACTGTGCCCACCATTGCAGCCTCACGGTGCCCACCATTGCGGCCTCACTGTACCCATCAATGTGGCCTCACTGTGCCCATCAAATACAGCTTTACTGTGCCATGAAAGCAGTCTCTCTGTGCCCATGAATGCAGCCTTACTGTGCCAATGAATGCAGCCTCACTGTGCCCATCATTGCAGCCCCTCCTGTGCCCCATGTCCCAAATCTGCAGTCCCTGTCTGTGGGAAGGTGTGTTGTTGATGCTCGGTAGAGTACCTTGCATGCCAGCAGGATATCCATGATGGCCAGCAGCAGGCAGGGGCTGTTCTCGTTTTGGATGGGGACAGTGCTCCTTCCAGAGGATCTGTTTGCTGTGAGATGGAGTGGTCCCGGGCCACCTGCACCTTCAGCCGTCCTCACTTTCCTGCCCCAGTCAGCCTGTCCCCTGGTCCTGGGGAAGTGGAGAGCACTGGGAGGGGGCTGGAGAGAAGGGGGAGCAGAGAGTACTGGCGGGGTTGGAGAGCACATGGGTGGGGGCAAAGAGCAGGGGGGAGTGGAGATCACAGGGGTGGGGAGTGCAGAGCACTGGGGGGGCAAAAATAACAGGGGTGGAGAGCACGGGAGGCTGAGAGCACTGGGGGGGGGGGGGGTAAGAGTGTGGGGTGGCGAAGAGCACTGGACGGGAGCTTGAGAGCACTGGGGGGGCAGAAAAACAGGTCTGGAGAGCACTGGGGGGTACAAAGAGCAGGGGGGAGTGGAGAGCAATGGGGGGGGGAGCTTGAGAGCACCCATGGGGGCCAGAAAGTACAGGGGTGGAAAGCACAGGGGACTGGAGAGCACTGGTGGGGTTGGAGAGCACATGGGTGGGGGCAAAATGCAGGGGGGAGTGGAGAGTGCTGGGGGGAGATTGTGAGAGCACTGGTGGGGGAGACAAAAAGAATAGGGGTGGAGAGCACGGGGGCTGGAGAGCACTGTGGGAGGTAGAGAGCACTGGGGTGGGGGCTGGAGAGAAGGGGGAACAGAGAGTACTGGTGGGGTTGGAGAGCACATGGGTGGGGGCAAAGAGCAGGGGGGAGTGGAGATCACAGGGGTGGGGAGTGCAGAGCACTGGGGGGGGCAAAAAATAACAGGGGTGGAGAGCACGGGAGGCTGAGAGCACTGGGGAGGGGGTAAGAGTGTGGGGTGGCGAAGAGCACTGGACGGGAGCTTGAGAGCACCTGGGGGGGCAGAAAAACAGGTCTGGAGAGCACTGGGGGGTACAAAGAGCAGGGGGGGAGTGGAGAGCAATGGGGGGGGGAGCTTGAGAGCACCCATGGGGGCCAGAAAGTACTGGGGTGGAAAGCACAGGGGACTGGAGAGCACTGGTGGGGTTGGAGAGCACATGGGTGGGGGCAAAATGCAGGGGGGAGTGGAGAGTGCTGGGGGGAGATTGTGAGAGCACTGGTGGGGGAGACAAAAAGAACAGGGGTGGAGAGCACGGGGGCTGGAGAGCACTGTGGGAGGTAGAGAGCACTGGGGTGGGGGCTGGAGAAACGCTGTGGGGGGTGGGGAGCACGGTGGGGGCTGGAGAGCACTGTGGGGGGTGGAGAGCACTGGGGTGGGGGCTGGAGAGCACTGTGGGGGGTTGCTGGAGAGCACTGTGGGGGGTGGGGACGACACACACACTCACACAGATTTTTGCCTTTCATTTCTACTTTAAAAACCACTCGCCCTCTGGGAGATTTTGCGATACGACACTGTTATTTTAACTGACAATTGCACGGTCGGCGCAATGCTGTACCTAAATGAAATGCATGTTGTTTTTTTCCACAAATGTAGCTTTCTTTTTGTGGTATTTGATCACCACTGCGTTTTTATTTTTTTCGCTATAAAAAAAATATCAAAAAAGGTTTCAGGAAGCTGGTTTACTATTGGGCTCCAAAAAAACTTTTGCGTCACTTTGCTTACAAGATCCCAATTTAGGCATGCAAGCATATCTGAATTGGTAAACACCCTCCATATCTCCCCTCTGCTGGGGCAATTAACAAGTGCAGAGCTTCTGCCGGGCTTTATAAATAGAAAGCTAAGCATTATCTCCAAAGAGAAGAAAAAACTTGCATTAAATGTTTATTTGTAAAATTAAGATGTTATAAAATTAGTGAAAGAGAATATGAACAGTTTATAGCCTGCAATCTTAACAAAAAATACAATTGAGCAAAACCATTAGTTTTCCTTCAAATATAACCCCTCTCCCTTTTGTATAAACCAGATACTAACATGCTTACCTTTTCTTTACAAAAATCCCAACGGGGTCCTTTGCCTATTGTGCATGTGCACTGTGGCCCCATCCATTAGTATTCACTAAAAATGAAGTTGTACTTTTATAGCTGTTTACACATACAGTCTTTGACATTATACATTAAGGGGAATCTATGATCTATTATGTAAGTGTGAAAGTGATATAGTAGGAAATGTGTCCTAATGGGTTGACTAAAAAGAAAGAGAAAAAATAATACTATACACTGCTGGTACCCCATCTTTGTCTGGGCAGCTTGTTATAACTGGACATGTGTGTCCCGCTTCCCTGACTTAACAGTGTCCCCAATAACACTAACCCCCTCATCCAACTTTGGAAGTCACTGCTCCTATCCCTAGTCCTACAGTAAACTGTATATATACATTTCTCTATTTGCCTTTCCCTGCAAATATAACTACTATGCCACACCTTGGCATATTTTACAGTATCCCTGGAAATGACCCTGAGTCTCAATTCCAGGCTCAGCAATTCATTGTTCCTGAGAATATGACTCTGCCCCTTGCTTGAATCAGAAGCGTAGTGTCACTGGAAATCATTTCCACCCATCCCTGCTTCAGTTTCCCTCAAAATATCACAGCTTCCCCTTGAGCTTGGCATCAAAGCAAACCACCAAGTAGGAAGAATGGAAATGACTCGGAGCTTGAAACTTCAAAAACAAGCCAACAATTTTAGATTGATCAAGGTGGTAAATCATATATCTGGATATTTAGAAAATGCCTGGGATGTTTGTTGGTATTTTTTTGGTATGAAATACTGTAAACAGATATGCTATGGAAAGCATATAGAACACATTTTTATCTGTTAAAGCGGTAGTAAACCGCCATCAATTTTTTTTTAACCTGCGAGGCAAAGTTATAATGTGCTAGTATGCATCGTATACTAGCACATTATGTGAATCTTACCTTAGAATGAAGTCCTCCAACAGCGAGCTATCACCACTGACATGGCTTCCATCTTCACCCGGTCTTTCTTCTGGGTTTGCGAACTCTGTCTGTGTGAGTGGTCGGAGCCGCGATAACGTCACTCCCACAAATGCGCACGTGCGAGCTGCCGTTTATTGCACAGGACTCTGAAGGAATGGCCCAGGTGGCCATTCCCTCAGTGCACATGCTCCGGTGATGTCACAGGCTGCATGTACAGTAAATATCTCCTAAACGGTGTACGTTTAGGAGATATTTACAGTACCTATAGGTAAGCCTTATTATAGGCTTACCTATAGGTACAATTCATGCATGGGAGTTTACTCCCACTTTAAAATAATGTGTAATGTTGTAATGTGTAAAAAGCTGCACAACAATGTATATAATATATGATCTGTTCTGTTTCTGCGATCTAAGCAATGAAAGTGTAATCTCTATAACTGATTCAGTCATGGTGAGATAGTTTCACTTCTTTATTGGAAATTCGGCCAGCAAAAGACAGATGAGAACTTTTGCTGGCCGAATTCCAGCCAGCAAAAGATTGAGAGCATGTTCGCAATTTTTCGGTCGGAAAAAGTTCAGATCGGAAATTCCGATCGTCTGTAGCAATTCCGATGCGCAAAATTCCTAAGCATGCTTGGAAACAATTTGACGCATGCTCGGAAGCATTGAAATTAATTTTCTTGGCTCGTCGTAGTGTTGTACGTCACCACATTCTTGATGGTCGAAAGTTCAGCGAACTTTTGTGTGACCGTGTGTATGCAAGCCAAGCTTGAGCGGAATTCCGTCGGAAAAAACATCCAATATTTTTGTGATGTTTTCGTGTGTATGCGGCATTAGGCTCCATACACATCTGAGTGTACTTCAGCGATACCTGCTGCACCGTGATTTTTTTTAAGCTTTTTTGTGTGTTTTTGCGGTGCGGGGTTTAGAACAACACCATTCATTTGAATGAACCTTCCTCCACTACAAAAACACTCTAAAGAAGCTCACGTACCAAATTATGGCACAGAGCCATGCTTGTTTGGCGGTGCGATTTTTTGCTGCAATTTTAGCGTGTTTTGTCGCTCGAAATTCACGGCAAAATTGCGATTTCGAAAATTGTTTACACGATTCTGCCATTCCAGTACGCTCAGGTGTGAATGGAGCCTTATAGTATCAGTTGCTTGGCGGACAGTGACTTGATCCAAATTACATCTTACAGATTGTAAAAAGCTTTAATCAAAAAATTTTGCAGGCCCCTTTGGTTTAGCAACCAATAGCGATGAAAAATAAGTACTTTTGTGCTCACTGAATCTTGGAGGACTACTGGTCCCAGTAAGTCCTGTGCAAGTCCTGCCAACCCTCCTGGCTGCAGCAACTTGACTCTAACACCAACAACATCACAGTCTCTCCCTCTGGCTTCACATCCAATCCTGACATGTCTCTCCCAGATCTCCACACTGTGCCTGTCACTCACTGACCCTGGAATGGATCCCTCCTAGTGACTTGCCTGGCAATGCTCCCGCTGTCCCCTTCCTGCTCCTGTTCAGGACACCCAGAGATAGCTTTTGTATGAAGGGGTTCCTTCCCAGCTCCCGAGCTCCAGACCCAGATTCACCCCCCCAGAAAGGGGGCTCCTCGCAGGGCCATGACAGCCTAAAACTCCATCACTAGGCTGACCTCCACAGGAGGCTGACCATGAGTATATATAGGAGGCCTGCCCCCTGCCAATCCTAGTTGGTGATTAGTCAGGGCTCCCAGATACACTCCATACCACTCCAATCCTCTGCCCTGCCTCTTTTTCAGAACCCTCTAGAAACAGAGGAGGCGCCAGAGAGATGGAGTGCGTGTCAGTCACCTACTGCTACTTTCAAAACCACTCCCCTGCCCCCAGAGCAAAACAAACAGGCCTAGCTCACTGCTAGGCCTGCTTAAATTTACCTGCACTAACAGTAAAAAAACAAAACCACTACCTAGAGCACATCCTACCTAAGGTAGAGGGTGCTACAATCTGATTTACATTATTCTGTTTAGTTGTGCACGCCAATGCACTACATAGCTGTTGGCGGATTTAAAGGAGATTGCACAATCAGATTACTCTTATAATACACAGTGCTCTGTAAACATTAAAGTGCAATACCCATATTTTATCACTCATCACAGTACAGTTACATATAATAAAGTGCAATATGTGACATAAATTGCATTCAAATGAACTATCATTCCGCTGAGCACCCACATAAGTGGTAAGATACACCAGAAAGGCCGCTCGCACACTAGGGATGGTGGAGCCGGGCTGTAATGCAATATAGCAATTGAACCCAGGTGCATGGCAGAATGTAAGTGCATATACTGTTGTATGTTGTGGTGCAATTTTTTTTTTTTAATAATAAATGGTTTTACACTATTTGAGGTCTTTTCTGGCTTTTTAATGATGATCCTGGAGATTCCGTTAAAGGAAAAACTGGTATAGTTCCTGGATAATTGATTCACTGAGGGAATAAAGCACATATTGCTATACTCTACTTGGTGAGCGTTGTAGTTTTCTGGTGAGTTCTCCTGAGTGGTGGTGGAGGCACATTGGTGGAGTAATGTACTGAAGATAAACTGTGGACTATGTTGCACTTTATTTGCACAAGGCACTTTTAATTATAAAGGACATTCAGAGAAGCACTTAAGTGAATGCAATTTATGTCACATATTGCAATTTTATTATATGTAACTGCACGATGATGTGTGATGAAATATGGGTATTGCACTTTAACCACTTAAGGACCGGAAGAATTTACCCCTTTAATGACTAGGCCATTTTTTGCAATACGGCACTGCGTCGCTTTAACTAACAATTGTGTGGCCGTGCGATGCTGTACCCAAATAAAATTGATGTCCTTTTTTTTTTCCCCACAAATAGAGCTTTCTTTTGGTGGTATTTAATCACCTCTGCAGTTTTTATTTTTTGCGCTATAAACAAACAAAGAGCGAGAATTTTGAAAAAAAACTATTTGTTTTACTTTTTGCTATAATACATATCCCCAAAAAATATATATAAAAAAAATCACATATACAAACTATGGGATAGATTCAGGGACTTTTATTTATTTTTTATTGTTTTTACTGGTAATGGTGGCGATCTGCGATTTTTAGCGGGACTGCGACATTGTGGTGGACAAATCTGACCCCAAATTACACTTTTTGGGGACCAGTAACATTAGTACATTGATCAGTGCTATAAAAATGCACTGATCAATGTAAAAATGGCAATAGCAGGGAAGGGGTTAACACTAGGGGCCATCAAGGGGTTAACTGTGTTCCCTAGGTGTGTTCTAACTGTAGGGGGATGGGCTGCCTGGGACAAGACAGAGGTTACTGTTCCCGATCACTGGGAACAGTAGATCTCTGTAATGTCATCTGTCAGAATGGGGATCCGCCTTGTTTACAAAAGAAGATCCTCATTCTGCCTCTGTACCAGGCGATCGCGGGTCTCCGCCGGACGTCGAATGCGCTCCCGCTCATAACTGCACCTGCGCGAGCCACCGTACATGTACGGCGATTCGCACAGGAGAGCCAACCTGCCGCTGTACAACTGCGGCGGCTGGTCCTTAATTGGTTAATTTTTAAAGAGAGCTGTGTATTATAAGAGCAAATTATTGGAACACTTATTGTGTTACACGCAGCAGCTTATAGTTTTCCATTGAGAGTGGGGGAATTTGGTATAAACAGATTGTAATACTTGTGGTCAGATTTAAAGGTACACTGTGATAACAGAAATATGTGATGACTGGTTTTAGCATTTTGCTGCCACCAAAGTATGTCATATGTCAGGAGCATAGAGGGGATATACGCACACTGTAAATGTCACAAGCCGACTTTAGGCTTTTAGATGGAAGCAAACTGTATAGCCCCCGAATTTGCTTTCACAGACACCTGAAATCTGTGTTCCCCACTGTGTTTCCTAGACTCTGCTATCCCACTTGCTGGCCTGGTACCCACAGGGGGTTACTGGGTAGAGAGGGGGGGAGACCAGTGAATTTTCATGCACTGATCTTCCCTAGCTAGTAAGAACACGGAAGCAATACAGATTTTGTTTCTCTTTTTTATGTCACTTTCACTGGCCTGTGGGTAGAAAGGAAGCTAATAGAGCACAATCAGCATTCCATTATCTTTAGTGGAGTGCACAAGAGACATCAGAGGTCTAATAGACCCCTGAATATTCATTAAAGAGAGCCTGTCACTATAAGAATGCTATCGTATGATGACTGGCCCCATGTGACAGCAATAAAGGTAAAGCGGTAGTAAATTCTGCAGGTTAATGCCATGATAGTATGCACCGCATAGTAGTACATTAGTTCAGACTTACCTTTTAAAGAAAGCCCTCCAATGGTGCATTTTCACCATTGCCAGCGCTTCCATCTTCGCCCAGTCTGTTTGAATGGCTGGGCTGTGGTGACTTCACTTTTACTCATGTGCATTGGAATCATGACCCTCAATGCAGAATGCACTACTCATGTGTTGGTGATGTCATCAGCTCCTACAACTATGAATATCTCCTGAATGGCACAAGTTTAAGAGATATTCACAGACCACAGTACCTACAAGTAAACCTTGTTATAAGCTTACTTATAGTTACAAGTGAAAAAGCTGAATTTACTACTGCTTTAAAAAAAAAAAAAAAAAATTCCCCCAAGCACTTAAAAAAACAATACAAAAATTTTGACTAGCCTCATATGCATACATTCATAGAGTATGTAAGCACACATGTTGAGTGATCCGATTGTGCTACACATGTTATATATCACTGCAAACAGCAGAGTGAGATAAATAATTCTAGGGCCATTACCCATGGTTAACTCTAATGCGTCGTACACACGAGCGGACTTTCCGGCGCCAAAAGTCCGGCGGACTAGGATTTAAGTTTTGTTTTAAAATTGTCCGCTGAACTCGGCAGTCCGGCGGACAATCCTGCGGTTAGTATGCTAGTCCGCCGGACTTTTGGAAATGAACGGACTTGCCGATCATCGGAAAGTCCATTCATTTAGAACGTGACTTCAGGTAGACGGGGCTAGCGAAGGCAGTGAATGCCACCGCGCTAGCCCCGTCACCTGGTATGGATTTAAAGGGAATCCCCACGCCGAAAAAACGGCGTGGGGGTCCCCCCAAATCCATCTCAGACCCTTATCCGAGCGCGCAGCCCGGCCAGGAAAGGGGTGGGGACGAGCCAGCGCCCCCCCTCCTGAGCTGGGGCGTGGGGATTCCCTTTAAATCCATACCAGGTGATGGGGCTAGCGCGGCGGCATTCAATGCCTTCGCTAGCCCCATCTACCTGCAGTTACGTTCTAAATGAACAGACTTTGCTCCGTGTGTGGGCAAGTCCGTTCATTTTCAAAAGTCCCGCAGACTTTTTCCCGCGGATTGTCCGCCGGAGAAGTCCGGGCGTGTGTGGGTAAGTCACACGCTCGGAAAGTCCGGCGAAGCCCCGCTGGAAGGTCCGGCGGTTTGTCCGGCGGACATTCCCGAGGGAAAGTCCGAGCGTGTGTACGAGGCATAAGCTGATAACCTGTAAGAGCTTTTAAATCCTTGTCTATGGAAAGTTTTCGGGACCGTAGTTTCTTACCTTTTCAAGGGCACACACAGTTTTAAGTCTTGACATTTTTTTAAGTCTTAACATCAATTAACTCTAGCAACATCTTTTATATATTACCAAAAATTGGGTAATATTTGCATTCGTTTGCACTAAAATACATTTTAGTGTATTTTTTACTGAAAATTTGCATTTGATAAACTGTTGAGCTAATATCATGTGCCAAAAAATTGGAACTACTACCATATTATTCTTCAGGGACTCTGCTTTTAGAAAATATATACTGTTTGGAGGCTTTAAATAATCTTCAGGCCTAAAATGATTAATGTGTGCAAAAAAAACACAAAAACAATGCGATTGAGATACTTTACTAAAGTACTAGAGTACAGAACGTTCACTTAACAAAGTGAATATTAATGTTTTTAGATAACAAATTAAGCTGAGTTCAGTCTGAATATCCAGTCATATGCAAGTGAAATAAATAAAAGAGAAACAGGATTTTGCTTGCACATGACTGGTTAATCCAAGTAAAAACATGTTCCTTTATTTAACAGGATAAGTAAACATTCTCTACTAAACCTGATATGTCTTTAAATTCGCAATTGCTGGAGATTTCTTTATCACAATGTTATGTATAGATAATATGTCTGGCTCACTGGGTAATCATACATATGTGTTTTTTTCCAAGGTCATCCAAGATTTTTTAATCAATTGTACGCTGGAATGGATCATTATGCCCTGGCAGCAAGGTTTATCACAGAAGCTTTGAACCCAAGTGTGTAAGTTGTATTTCATTTATTAGCAAGCACATTGAAGTCAGGGCTGATTCATTAAGAAGTAGTATGTGTTCACTTAGCAAAGAGAATGTTCACTTAGTTTATTGAATGAAGACCAATCTCGTGCAAGGAGCACACCACTGGATGATTGAGGTGAACATAGCTTTACCCTATTTGCTAAGATCTATTGAAATTCACTTTACTAGTCATTTGGTAAACCACCCCACAATAGTGTACAGTATCTTACAAAAGTGAGTACACTCCTCACATTTTTGTAAATATTTTATTATATCTTTTCATGTGACAACACTAAAGAAATTACACTTTGCTACAATGTAAAGTAGTGAGTGTACAGCTTGTATAACAGTGTCAATTTGCTGTCCCCTCAAAATAACTCAACACACAGCCATTAATGTCTAAACCGCTGGCAACAAAAGTGAGTACACCCCTAAGTGAAAATGTCCAAATTGGGCCCAATTAGCCATTTTCCCTCCCTGGTATTTTGCAAAAGTATGGACAGCTATAATTGGGAAATTACATTTAAAAATAAGTATAATAACATTCATAGAATACCTGCACATTGGTGGCCAATGGAGAATGGTGCTTTACATTGGTAATTAGTTGGAAAGTTTTCCTGTTACATTTATGGCCAATGGCAGGTACCAGGTGGCACTGGTGAGCAGTGAAAGAAAGAATGCCCCTTACAATGGAGGGCATTAGAGATGGCCCAACTTACATTGGTAGTCAGTGGAAATTTTTTTTACCTAACATATATGGTCAGTTAGAGAATACACTCTTACACTGATGGTTAGTGGGAGGCTATATACCCCTGACATTGGTGACCAGTGGAAAGTGTGCCCTGTTACACTGGAAGTCAATGATAAAAATTATGCTTACATTGGGGGTCAATGGAAGGAATACTATTTTTATAGACAGTTAAAAAAAATAGTGCTGATAGTTTCTTACCTGAGAAACTAGAGAGAGAAGAGGACCTGCTGGTCCCATGCCATTGGCTTTGCTGGGTGAGGGAGGATGGTCAGTCCACCATTGCTCATTGCTTAAGAAATCCTAGCAACCTCTGTAGGAAATCTAGAGTTTACCTAACCCATGGATGAGAAAGGCTTTGGTAATATATGTGCACCCTTATAGTTTTATATAAAAAACATTTTTTAGCGTAAAGTGCCCCAAGGCGTAGTAGCTTCTCCATGGGGCTATGCTCGGGGACACACTTGTTCAAAGGCTAAGTCACTTTTTGAAAAAAATGGACTATGCAGTCAAGTGGTCCCGGTAGGTTAAAAACACTGAGCAGTTTTGAAAAGTATTGCTTAATGTAATTGCCATGCCTGCTCACCCCATTATCTCAGGAGTATACGCTTTCCCTGATTCAAAAGCTGTACATGTGCAGTACTCAAACTTGAAATGGTTGGCAGGCTCATGTGTGGTTGATGAAGCTACTGTGCTGGAATATGTCACTGCTGGTCTGTGTGCACTGATCAGGACCTTTTAGACAATTGTGACTGGGAGACAGAGGTGTGGCCAGAGATGCTCCACAGAGATCTGATCGGACGTTGGAGCAGGGAATCTGTCAAAATCAGGTACCCGCTCCCTCCCCAAAAAAACATCCCAAATATTGGAGAGAAGTTCCACTTTAATTATTATATTACTTTTTACATTTTCCTGGTAAGATAAATGGGACATGTCAACCCTCAGTATTGTTCAGTATTTTCTGCAAGAGACTTTCCCTGTTCTGAATAAGCTTTCATTTGGAATTAGAAAAAAATACAAATTTATTATTACTGTTACCTTATAATTTCTCAGTAAACTTAGCATTTCATATAAAGGTTACAGATTATGACACCTATATTTAAAGAGCATTATGTTAATTAGATTTCATCTGTTCATTTTGTTTGTTTCTTTTGTGTATTTTTTTTCTAGGTATACTTATGAAGTATCCCCTGTTTTTATTCTAATTGAGGAAGCTGTTTTGCTAAAAATGTCAGAATTTCTTGGCTGGAAGGCTGCTGATGGTATATTTAGCCCAGGTAAGTTCACATTGCATATTTGTTATTTAAAGCCCAGTTCACACTAAATGGGCTTTTAGTCAGGGCAGGAACTGATGGAAATCTCTCCAATCGACACACAGGAAAAAAAACTTTCTTTAGTTTGCGGAATGGTTGTAAATTCTAAAAATGTTGCTGCCGGTGCCTTGTTTGAAATTTTAATAGTTTCTACTCTATGTACCATGTTAGGTTTTAATATGAAATATGAACCCATTCTGTAAAGAATTTTTTTTCAAAAATTGGGTAAAAGTAGTGGTATTTAGTCCCAATCATTCCTTAACCACTAGCTGACCGCCCACTGTCAAATGACGGCGGGACGGTGCAGCTACTGTGGCGGGCCGCCGTCATATGACGTCGTCTACAATTTGGCCACTGGGGGGCGCGCGCGCCGCCGCGTAGCTGGGGCCCATGTGCGCATGCCCGGCGGTCGCGATGACCGCCAGGCACCCACGATTGCCCGGTAATCGAGCAGGACGTGGATCTGTGTGTGTAAACACACAGATTCACGTCCTGTCAGAGGAGAGGAGACCGATGGTGTGTCCCTTGTACATAGGGACACCGATCGGTCCCCTCCCCCAGTCAGTCCCCTCCCCCCACAGTAAGAATCACCAAGATAGGGTACACATTAACCCCTGCAGCGCCCCCTAGCGTTAACCCCTTCCCTGCCAGTCACATTTATACAGTAATCAATGCATTTTTATCGCACGGATCGCTGTATAAATGTGAATGGTCCCAAAAATGTGTCAAAAGTGTCCGAAGTGTCCGCCGCAATGTCGCAGTCACGATAAAAATCGCAAATCGCCGCCATTACTAGTAAAAAAAATAAATAAATAAAAATGCTATAAATCTATCCCCTATTTTGTAGACGCTATAACTTTTGCGCAAACCAATCAATATACGCTTATTGCGTTTTTTTTTACCAAAAATATGTAGAAGAATACGTATCGGCCTAAACTGAGGAAAAAATTTGTTTAAAAAAAAAAAAAAAAATTGGATATTTATTATAAATAAAAAGTAAAAAATATTATGTTTTTTTCAAACTTGTCCCTCTTCTTTTGTTTATAGCGCAATAAATAAAAAACGCAGAGGTGATCAAATACCACCAAAATAAAGCTCTATCTGTGGGGAAAAAAGGATAACAATTTTATTTGGGTACAGCGTTGCATGACCGTGCAATTGTCATTCAAAATGCGACAGCGCTGAAAGCTGAAAAATGGCTTGGTCAGGAAGGAGGTGTTCGTGCCTGGTAGGCAAGTGGTTAAAGCAGTTGTAAACCACGGATGTTAAAAAACAAAAAACTGCAAGGCAATGGCATAATGTGCTAGTATACATTGCATACTAGCACATTATGAAATACTCACCTTGGAATGAAGCCCTCCAGCGCTGTAAAGTCTCCACTGAGAGGGCTGACATGTTCCCCCTGTCTTTCTTCTGGGTTTGCAGGCTCCGGCGCTGTAATTGACCGAAGCTACGATGATGTTACCCCCGCGATTGCGTGTAGAATCCCTCAGTTCTGGCACGAAGCTCTGAAGTTCCCGACAAAGCATGCTGGACCTTCAGAGCGTATGCGCCGCTGACATCCGCGGTTGCATGCAGGGTGAATATTTTCTAAACAGTGTACATTTAGGAGATATTAATTTTACCTACAGGTAAGCCTTATTGGAGGCTTAAGTATAAACATAAAAGTCAGTGCTACTACCCATACACCACATAGATAGCAGAGCTCCCAGGTGCTCGGATCCACAGTCGCTGGCTGAGTAGAGTACAAGTTCCGGTTGTTGTTCTTAAAATGTCTTCATTTTATTGAATAGCCACAGTGAACAAACGCAGATTAAGTCAGTTGATGTGTTTCAGCCTATAAGGCCTTAGTCATAACCATATTACACACATAAAACTTTGAAATAAATAGTAGCTCTAAGGCCGCGTACACACGAAGGGACTATCCCGCGGGATTATCCGCTGGACCGAAGTCCAGCGGATAATCCCCTCGTGTGTGGGCGCCGGCGGACTTTTTTTGCCCAAAGTCTGGCGGACTAAAGTTTTAAGTTTTGTTTTAAAATTATCCGCTGGACTTGGCAGTCCGGCGGACAATCCGGCCATGTGTAGTATGGTCCGGCGGACCAAAAAGGACGCATGCTCACTAGCAAGTATTTTTCTAGTATTTTTCTTTTTCTAGTCCCGTCGTACGTGCTGTACGTCATCGTGTGAACCGCCTAACTTTTTGCGTGATTGTGTGTGGTCAAGTCCGTTCGCTTTTTAGTCCAGCGGACCCAGCTGGAAAGTCCAGCGGATTGTCCGCTGGACTTAGGTCCGCTGGGAAAAGTCCGCACGTGTGTACACGGCATAAGGCTGCTTTCACACTGGAGCGGTGGGGGCGCTGGCGGTAAAGCGGCGCTATATTTAGCGCCGCTTTACCGGCGTTTTAGCGGCGCATTTCGCCCGCTAGCGGGGTGGTTTTACCCCCCGCGAGCGGCCGAAAAAGGGTCAAACCGCCCGCAAACCGCCGCTGCAGCGGCGTTTTGCGGGAGGGTTCGGCGCGCTCCCCCATTGTTTTCAATGGGACCGGGCACTATAGGAGCGGTAAATATACCGCTCCTGTAGCGAGCCAAAGATGCGGCTTGCAGGACATTTTTGAGCGTCCTGCAAGCGCACCGCTTCAGTGTGAAAGCCCTCGGGCTTTCACACTGAAGGAACAGCAACAGCTGTTTCGGGTCGGTTTGCAGGCGCTATTCTTAGCGCAATAACGCCTGCAAACCGCCCCAGTGTGAAAGCAGCCTAAAGATCACAGGCTCCAACCATTGATTGCCTTAACTGACCGCAGGCAATTATCCAAAAAAGAGAATCAGCTGCAATACATATAGGGTGATCCATGTGTATGCCACTAATTTTCACACACCTTGTAGTGATAATATGCACATGCATGTACACACACACATGTACACACACGTGCATATGCCCATACACGTATAGACATATGCATAAGAAAGCACACCATAAAATTCAAAACACATTAAATAAAAAAAGATGAAATAATAATCCAGGTATGTGGAAAAAAAAAACAGAAGAGAGAAAGGAAAAGAGAGAGAGAAGACTTTGGGGAGAGGCATTCTTAATGTAAGTGAAAGTGCAGATCCCACCTCAGGTTTAATCCCTGAGGCGATCTAGTTTTTAATATAAAAATCCACCATGCTTCTCTCCCCAGTAGCCTTCTCTCCCTGCTGCAGGCATCACCCCGGTACCGTTTTTTAGAGCTGGCGGTCGGCTCTTTCATTGACAACAACCAATGCGGCTAAAAGTCGTTCAGTTGTTATACTGGAGGAGCGGGAGGGAAAGTCTCCCCTCCCGCAGCCTTCTGCCGCTCTTTCTGGGCCTCCCGTCCCACCGGGAGACCCAATGCATGATGCGGCAGTTCCGCCGGCTAGAGTGAGACTGCAAGGAAGCCAGAAATGGCTTCATTACAGTCTTCTTCGTGTAAACACTGAAGCAACGTCACTTCCGATTTCGCTGCCAATGATGCAGTTTAAAAAAAAATTACAGTATTCAGAATCGCTGTTTTTGGCGATCTGAAAACTTTGAAGTGCAAAGGAGGGATCTGGGGCCCGATATCTCCATAAAGAGTACCTGTCACCACCAATTACTGTCACAAGGGATATTTACATTTCATGTGACAGCAATAAAAGTGATCATTTTATTTTTTCAAAAGTGACAATGCAAAAAAAAAAAAAAAAGAAGAAAAAAATGTTTTAAAGAGCCTCCGTTTTTGCGAGCGCACACAGCAAAGAAAACGCACACGTAAGTCGTGTTGCATATGTAAACGGTGTTCAAATCACACATGTGAGATATCGCCGCAATCATCAGAGTGAGAGCAATAATTCTAGCATCAGACCTCCTCTATAACTCTAACCTGGTAACCAATATTTTTTTTTAGATCCCGCCTATGGAGATTTTTAGGTACCATAGTTTGTCGCAATTCCACGAGTGTGTGCAGTTTCAAAGAATTACATGTTAGGTATCTGTTTACTTGGTGTAACATCATCTTTCACATTATACAAAAAATTGGGCTAAATTTACTGTTTTGTTTTTTTTATTCATGAAAGTGTCTTTTTCCCTAAAAAATTGCATTTGAAAGACAGCTACGCAAATACAGTGTGACATAAACTATGGCAACGATTGCCATTTTATTCTCTAGATTCTCTGCTAAAAAATATATATATATAATATTTGAGGGTTCTAAGTAATTTTCTCGCAAAAAGTACAGATTTTAACTTGTAAGCAACAAATGTCAGAAATAGGCTTAGGCATGAAAGGGTTAATAACCCTTTCAGTTTAAAGTAGAAATGAAAGGAAAAACTTTATATATATAGATATATCCTATATATATACTAGCTCCCAAAAGTGCGTACAGCCCTCACATTTTTGTAAATATTTTATTATATCTTTTCATGTGACAACACTGAAGAAATTACACTTTGCTACAATGTAAAGCAGTGAGTGTACAGCTTGAATAACAGTTTAAATTTGCTGTCCCCTCAAAATAACTAAACACACAGCCATTAATGTCTAAACCGCTGGCAACAAAAATGAGTACACCCCTAAGTGAAAATATCCAAACTGGGCCCAAAGTGTCAATATTTTGTGTGGCCACCATTATTTTCCAGCAATGCCTTAACCCTCTTGGGCATGGAGTCCACCAGAGCTTCACAGGTTGCCACTGGAGTCCTCTTCCACTCCTCCATGATGACATCACAGAGCTGGTGGATGTTAGAGACCTTGCGCTACTCCACCTACCATTTGAGGATGCCCCACAGATGCTCAATTGGGTTTAGGTCTGGAGCCATGCTTGGCCAGTCTATCACCTTTACCCTCAGCTTCTTTAGCAAAGCAGTGGTCGTCTTGGAGGTATGTTTGGGGTCCTTATGTTGGAATACTGCCCTGTTGCCCAGTCTCCGAAGGGAGGGGATCATGCTCTGCTTCAGTATGTCACAGTACATGTTGGCATTCATGGTTCTCTCAATGAACTGTAGCTCCCCAGTGCCGGCAGCATTTATGCAGCCCCAGACCATGACACTCCCACCACCATGCTTGAAGACACACTTGTCTTTGTACTTCTCACCTGATTACCGCCACACACGCTTGACACCATCTGAATCAAATACTTTTATCTTGATCTCATTGTTTGATCACATATCATAAGACAGCACTGCACTGAGATATCGGTATATTCTGATGCATATGTGGGAATGCATGTAGTGCTAGCTGCAGTCTAAATGCATTTCAGTTACAAGATAGTACATAATTGCGCTGAAGTTTATAGAACCACCTGTCCAAAGAATTGCTATCCAATTAATCCTGGCAATGCTGTACAGGCATACCCCACTTTTAGGTACACAATGGGGTTTATTTACTAAAGCTGGAAAGTGCAAAATCAGGCTCAATTCTGCATAGAAACCAATGAGCTTCGAGGTTTTATTACCAAAGCTTAATTGAACAAGCTGGGGTTAGAAGCTCATTGGTTTCTATGCAGAAGTAAGCCTGATTTTGCACTTTCCAGCTTTAGTAAATAAACCCCATTGAGTACTTAAAAGTGGGGTATGCCTGTATGGTATTCAGGGATTCTGCTTCCAAGAAGCCAGTCTGTAGCCTAGGGCAGTTACAATTCTGTGGGTACTGTTGGTGCTATCTCTCTCTCTTAGCAAATTAGACTGTTGCAGTGTACAGTGTTTCTGCTTTAATATCCTCTGCAGATCAATATACACGTAGGCTTGTAGCCACACAAAAATAAAACACATAATGCGTTCAGCACACACGCGCACGCATGCACGCACACACACACTTATTTTTTTCTAGAGTTTAAAAATGGATTTTGTATCAACAAGACTGACTTTCTGCTCAGTTTGATACCTTTGTTGATATGATTTTCTGTTTTTCCCATAAATCCTTTTTTTAATTGCCTCTGTTGAAGTAGTCAAACCTTGTGTAGGACTCCTGTAGCGTTGGCTGAAATATCTGTCAAATAGATAACAACATAAAATATATTAGATTATCCTACATGTCCATATGTTTGCTATTTGTTTCATTCCCAAGAACATAAAGCGTTATGCCGCGTACACACGATCGGAATTCTGGTCGGAAAAAACTCTGACGGTTTTTCCGTCGGAATTCCGTCGGAATTCCGCTCAAGCTGTGTTGCCTACACACGATCACACCAAATTCCGACGGTCAATAACACAGCGGCGTAAAACACGTCGGACTGTTTCCATCAGAAATTCCGACCGTGTGTACGCCGCATTAGTGCTTTTTAAAATGTTCAGTGCAATTATATCAACAAGGGGGGAGCTGCAACTCTCTCTGTGTTACTTAAAAAGTCTGTTCCCCTCTATGCTATATGTGATCTAACCTTTGAATGGGGTTACTAAATGTCTGTCCCTCAGTCAAGTAAAGTAAAGAAATGTTTATACATATACATTTTAAGCATAGGAAAGGGTACTCTATGCAGAAATAAAAAAAAAACAGAATAAATTTTCCCTTGTCTTTAATACATGACATTCCATTTGACTACAGTGCCCTGTATATATTGCCTTCTCTGTTCTTTATCCAGGTGTATATATTGGGGGTTATTTACTAAAGGAAGCTCCACTCTGCACTGCACTTAACCACTTCAGCCCCGGACCAATTTGCAGCCAAAGGACCAGGCCCCTTTTTGCGATTCGGCACTGCATCGCTTTAACTGACAATTGCGCGGTCGTGCGACGTGGCTCCCAAACAAAATTGTCGTCCTTTTTTTCCCACAAATAGAGCTTTCTTTTGGTGGTATTTGATCGCCTCTGTGTTTTTTATTTTTTGCGCTATAAACAAAAATAGAGCGACAATTTTGAAAAAAATGCAATCTTTTTGCTATAATAAATATCCCCCAAAAAATATATAAAAACATTTTTTTTCCTCAGTTTAGGCCAATACGTATTCTTCTACATATTTAAAAAAAAAAAAAAAAATTGCAATTATGATTATTGATTGGTTTGCACAAAAGTTATAGCGTTTACAAAATAGGGGATAGTTTTATAGCATTTTTATTAACATTTTTTTTTACTAGTAATGGCGGCGATCAGTGATTTTTATTGTGACTGCGACATTATGGCGGACACATCAGACATTTTTGACAAATTTTTGGGACCATTGTCATTTATACAGAAATCAGTGCTATTTAAATGCACTGATTCCTATGTAAATGACAGTGGCAGTGAAGGAGTTAACCACTAGGGTACGGGGAGGAGTTAGTGTGACGTGTGTGTTTTTTTTCATAGTAGGGGGCGTGGCTGACGTCTGACGTCACTGATCGGCTTTCCCGATGACAGGGAATAGCCGATCAGTGACAGGCAGTGTAGGAAGCATGGGGAGAGGTTTGTTTACACAGACCTATCCCCGTTCTTCAGCTCTGTGACCTGATCGCGGGACACCATCGGCGATCGGGTCCGCTGGTCCCGCGGCCGCGATCACGGAGCTCCCGACCAGGTCGCGAGCGTGCCGCCGGTAGCGCGCGCGCGACCCCACGGCTAGGCAATTAAAGGGGACGTACCTGTACGTGCTTTTGCCTAGCCGTGCCATTCTGTCGACGTGAATGTGCAGGAGGCGGTCGGGAAGTGGTTAAAGTGCACTTGAAATTAAAGTCGCTGTAGATCCAAGGGGGGCATGCAAGAAAAAAAAACAGCATTTTAGCTTGCACATGATTGGATGATAAAATCAGCAGAGCTTCCACTAATTTCAGATCTACCCCTTAGATTTAGAGCGACTGCATTTCCAAGTGAACTTGCAGTGCAAAGCGGATTTGCCTTTCGTAAATAACCCCCAATGTGTATATATTATATATGTATGTGTGTGTGTTTGTACATATATATATATATAATAAATATATATATATATATATATATATATATGTAGCACTGACCCCGAAAGAGCTGCTGATATTTCATTGGGCCTGCACTCTGCTATTACGCCCCCAATAACTTGGCTCAATCCCCTTGACACAGCTGTGGTACAGTGTTGGTGTGAAGCTAACAACAGAGGATGATCCCACATTGTACAATACAACAATAATGTACCTCTACCTTTACCTTTACCTGGGTATCCACTGCTCCACCTGTAGGAGAAGGAACAACGCTTCACACCAATTGTAGTTAACCAGAACGTGGTTTTACTGGAACTGGTATAAAACAGTACTGTCATACAAATGTAATACGACAGCACAGTGGGTATGCACAACAATTTTAACATATAAAAAATTATAATATAACCCTTGCATGCGCGTCTCCAAGTGGGACCAATGCTCAGAGTGACAATACCTTAACTCCGGGCACCTACCCACTTCCAGCATGCTGCAATAAACACAGAAATGCAAAGCTATAAACACAGTACAATTGCTAGGGAGCTCCCCCTGCTTTATAATGCAGTCCTTTCTATTAGTGATTGAATGCAAGGCCTTGCAATAAAAGATGTAGTCTTTAGTCTTCTGTCTTCTGCTAGCTATTGTGTTGAAGTAATTGTAATCCAAAGGGTTTAACATGGTTATACCGTGAGCATCTATAAACAAACCGCCTAGTCTAACAGGCATTAAACTGACCCGTAATTCAACTTGAGGGCTTAGCCCATAAAGTAATACCAATTGCTGGCAAGGTAAAACTGCCAAGGAAGCTGTGACGAAACACACAACGGGCGGGTGGGTGGACAACTCTTGTAACATCAAATTTTCCAGAAGTAGTGGAACGTGCCTCTGCATAGCTTTTTCTAGAGTTCAGGCTCCACCCCATCACCTCGTGCCATTGTAGCCAATCCCAGCGGAGCCACTCCGACTCCCTGATTAAGTTGATGCCCCGCTTGGTTGCCAAGCATCCAGCAGTCAAGGATCCCTTTGCTTAGTGCGGGGCAGGTCAAGGGGCCTTCATTTCTACTGTGCTGTCACATAGGGGGATATTAGCCCCTTATGTGATAGCAATAAAGTGAAAAAAAGGTTTAAAAAATATAAAACAAAAACAAAGGAGTGGGTTTCCCTCCAAATCAACGACCGGCTTTTATCCTAGATAAAGGTCATCCTGCAGAGAGACAGAACTGTGGTCTGCCTATGTAAACAAAGCAAAAATTACATTCCATGTCTTGCCCTAGTAAAAGCACATCACACAGTTCACATAAACACTGATTAGGCACACAATTAATCCTTTGATCGCCCCTGATGTTAACCCCTTCCCAGCTAATCACTGTATTAGTGCCACTAAGTACATACAAATAAATAAAAATATCCCATAGTTTGTAGACGCTATAACTTTTGTGAAAACCATTCAATTTACGTAAATTTTTTTTTACTAAAAATATGTAGCAGAATACATAGTGGCCTAAATTTATAAAAAAAGGAGCGCATGAGGCATAAATTACTGACCAAAAATGCAGATTTTTCTATTTTATTTTTACTGATGAATGCACAGTGCTTGTTTACGTGCCTGTGTGCATAGGCGCATTACAATTTATGGGCAGTATTTTAGCTCAGTAAAAAAAAAAAAGCTGTACTGAGCTTATTCAAGCTGCAGTGTGCAAGATGCCAAAGATATATAGCAATTGTTGGGTTTTCGATGCTGTTTGTGAACTTCTGGGTAGATTCACAATTTCTATTTTCTCTGGTGACCACTGAAACCTGGACCAAGAGTGAGGAGAGGTCAAAAGGTTTATGGTTGTTGCCAGCACAGAGGATGTCTTTAATTGGGATTCCTGTTCCAGGGACATCTATCCAAGAGGGTATCCCCCTCACAGGAGTGGCAGTTGGCAGAGTTAAGCCATTAAGTCAGAAAAAGCAAAGCCCCAAAAAATATATATAAAAGGTAATAGTAGTTATTTTATCATGTCTATGCTTTGGCAGGGCTTCTATGTTTAATTTTAAGAAAGGAGTACAGGTTTGCTTTAAAGTGTACATTTAAAAACAGCTCTCCAATGAATAAGCAATTACAATCTATTTTGTAAGGCTCAGCTGGCTGAGGGTTCATCTATTATAGAAAAATGTAATACGCTGTCCCAAATGACAATGCTTTCCTGCAGCTCAAAGTTTGTTCTGGAGGAGCACAGATAGTATATGCACTAAAATGTATTTGTTTCCTATAGGTGGATCAGTCTCAAATATGTATGCTGTAAATATGGCAAGATACAAACACTGTCCTGACATAAAGAAGCATGGACTTTCAAATACTCCACGACTTGTAATGTTTACATCAGAAGAGGTACAGTATTCATTCATTTTAATATGGCTGTAACTACCAATACTTTTGGTGTTGAGCATTATCTTAAAGTGATTGTAAACAATCACCTTTTAAAATAAGCCATTCCATTTAAAATATAAATGAAAAGCAAACCATTTTTGTATAGAATTTTTGTAAAAATATATAAATAATTGTTTCCCTTTTTATTAAGTGATCACATTCCCTCTGTTCTCAACTGCATAAGAGCTGGGGGAGGAGAAGCAGCAGTACACTGAGCTTCCCAGTGAGAGGCTATGCAGGGGAGGCATGTCGGGACAAGTTTGATCATTGGAGGAGAGCTCACTGAGTTCCCATTATAGCTAGAGAACTGACCACGATGTGTTTTCCTGCTTAGTGTGGTCAGTTTTTAATAGGAAAGCAGAGGGACTGACAGGAACACCAGGAATTTCACACAAAGGAAGCAATACAAAGAGAACAGGATACAGTCTCATACAAG
The DNA here is from genome assembly GCA_028564925.1 of Lithobates sylvaticus. Taxonomy (NCBI): domain Eukaryota; kingdom Metazoa; phylum Chordata; class Amphibia; order Anura; family Ranidae; genus Lithobates; species Lithobates sylvaticus. The sequence continues at coordinate 398,332,415 of CM053030.1, forward strand.
TACATGGTGCAGCAGGCACATATAAGCAATATATAATGTTAGGGTAACAAATGCTGTAAGGATAGCTCTTACTATGGACATAATCACAGTAAAGCAGTATACTCCTGCAACCCAGCATTGTTGTGTACTCAAGGCATGGTAAGCATCAGTGAATGCAGTTCTCAGTATGACCTAACATTGTTTTAGTTACAGAATAACCTTTAAGCTTAGCTATTCTTGGATTTCCAGATTTCTGGGCTAAGCACCATCCTTTGAAGCCAAGGTTTCTTCACTAGGAACCCCCAGGTGCAATGAGACCCCTTAAGACTTGGTAATGGGGGCTGAATTAAGCCTAGATACCAATAAAGTTGGGCCCTTGGTTACAAAGTGAAAGCTGCAAGACACAAAGGAGATGCTTTACGGGCTACTAAAGGTATTAGCAAAAGTTTAAAGAAACACTTTACCCTTTCTGAGCAAAATGATAAGTGTGACGAGTTCACACCATTGTAATACTGCAAAATTGTGAGGATGACTGTGTTTACAGTAGACATTGATGGCATCTATAGTCACAGGGATGCCTTGCATTAGAGTTGCAATAGTTGCAACTTCTCTTAGAGCCATATCCCCAAGATCCACTGCCATAGTATTTGTTATCATTTTAAATATGGATAGTGACGGTAAAGACTGCGTATTAAACTTTCCCTTCATGGATGATTAGCCTCATCTTGGATAAGCACTGAAAGAATACATTTAACTTCTGACCTGGAACTACTAAATTCAAGGGCTTGTGAGTAATTGATGACAATAAGAAGAATAGGGTACATGGATCACAATAGATCAGCAGATACAGATTCAGCATGGGTCACCTTGAAGCACAAACAAATCAGGGTAGAGTGAATTTTCAAAAATGTTTGTATATCTACCCATGACCACATGAAAGTGAGCAGATGAACACTAGTAGTAATAGTAAGTTTCAATACATTTTCCTAAAGAATGAAAAATGAAACCTCGAATGTGTATTTTTATGGGAAGCTGCTCCACTTTTGCTCCAATTTTCCTAAACCCAGCCCTATGCATTTTGAACTGAACATCAATCAAGACAATCATGCTCTGATATTTCTTTACCTGTTGGTTATTCTGCAATTAATATGATTATATTATCTCTTTAACATGTTTACACTTAAGTCTTTTCTTTAGTTCCCCTTAGCCTTAAAGTGGTTGTACACCCTGTACAACCACTTTTACCTACAGGTAAGCCTATATTAAGGCTTACCTGTAGGTGCTTGAAATATCATATATATATATATATATATATATATATATATATATATATATATATATATATATATATATATATATATATATCATCATATATAATATATATTTCCGAAAGACCCGAGTGCAGGTGACTACAGCACATGCACCTATGTCATCGGCGCATGTCCACTTTAGAAAGGGCACATCGTGCTGTTTCTAATAGGGGTCATGCCATGACTGATGTCACGCGACTCGCGGCCCCAGAAGGAAAAGGGACGAAGATGGATGCTCCCTGCTAGTGGGGGCAACGGTGACATTGCAGGCTTCGGTTTCAGGTAAGTGACAGATAATGGGCTACTATGCGATGCATAGTAGCCCATTATGCTTTACCTTTGCAGGGAAATAAAGAGGAAGTAAAACCCACCAGGGTTCACTTCCTCTTTAAAAAGTATAATATCAGATTTTTTGCTTCCTACTTTTTCTTACTTACAGTATTGCAAAACAATAGAATTGACATCTAGGAATATAATGCCAAAGGAATACAGATAAGCTAAAACATTTTGATATGAAAAATGAATACACACGAGAATAAATTGACTTTTACTTCAAGCCAAAAATGTATTTGATAAATTGTAGTTGATATGTATACTTACATATATATATACTTATATTATATATATACACTTATATTATATATATATTTATATATATATATATATATATATATATATATATATATATATATATATATATATATATATGTGTATATATACATATACATATATATGCAGGGCGCCAGATGCATGGATTTCAATGGTTTTTTTTTTTAAGCACATTATTAGAGTCTGAGGCTCTAATTGGCTTAAAAAAGGGTGGACTTGTTGTGTGACAATAGCAAAATACTATTTGCTATTGTCTTCCTGATTGTCCTCTTGGCCAATCAGAAAGTACCCAATTGGCTGAGAGGAGAAGCGATTGTATTGGCAGCTGAGGGAAGGAGGAGGGAAGCCACCGAGGATGAAGCCGCCATTAAGCCAGAGATGCAGGGTAAAGCCGCTGAAGAGGAAGCTGCCGCCGAGGAGAAGGAGATGCAGGAAGGAGCCCAAGCTGATAGATGGGGTAAGTGTGGGGCTTATGGGGGGATCGGGGGGCAGAAATGGGTATCTTGTTTGCTGCACCCCCCCCCCCCCCCAAAATATACAGCACCAGCTGACGCTGTGTGTACATATATATACAGTATTTATATATATATATATATATATATATATATATATATATATCAACATCCAAATATGAATTCACAGATCGATATATTGATTAAAGGATAAGTTCACCTTCAGAACATGTTACATGTTCCACCCGTATTTAGGGTGGAATGTGTAACATGTTCAAGCTCCTGCCACCCCTCCCCTTGATCACTCTTTCCCCATGACAGCGGGTAGGGGTTCTTCTCCCCACACTCCTTATTTTTTTAAAACAGTGAGGCGGGGCGTGAGACGTGAATGAATAAACTACAAGTACCGATTGATCGCAGGAGATGGACTTGTACTTTTAGTGGGCTGAGGGGGCACTGATGAGCACTCTCATAGTCCATTGACATGGCCTCCGGCTTTCAAACAGAAAGTCCATACAGAGGTACAGGCTAAAAGCCAGAGGACATGTCTGCAAGAGCCCACATTGTACCTGTGATCTACTGATTGTGGTGCAATGCTCCAGGCTCCGGCTGAAAAAGATAATAAATGCACATTTTTTTTTTCTGCAAAAATATGTGCATTTATTATTTGTTTCAGTAATGGTAAACTAATCCTTTGAGATTTAGTTGGATCAAATCTACATAGCTTATTTGTTTTGACGTGTTGCAATTTAAACATGCAAATGTATCAGGTAATAACTACATAGGAGCAAAATTAACAATTCAATATTTAAGGTACTTTAGCCTGTGTTCTACAAAATAAATAAAAAAAGTAAGGCTTCTGGGGGAATGAAGTCATGATAAGACCCCAGATCATACCTTTAGGTCCGTTCACAAAGGCTTTAAAAAGAAATGTGTGTCAAAGCAATTGTAGGTGGCATATAGAATTCCATGGCATTTTTGACAAGTTTTTGAAGCACTGTCAAAAGCTTTCAGAATGCATTGCTAAACTGTTTTTTTCTTTCTTTGGAAGTAAATTAAATAAACAGAAAACCTTCCCAAAAGCCGTATGAGTGTCTAAGGTGTGTTTGCCAGGTGTTTGAGACATGTTGTTATTAACTTGAATTGAGGCATTTGGCAAGCTTTGCAAGTTGCTAATGCCAGCCAAACGCTGCTGGACAGCTCAAAAATAAAGCAAAGCAAAGGAACTCTGAATTTTATATGTGCTAGACCATGCACATTTATGCTACACACCAGGCATTGCAAAACATTTGGAAAGCTCCAATAACATGAAGCAAATCTTTGTTCTTTATGTCCATGTGAAAGAGACATAATGTGCCAGTTTATGTCCTGTAGGCCCCTGGAGCCCCCTGAAGTGCCTATGAAAATATCAATTGCTAAATTGGTATTTTCATTTGCATAGTTACATCCACCCACCCCACTTGCCTCGTGACAGGTTATTTAGACATCAAGTAATGCAACTTTAGTACACTGGATGGTGTGTTTATTATTATCATATTAGGGATAGCAGAGTTTTTAGGGGCTGCAGCAACGGATGGGGACATGGATCATCACCTTATGATAACTGCCCCCTCCATCGGACTTTTTTTAATTTCTAAATCAATGGTATATGGTAAGGTCTGCCTATATGTTACAACTTTGGTGGCTATCTCAGGCATAGTACATTAAACCAAAACTGGTTATTATTAAATAAATCCTAACCAGGTCAATTATGAAGCAGCCTAAGTTTCTTCAATATTCTGCTGAGAAATTGAATAGGTGCATGTATGCAGTCATTGAGGTTGATTCTCTAAAAGAGTAGATCGTGTTCACTTTGTGATATTTTATTTAGCTTAACGAATGAGGTGAAGCTATGCTGATGTCAATCATCCAATAAAGTGTAAGCAAAATACTGTTTATTTAGTTTTTCTTGCACATGATTGGGTATTTTTTGCACAGTGAAATTTCACTTATCTTGATCACATATACTAAGCTAAGTAAAAATGTATGTACATGTTTGTATCATAATGCCCACTTTTGGGACTTGCTAGACTGGTGAAGTTTGTGTGAAATTAGACATATTACAGAATAGGTTTTAGGATTGACGATCAACTTCCGAGAACTTTGATTGTGCCCTGTCACCCTCAATAATTATCGACTGTAGTTAAAATTCACTATTACATTTTTTATAAAAAATGTAAAAAGAGTAAAGAATGTAAATATTTGACAATTTTTTTGACAAACCAAATATTTAAATTATATCCATAAAGAAAGAAAAGAGTGATAGCAGCAGGAGGAAATTTTTGTCCTGGAATCCTATGTAAAATTTGGGAGCCAGCTTGTGACCTAAAGCCCAACTTTTTGATAATTCGGGGGAAGTTTATATTGCTGCCTGTATACTTCTGAAAATGTCCCTTTCCTTCCTGTCAAACAGGAAGTAGTAGAAAATGTTGTCAATGCTGACACACAGAAAATACATTTTTAGTAATGTGGGCATGGGGGGAGGTCAGGGGCATATCATGAAACCAGTGGGCCCAGATCAAAAGTGGGCCATAGGCATGAACAAAATGCAGTGCGCTTAGCGCCCTGTGACAAACAGTGGGCGTGGTTTAAATAGCACTATATATTGGGCGCGGCTTAAAGGGGGTGTAGTCAGAGATGACTTACATAGTGCAGAATGTTGTAATGTTAAATAGGGAATGTACAGTGCAGAGGTGGTAGTATGTGCAGGAGAGGACTGTGTAGTGTATGGTGGTGGATAGTATGTGCAGGAGAGGAGTGTGGAGTTTATGGGGCAGTGGGTAGTATGTGCAGAAGAGGAGTATGGAATGTATGGCAGTGGGTAGTATATGCAGGAGAAGGGTGTTGAGTGTATGGAGGTGTGTAGTGCGATGGGTAGTATGTGCAGGTGAGGAGTTTGGAGTATACAGCGATGGGAAGTATGTGCAGGATCGTGTCAGTAGGGCAGTCACCCGTGTCAGCAGTTCTCTACTTTTATTATTCATTTTTTTTTTACAATTTTATTTTTGTTACAGTAGGACGGTGTCAGTAGGGCAGTGGACATTGTCAGTAGAGCAGTGGATGGTTTTAGTTTTCTTTTTTTATTATTCCTTATTAATTTATATATATTTATTATTTTTAAAATTATTAGTATTTTTTTTTTTAATTATTAAATTTTTTTCTTTTTTTTGTCACAATGTTTTTTGGGGAGGAGGCAGTTGACAGCATCAGTAGGACAGTGCACAATGTCAGTAGTTTTTTATTTAATTTTTTTTTTCATATTGTTTTTATTACTATTATCTATTGGAATTCTTTTTTTTTTTTTTATCAGCCCTGTTGGGGGGCTTTAGTGAGATATCAGGGGTCTAAACAGACCCCTGATATATCCCCTTTGAATGAAGAGGAGACAGAGGCTCTGGTTCATTCGGAAACTAGAGCATTGTAAACCCAGTTCATGATGCTTCAGTTAAGAATGGACAGAGTCAGTGATCACTGACTCTGTTCATTCGGAAAAGGAAGGGGCTGGTAAATTATATGTTTACTGGCCTTATCCTCTGCTCTCCATCCTGACAGAAGAAGAAGGGGGGAGGGACACAGGGGGACAGTCGGGACGATCATACGGGCAGTTACAGGCACTGATCTACCTGTATACCTTTCAATTAAGCAGCTGACAGTCACGGAATGAGAGGATGAGAAGTGGAGGTACTGTGGATATACAGGGAGATCGATGCCTGTAACTGCCCACAACGATTGTCCCAACTGTCAGGGACAGCTCATCCAAAGGTGCAGGGTGGGTCAGAGCACAGAAGTCCCCCCCTCGGGGCCCGTGTGCAGCGAACACCCTACACCCATGGATGATACACTACTGGGGGAGGGGTTATGACTTCTGGCAATGCTTCATTTACTTGTCCTGCTATTATGGACAGGAAGTGATACAAACTTTGTCCAATGGGGTCACAGACAGAAGTAAGAATCTGACAGAAATGTCAACTATTCTTGTCTCTATCTGACACTAAAGAAAAAATATGTCTAGATTTAGGCTTGCAAGCCATATTTCAGGGAAAGTGCTCCATATATTTTCCAAAACATACATGTTATCCTTTAACTGCAATATGATTTGTAATTCTGTTCATCTAATTCTGTTATTCATACTTTGGTGACTTGCTGCACAGCCAATTAGAAAATAAACCAATTTTTTGGTCAACTTCGCAGCTTTATGTTTCGCTTACATTTTTACGGGATAAAAAATTAACAGTGCATGCTGTATGTACTGATTATATATTCAATGAGCAGGTTGGAGGCAAAGAGGTGACACAGCAAGCTGAAGGTGAATTTAGTAAATACCTGACTGTCCAGGGAATCACAAGACTAACTAAACAAACCTGCATCTTACACATAAAAGGTAAAATATGTACTCTAGGCTCAGGGCTGGACTAAGGGGTAGGCAGAAGAGGGGGCCACCTTGGGTGCTTCAGGAGAAGTAAGGGGGAAAAATAGCTAAAATAGCCATTTAGATCTGATGAAGAAGTGGATACTTTGAAACGTTATCTCCATTTTCTAACATCACTTCCAATGCGACTCCAAGTGTGTTCCATGTTGGTTCCGTGACGAGAAGACGGATGTCCGGCCGGTTGTTCCTCTCCTCTCGTGTTAACATCTACACACCACCATCCACCGGGGGGACCTGCTGAGTGACCACAGTATTATACAGTATTATACTGTTATATACCTTATGATCTCTAAATTAGTGTGAGTAACCATTTGGCTGATTTTAATTAAATATACCATTTGTTGCATCTTCTGCTGCACTTTTTGGCGCACCTTGTTTTTCTCCAATTTTAGCCTTTGTGCCTTGGGTACTAAAGGACCTTATCTTGGCACTGTGTATGCTTTTCAACTATGTATATAGTGGTTTAGCTAGATTTTTGCTTTAACCTCCCTGGCGGTAATCCCGAGTGTGGCTCGGGGCAGATTTTCAGCACCAAAAGCGGTACCCCGAGCCACACTCGGGATCACATTGCAGGATCCAGGCAAAGTTACTTACCTTGTCCCCAGGATCTTGCGATGTCTCCCCGCTGTGTGCGCAAGCCATTCTCCGCCGGATCTATCACAGTGACCGGGCTCCGTTCCCTGCGAGCGTTGCGACGCACGGGGACGGAGCGCGGCACCAAATTCAAAAAGTAAAAAACTCAATACATCCATCACATCCCTCTTGTCCCTAGTGGTGTGTCCAGTGCCCTGCATGCAGTTTTATATTATAAATACTGTTATTTCTGCCTTGAAACTGGAGATTTACGTCAAAAGCGGTTTTAGACCAGATAGAAAACAGCTATACTAAATTAGAATCACTCGTAGAAATGACCGATAGTGATTTGTGGGGAAATTCATCATCAAACACTGAAAGTAATGACAGCGACAATTCTGCAACTGAGCAAATTTCAGTGTTTTTGATTTGATTACATTATTGAATAATTTTTATTATTATTATATTATTATTTGTTATGCTGAATAGAGCAGTTCAAATATGAATTTGTCTTGGTATTGAAATATACCTAAAATGTCAAATAAAGTATATACAGTACAGTATATACAGTATCATGTGCATTCCTATTTCATAGCATCAAGTTCCTTTAGCAGACGTTTGTGTACTGTTCAATGTAATACCTACATTCAGGCACTACTACCTCCTGGCTGTAGGGCATTGTAATTGTTCTAGGCATCAAAGAGTAAAGAAGTAAAGTAGAAAAAGAACAGCTTCAAAAGACAGAACAGACCTCTTTAATGTCTAAATGCAATATCATGTTTATTGTGTCATGGCTACATATTTCCAAATTTATATATTTTCTTTATAAGGCCTCATACACACAGGGCATTTGATTTGCTCCTCTGAAAGCAAGAACTCATGGCAGAAGAAAAGTTGCCTCAAAAATGTGCCTATACAGTCGCAGCGTATTGCACACATGTTTAGGTGCTTTTAACCTCTCTGGTGGTATGATTATGCCAGATTTTTGAGTCTCATAGCGGTAATTCTTAGCAATAACACACTTAAATCTGTCCAAACAAGAGTCTAGTAGATATCCCGGGTATGATAAAGTTTAACTAATAAATAATTAAAAAAAAATAATAATATAATAGTAATAAAATAAATTTCCCTACAATTCCCTATTGCTCAATTCTGCAAGTGTCCTAATTTACTATTGCTGTTTTCTAGCTGGTCTAAAACCACTTTTGACTTAAAGGGACACTTTTTAGTTGCTATGGACAATCTCAAGTTTACAGGCTGAAAGAACAGTATATATAATATAAAACTTCATGCAGGGCATTGGACAAACTACTAGGGACAAAAGGGATGTAAGATTACAGTATGTGTTATGAATTTTCAGTTTTTTTAATTTGCCGCCGGGCTCCGCCCCCGTGCATCGCAACGCTCGCAGGAAACAGAGCCCGGCACACAGAGCTTCAGGCAGAGGACAGAGCCTGCAGATACACTGGGGGGGGGGGGGGGGGGGGGGGGGGGGCATCGCAGGATCCTGGGGACAAGATAAGTTCACTGCACCAGGATCCTGCAATGGAATCCCGAGTGTGGCTTGGGGTTACCGCTAATGGTACTGAAATTTAACCCCGAGCCACACTTGGGAAAACCGCCAGGGAGGTTAAGCATGTTAAGCTTGTTTGAGCGTTAATGGAGTTCATAGACCAGAATAATCATTTATTTTGGCCATTGGAATACATTAACGCTCAAACTCACCTAATTTTAGCTTTTAAGTACATTTAGATACGTTTACATGCATTTAGGTATGTTCAGCCTTTTTTCTACTCTTCAGCTACTCTCCTAATGTGCATATGGTTTTTTTTTTCAGCCTGTAAACTCTTTTTTAATATGTTTGTAAATGCCTATGTGTGCTTGGACACATAGGGGGAGATTTACTAAATCTGGTGCACTCAGAATCTGGTGCAGCTGTGCCTGGTAGCCAATCAGCTTCTAACTTCATATTGCTCAATTAAGCTTTGACAATAAAACCTGTAACCTGGTTGTTTTTTATGTATAGATGTCTCAGATTTTGCACTCTCCAGTTTTAGTAAATAATCCCCAGAGGCTAACATAGAGGTGCTTTTACAGGCTAACAAAAAAAAAAAGGCCAAACGCCTGTCAAAGCAGCGGGTTTTTAAACCCAGTGTGCATGAGGCCTTAATAGAGAAGTACAGCCAAAGCTCATTTGGCTGTACTTCTCCTGGGGATTACAGGAGTGCAGTTCGTTCTGCACTCCTGTGACCCATTTTCAGCAGACAGCGGGCTACAGCCCGCTGTTGGCTGACTTTACAGAGCCAGTACAGGCTGGGGCAAGATCAAGATAATCAAGTCGGGATCTGCCCACAACCTTGGACAGGCCCCCCCAGCTCAGCCTCTCAGCGAGCCGCTGAGTGCCTGAGCCAGCCACTCCCACCACCTCCACAGTCCAGCACTCCAGTGAGTTTACTGACAGTCAGCCGCTCTCTGTTCAGGGAGCAATTGGCGGTCTTTGATCGCTCGATTCTCAGTCTTAAAGCTGTCAGGGGACAGATGCAGCATCTAGGTAAGTGTGATTAAAAAAAAATAAAAAAAAACACATTCCCACACTTCTCTTTTAATTATTGCAACATTTGCTAGAACTTTGTAAATATATGTCCTTTTTCCTGAAGGGGCTTCCACAGCCAAACAGATATCTGTCAGTTTTGCACTGCACCCCATCTGCACACATTCCTAATGGCCTGCGTCAATGATGGTCAGCTTCACTGGCCTATGGAAAAGCACTAGAAAGGACAGAAAAGCTTTAGTATTATCAGAAACTGACAAAACTTCATCTGTTAGAACAGCTTGAGTTTTCACTGTCAAAGGAAGGTTTGGGAGGTTACTGAAGGTTTGTGGTGCCCTCACCTACACCAGTTTTCCCCTCCTTCCCAGTGACAGAGTCTTTTTAAATAAGTTGGTGTACAAGTGCTTGCAATTCTATACACAATAGAGGAAAGAAAGAACTTTTCAAGAAATATTCAAAAGATGTGTGTAACAGTATATGTAGCAGTTCAGTATGTATACATACTGTAGTATTAATGGTAGGTTTTAAAGCATTCAGTGTAAGGCAATCTAAGCACATATAAGATTAGAAACAAATGACACCTCAAGGAGAAAGAGAAAAACAACAGGCTATGAAAGAGAGAGATTTATTATTTAAATGATAATCCTAAAACTTCCAGCAAATGCACCACAGATGCAATAAATATTTAATGTAGCTAACAGCCTGGACTGTGAAATTTAAAGACATTGACTTTCCAAGTCTAAAAAAAAGGGGGTTTTAAAATCATATGGGAAAAAATTTAAACAAAAACCATGGCAAACAATCCCATTGTAATCAGCATTTTTTATTCTTGTTTAACAAATTTAAGAAACCATTTTCATAAAAACCATATTGGTTTATATTATAAACGCAAGGACCTATACACTTTTGGGAGGCACAATTCTGAGATCATTGGGACTTAGTCTTATTTAAGTGTATATAAATCAGTAGCTGCCCAGTGCCCAGAATAGTCATAAATATTGAAAGCTATAATTAAGCCTTGTTTTCACGTTCTCGCTTTTATGATAAAATACATTGTTTCTAGTATTAACTGCACAATGTCAGTAAAATTCCTAAATGATCATCTCAGTAGTCAGTTTACATATTGCATATTTGTATTGAAATAGCATAGGATATAAGGAAGCTTAAGGAAAATCCGAGACTGGGCAATGTAATTTACATTTCATGAGTGTTGCTATAAAAAAAAGAGAATCATTTATGCTTATACCCCTGAGAAAAAACAGAGTTGTTTGAGATCAGAGGATACTTGTTAGATTAACAAGACAATTTCACAACTCAAGGGGAATTCAAATAAAAATCAAGACTCTGTAAAATACAAAACAGAATTTTTTGAAGAGAAACTAGACTCTGGAAACTTTGCCCAAAAGAGGGATGCAGAAGTCAAAGAATTAGCCTGTAGGTTTTCCTCAAGCTGATCTTTTCCTCATTACTAGCATGCAATGTCTTGCTTTTAAATTGTAACTTTGGACAAAATAATAAAATACATTCATGGTGCAGTCTGTTATAAGCAATAACACAACAGTTTTTTTTCCCTGTCCTGTGTTTTTGAGTCTGCCCAAGGGTGGTTACATGACTCACCCATAGATACAGTGAAGGACTAAGCATAGCCACCCTAAGACAGGAAGTGTTACTGCTCAGATCACCAGGTAAATAGGAAAAAAATCATACTAAAAGAAAACAAATGCAGCTGCAACATCTATGAATTAGTAAGCTGCAATACATAAAATTTTAGTTTTTTGGTTTAGACATACCTCCCAACTTTCTGAGGTGAGAAAGAGGGATACCTGTTGGCAAAAGTATGTAGGCATAGAACATACCCACTGCTGTGCCCCCTGTTACAAAGACAACTATTAGCCCCCGTACACACGGTCAGAAATTCCGACCACAAAATCCATCTGATTTTTTCCGACGGATTTTGTCCAACACTGGGGTTGCATACACACGGTCGGACAAAGTTGTCGGAAAATCCGATCATTCTGAACGCGGTGACGTTCGTTGCGTATGACGGAACTACGTAGAGGCTAGTAGCCAATAGCTTTGGTCTCATAATTTGATCTGAGCATGCGTGGCACTTTGTCCGTCGGAAATTCTCTACACACGATCGGACAAAGTCAGATCGGATTTTGTTGTCGGAAAATTTGAGAGCAGGATCTCAAAAGTCCGATGGAGCCCACACACGGGCGGATTTTCCGACAACATGGTCCGATCGGACATTTTCCGTCGGAATTTCCGAACGTGTGTACGGGGGCTTACACTAAAAATGATTGATCGAACTAAGTGTTTTTTTTTAATCACTGCTATTTATTGATATTGGCTTTTGAAATTTACATATGAAACGATTTAGAAATTAGATAAAAGGTTTAGCACCGCAAAGCACTTTTTGAGACACAAAATAGTGCATTTTTATACAGGTATATTCATGAGGCCAAAATGAGGAGGAAAGAGGGGTAAGAGGGACTTTGTTCTAAATGAGGGTCAATTCCTCCAAATCAAGGACAATTAGGAGCTATGTGTTACTGTGTTTCTGTGTGGTGGTGACCATCTTATTAGAGGAGCAGGGCTTTGTTTCCTCAAGCTTTTGATCTGATAACAGGTGGGGGAAACTTAAGGAAGTAGCAAGAATGTTCACAAAGCAGAGATCCACAGAATGAATTAAGCAGAAGCAAAGAGATGTATGTAGTACATGTCTCTCTCCGAAAAGCAGCACAGTAGTGACAGCATCACCTAACACTCCTAAATAAGTTCAATGGAGTAGCAGCAGTGCCCTCATTATCTTACAGCTGTTTGCTTCAACCCTGCTTGCTCTGCTTCAGTTCGTCCAGCTTCTGTTGAAGGGGCATGACCAAAAAAGGTCTGCCGATTGGCTCCTGAGCCAATGGCTGAAAGCGCTGACCAGAGTGTTTTGGCGGGAGGGCTGCCCCCCTGTCAGAACGCAATAAAACAGCAGGGGAGATCGCTGTACTATCGTTGGATAGTTATAACAGTGGCTCCTCCTGAGCTGTCCTTTTTTTTCCCTTCAGCCCAGAAAAAAAAAATCTACTAGCGCGTACTAGTCTTTAGGCATCTCTTCAGGGATCATGTGACGAATGCTTACTTTATCGATTTCCCAGCTAGACTTTTATTTAACATCAGAGCATAGGTTCAAATTAAATGAGTTACAAAAGCCTGAGAAATTCTCAGTACGCAACATTTTTGCCATACAATGATCCAAAAGGCTTATTTGATGGGAGGCTGTTTTAAACTGTAGTAACTATTACATTTTTAGGAAAGGCTCTAAGGAGTCCCTGCCATTAGGGGGATCGGGCAAACAGTCCCTCAAATCCTTTATATCATGGCTAACTCCACAGGTAATCTAACAGGCAAAGTTTCATCACTTTCTAAACTGACACAACTCATCCATCCGTTCTTACATCCTACACATCCCTTTCGGCCAGTAAGGCTGCCGGTAATGTGTCAGACTGGTAAGCTCTTCTTGAAAGTGTCACATCTTTGCCTATCAGAATGGCCCAACATTGGATTGTTACAAGAAGGTTTGGCAAGTTCCTTCAGGTAGGTACAGACCGTTCCAATGCCCCGTACACACGGTTGGACATTTCGACCACAAAATCCGTCGGATATTTTCAGACGGATTTTGTCCAAAACTGGTGTTGCCCACACACAGTCGGACAAAGTTGTCGGAAAATCTGATCATTCCGAATGAGGTGACGTACAACAGGTACGATGGGACTACGTAGAGGCCAGTAGCCAATAGCTTTTGTCTCCAAATTTCTTCTAAGCATGCATGGCACTTTTTCCGTCGGACTAGGCTACACACGATCGGAATTGACGCGATCAGACCATGTTGTCGGAAAATTTAAGATCCAGCTCTCAAACTTTGCGCGTCGGAAATTCCAACGGAAAAAGTCCATATGGAGCCCACACACGGTCGGATTTTCTGACAACATGATCCGATCGAACATTTTCCGTCGGAAAATCCGACCGCGTGTACGATACAGCAACTACCCCATCCCTTGTATCAGTCCCCCCAGTGATAGTCTTTTTAAATTAGGCCCTTCTTATTATTGTGTGTGCGTGCTGTTAGAACAGCATTGCAGTATCATCTGGGGGGTGTCTATAGGTGGCCTGTGAAGGGGGGCAGGTTTCCTGTGCTTAGAACTTTCCCTGCAAAAAAGTGTCATTTTTGCAGGAAAAAAGCTATTTAAAATCACTCGCGGCTAATGAATTGATGGCTCCTGTAACACAGAGAACTGTCATTCATTAATAAAAAACAAAAAAAAAAGCGTAGGGGTCCCCCCAAATTCAATAACCAGGCCCTTCAGGTCTGGGATGGATATTAAGGGGAACCCCAGCCAAAAAAAAAAAATGGCGTAGGGTCCCCCTCAAAATCCATACCAGACCCTTGAGGTCTGGTATGGATTTTAAGGGGAACCCTAGCCCAAAAAAATGGCGTGGGGTCCCCCTCAAAATCCATACCAGACCCTTATCCGAGCACGCAACCTGGCAGGCCGCAGGAAAAGAGGGGGGGCGAGAGCGGCCCCCCCTCTCGCCTGAACCGTACCAGGCCACATGCCTTCAACATTGGGAGGATGCTTTGGGGGTCTAAGACCCCTAAAGCACCTTGTCCCCATGTTGATGAGGACAAGGGCCTCTTCCCCACAACCGTGCCCGGTGGTTGTGGGGTCTGCGGGCGGGGGGCTTATCGGAATCTGGAAGCCCCCTTTAACAAGGGGACCCCCAGATCCCGCCCCCCCCTGTGTGAAATGGTAAGGGGGTACAAAAGTACCCCTACCATTTCACCAAAAAAGTGGCAAAAATTGTAAAAAATGACAGGAGACGGTCTTTGACAATTCCTTTATTAAAATCTTCTTTCTTCTTTCTTCATCCTTCGGTTTCTTCATCTTCTCCTTCCTTCATCTTCTTCCATCTTCTTCTTCCATTTTCTTCTTCCTCCGATCCGCTTCTTCTTGCGCTGGTCTTCTCGTCCTTCTCGTCCGGCATCTTCTTCCGTCGGCGTCGGCGTCGGTGTCTCTGTCTCTTCTTGGGCCGCTCCGCGCAATGGGAGGCTCCCGCTGTGTGAGGCTCCGCTCCGTCTGACAGGTCTTTTATAATGGAGGGCACCTGGTGACCCCGCCCCCTCTGACGCACAGGGACGTCATGGGGAATTCCATGATGGCTTTCCCCATGACGTCAGAGGGGGGCGGGGTCACCAGGTGCCCTCCGTTTTAAAAGACCTGTCAGATGGAGCGGAGCCTCACACAGCGGGAGCCTCCCATTGCGCGGAGTGGCCCAAGAAGACACCGACACCGACGCCGACGGAAGAAGATGCCGGACGAGAAGGACGAGAAGACCAGCGCAAGAAGAAGCGGATCGGAGGAAGAAGAAAATGGAAGAAGAAGATGGAAGAAGATGAAGGAAGGAGAAGATGAAGAAACCGAAGGATGAAGAAAGAAGAAAGAAGATGTTAATAAAGGAATTGTCAAAGACTGTCTCCTGTCATTTTTACAATTTTTGCCACTTTTTTGGTGAAATGGTAGGGGTACTTTTGTACCCCCTTACCATTTCACACAGGGGGGGGGCCGGGATCTGGGGGTCCCTTGTTAAAGGGGGCTTCCAGATTCCGATAAGCCCCCCGCCCGCAGACCCCCACAACCACCGGGCACGGTTGTGGGGAAGAGGCCCTTGTCCTCATCAACATGGGGACAAGGTGCTTTAGGGGTCCTAGACCCCCAAAGCATCCTCCTAATGTTGAGGGCATGTGGCCTGGTACGGTTCAGGCGAGAGGGGGGCCGCTCTCGTCCCCCCCTCTTTTCCTGCGGCCTGCCAGGTTGCGTGCTCGGATAAGGGTCTGGTATGGATTTTGAGGGGGACCCCACGCCATTTTTTTTGGCTAGGGTTCCCCTTAAAATCCATACCAGACCTCAAGGGTCTGGTATGGATTTTGAGGGGGACCCTACGCCATTTTTTTTTTTTTTTTTGGCTGGGGTTTCCCTTAATATCCATCCCAGACCTGAAGGGCCTGGTTATTGAATTTGGGGGGACCCCTACGCTTTTTTTTTTTTCATTTTTTTTATTTTTTATCAATGACTTTTTTTTATGAATGAGTTTCAATGAATCACTGTTCTCTGTGTTACGGGAGCCGTGAATTAACATTAGCCGCGAGTGATTTTAAATAGCTTTTTTACTTTCAAAAATGACACTTTGCGCAGAGACAGTTCTAAACACGGGAAACATGCGCCCCTTTACAGGCATACTATAGACACCCCCCAGGTACGAAATTTAAAGGAATATTACACTTTTATTGTTTCAATTTAAGCATTATTAAAATCACTGCTCCTGAAAAAACGGCCGTTTTTAAAAAAAAAAATTTGCATTGATACATGTCCCCTGGGGCAGGACCCAGGTCCCCAAACACTTTTTATGACATTAACATGCATATTAGCCTTTAAAATGAGCACTTTTAATTTCGAACGTTCGCATCCATTATAACTAATATGGTTCTAAAGCTTGCACGGACTTTAGGTCCGTTCGCGGGTTCTGGTGCGAGCCGAACGGGGGGGTGTTCGGCTCATCCCTATTGGATAAATACACAAAATACCTGTATGCTTGTTACAGAAGTATAATGGGGGTGAGAATGTAGCGCTGTGATCAAAATATAAATAAGTGTACTTATAAAACCAAATAAATATTAATTCACAAAAGTGACTCTATGTGATGAACTGATCATAAAAAGTCCAATGTGGTAAACCAAGTGGTGTGAACACAATCAAAAAGCGAAAGTCCCAAAAAACAACCAATATTGATAACAGGACACGGGTATCTTGAAGGATCTTCTCATGAACACTTTCTGCGATATAGTATTAACAGATATGCGCTTACCAGATCCAATGGACCCCTTGTCACCAACAGAGGGTCAAATGGGCATAGGAAGGCTCGAACAGCTGACAGCCTGGGCATTCACTGGACTTTTGAGGGTGAACTGGTGGAATCAGCCGGTCTTGTCTCCCAAGGCGATGAGGACGGTCAAATCCAAGTCAGCCAAAGTAGGATGCAAACCACAACTCGACAGCTGGAACCACAAATCCGAAAGAAGGGATCCACAGAAGAGCAGGAGACTGTAATGGCGTTCTATTACCACATCAAAATGTGGTAAGAACTTGCACCAGATACTCCCCCGGTATTGATCGACCAAAAAAGGAGAGAAAAAAAAACAAGGGGCTCCAATGGTGCACGTCAAAATGGGAGGGTTTTAATGATAAGAAACCGTCAAGGTAACAAATAAAAGTGATCACAATTAAAAGAAGAGCAATGTGGGAATAGGTATAACCTGGCCCCGACGCGTTTCGTGTAATATACACTTCAACTGGGGCATTAATACAGTCTCCTGCTCTTCTGTGGATCCCTTCTTGCGGATTTGCGATTCCAGCTGTCGAGTTGTGGTTTGCATTCTACTTTGGCTGACTTCCTACTTTGGCTGACCGTCCTCATCGCCTTGGGAGACCCGAGACAAGACCGGCTGATTCCACCAGTTCACCCTCAAAAGTCCAGTGAATGCCCAGGCTGTCGGCTGTTCGAGCCTTCCTATGCCCGTTTGACCCTCTGTCGCTGACAGGGGGTCCATTGAATCTGGTAAGCGCATATCTGTTAATACTATATCGCAGAAAGTGTTCATGAGAAGATCCTTCAAGATACCCGTGTCCTGTTATCACTATTGGTTGTTTTTTGGGACTTTCTCATTTTGATTGTGTTCATACCACTTGGTGTACCACATTGGACTTTTTTACTTTCAAAGTTTTTATTGGTATCAAAAGTATAACAAAACAAGAAATCGCAAACAGTAGAAGAAAAAAGGGCAAGGTACAGAGTGCCATATCTAAACTTAAAGTACAAAGCTTCTTATAGGTCTTATAGTGTTGTATCACAAGGTACGTAGAAAGAGCTTCTCAAGGCATGTGGATAAAGTTGAGACCGAGGCTCTCTAAGTGAAGCCTAGAGACATTATTGCCTTGTGAGTCCTGGTTCCAGATGCTCCGGGGAGCAACCCCGACACCCCTAACGGGATCAAACTGTGCCGGGACAGCCCCCTCGAGACCCCTGGAGCGTGGTCATTAGCAAAAAGAGGCATAAAGTATCACGAGTGTTACATTGGAAAGTTCGCTCAGTCAAGTACTGGGTGATTTTAACCCTTGAGACTGGGGGCTCTTGTACAATGCTGACATACTATACATATCATATGGCCATATCTTGCCTACGTGAAGAAAGTTCAGGAAACAAGGATAGATGGGGAAGAGGAGGGGGGTAGAGGACATCGAGCCGTCTGACAGGTAGTGGAGTGGGGATAGGATGTAAGTGCTTACCGGTTATGGTTGTATTCCAGGGATAAGGGAGATACCCATGTGATTAGCCCAGGGTTCCCAGGTGGACTCGAACTGTACTTTTGAATCCAGCAGGACACATTGGACTTTTTATGATCAGTTCATCACATAGAGTCACTTTTGTGAATTACTATTTATTTGGTTTTATAAGTACACTTATTTATATTTTGATCACAGCGCTACATTCTCACCCCCTTTATACTTTGAATTTTTGTCACATTCTAGTGTAGCAGCTATATTATTTTAGCACATATTTTGTGTTTTTTCAACGAGTTTAGCGCAATTACCTTTTTTCCATTTGCTTGTTACAGAAACATTTACACACACACTGTAATTCCAATATGAAATGATGGTCTACATTCAATAGACCAAATCAATATACCCAAGCATGCAACCAGTAATGATCTTTCATGGTTCTGACTGCACAAAATAGGAAATATCTTTATTTGATATGGTGCTATTGTTAACTACACAGCCTGACTGTTTGCATCTCCTTGTTTAATCAGCCTGTGTACTTTTTATTTAAAACAGAAATGGAATGAGCCTAGCCTTGACTCACCTTCCATAAAAATTAATAAAGCATATAACAAAATAGAAAGTATCACTTCTACAAACATAGGGTGCACAGAAGTACAATCCCGGTGGCCTCCTTGTGATTACACGATGTGCAGGTGTTGTACATGCAGCTTTTAAACAATTTGGGCCTGATTTACCAAGGTTATAACTGGCTTACTGGGTAGTGTATCTCCAGTGATGCAGCTGGAATGGCTTAAAAACTGAACGAGGTGTGCACATGCAAACTTTACAGTATACCTGACCTAGAACTATGAACATTAATTTAGTGAAGTGGAGCACACATCCCCAAGACAACAAAATATTCTTCTTGCATATGTCTCCTTACCTCAGAGGACCAGGTGAGCAAGGTTTCACAATTTAATTTAACTACTGTTCTTACAGTTTTGTAATGCAGTTGTACTGTTTGTATATGTTACCTAATTACCGTATATAATTTTGGCTTAAAAAATATGTCATTATATTGCAGTTAAATATATCATCATTTCGTGTGTGACCTTAATTAACTTGTTAGATCAATCTACATATTGCATAAATACATAGATAATTAAATGGTTTACTTTTCTTTTTGATACTCAAATGTACGTACAGATAGATTTTACATATAATTTCAATAGATTAATAAATGTAGGCATTTCATATTTATTTTAGTCAACTTGCTTATCACTCTACTTACAAACAATTGAATCCCAGTAATTATATTACAATATAAAATTATGTGATGATAATATATATAGATCTATCTATCTATCTATCTATCTATCTATATCTATATCTATCTATCTATCTATCTATCTATCTATCTATCTATCGATATATAGATAGATATCTATATATATATCTATAGAGAGAGATATATATATATATATATATATATATATATATATATATATCTATCTATATATCTAGATATATATATATATATATATATATATATATATAGATTTATATATATATATATAGATATCTATCTATATAGATATAGATATTATATCTATATATATATATATATTTTTTTTTCTATATATATATAGATATAGATATATATAGATTTATGTCTTTATATAGATATATCTATATATACTTACAAAGTATAGTGGTGGTTCGCTTAAAGCTAAACTCCAGACTGAATTTGACACATGATACTATTTCACTGCTAAAAGATTTTTAATTTGTTCAGCCAGTCTTAGATCCAGGCAGCCCTGCCAAACTGTATAGCCTTGTCCTGCACTTCTTGTGACTTCCCTACAGACTGCACTGCAGTTATACAGCTGATCTAAGATCCACCCCAGTCTGTGATTAGACAGTGAAGCAGCAGTAGCACACTGATGAGGTCATCCCTGTGCTCTCTCTTACTATCAGTGCTGGATGGACACTACTGTTTGATGCAGTAAAGACTGATTGGCTTAAAGTGCTGCACCTCCGTCTCCTAATGCTACTATTGCAGAATTACAGAAGACTGGTCTCAAGACAATTTCAGGTACTTCTGCTAGTATTATATAAAAAATACTCTGTAATGAGTTTCAGAAAGATTTTTTAATGCATCCATAACTGAATTAACTTGTGTTTTTATGAACCTGGAGTTCAGCTTTAAAAATAGATATTTTTTTATATATAGAAATAGAACCAGCAAGCAATAGAAATAACTTTCCTATATTTTATATATAGAATAGGGTGCTTTCACACTCTGCATACACATGCAAAAGGGGACTCCCAGCTAGCAAACCTTTGCAACTGCATGAACTCTTATTCTGTAATGTGCATGAGAATGTGTCTATTTCTAATACTACCTGACAGCTACCACTGGAGGGTGTTTCATTCATTATTTTGTTGGAAAATGTAGTATTCCCTGTGATTCCATTTAAAGAAATCCTATTGATTGATTTTCTCTCCGACTGGAGGCCAAAGAAAGAATGCATCACATTTTTCCCTTTATTAATAATCCTCAATGGTGCAGCACCAAACCCACAAAAGGGTCTAAAGGGCCAATTTAACACCTCAAATCTTTAGAAGGGTTTACTTTTTTTATTTATTAATCAATAAATAGGCAGGTAGACAAGCAAATAAGCAAGCTAGTGGATCAGGCAAGTCACTGAAGAAAAAAATGTTGAATAGTTTGTTTGCTTAATAAATGTTAAATTTATATTTGCAGCCTATTGCTCTAAGGTACCATCTATTTTTTGATTAATGCGGCATACACTATATTACCAAAAGTATTGAGACATCTGTCTTTAGATGCCACATGAACTTTACTGGCATCCCACACTTAGTCCATATGGTTCAATATTGAGTTGGGCCACCCTTTGCAGCTATAGCAGCTTAAAATCTTCTGGGAAGGCTGTCCACAAGGTTTAAGATGGTGTCTATGGCAATGTTTGACTATTCTTCCAGAAGCGCATATGTGAGGTCAGGCACTGATGTTGGACAAGAAGGCCTGGCTCACAGTCTCTGTTTTAATTCATCCCAAAGGTGTTCTGTTGGGCTAAGGACAGGACTCTGTGCAGACCAGTCAAGTTCCTCCACCCCAAACTCACTCATCTATGTCTTTATGGGCCTTGTTTGTGCACTGGTGCACAGTCGTGTTGGAACAAGAAGGGGCCTTCCCAAATGTCTTAGTATGCTGAAACCTTAAGAGTTCCCTTCACTGGAACTAAGGGGCCAAGCCCAACCCCTGAAAAACAACCCCACACCATAATCCCCCTCCACCAAAGGATTTGGACCAGTGCACAAAGCAAGGTCCATAAAGACATGGATGAGCGAGTTTGGGGTGGAGGAACTTGACTGGCCTGCATATAGTCCTGACTTCAATGTGACAGAATGCCTTTGGGATGAATTGGAACAGAGATTGCAAGTCAGGCCTTCTTGTCCACATCAGTGCCTGACCTCACAAATGCTCTTCTGGAAGAATGGTTAAACATTCCCATAGACACACTCCTAAACCTTGTGGACAGCCTTCCCAGAAGAGTTGAAACTGTTATAGCTTCCATGGGTGGGCCAACTCAATATTGAACCCTACAGACTAAGACTGGGATGCCATTAAAGTTCATGTGCGTGTAAAGACAATACTTTTGGTAATATAGTGTATAAGAAATGGGTACATTACCTTTCAATACTTGAGAAGCATTTTCCAAGCACAGAGAGGGATGCCCTATTTAAAGAACCTCATAAAAATAACTCTCTGTAACACAACCCTATCATTAAAGTTCCCTGCTGGGGAGCCTTAATACTAAGCTCACCCATACCCTTCACACTTATCCTCCATATAACCCTAACACTAGCCCTTTCTTTACTAAACCTAACTAAAATGTTTACATATTCTGAACAAGCAGTAAAAAAGCATTCTAAAACAAGTCTTCATTCACCTCTGTAGCTATAGGCATTGCAGAGAACTTGTTGATCAATTTTCACAACAGGGGCACAGAAAACGACTTTGTCCTATTGTTTTCTATGACAAAAGGGACTCAGTAGCCTGCCAGCCCTTTAACCCAACCCTGTAAACAAACAGCAGTAGTTTCTAAGCTGCTAGAAACCATTTGACACTCTTCTTTAGAGTCTCTGTAGTCTTCAAGGATTTTAACCACTTTACGCAAATCGGCGTAATTGTTCGTCGGTTCGTCAGTACTTTTGGCGCTAAATACTGTTGTTATGACAGCAGCTAGCTGCCATAACCCTGGTATTTTCAGCAACAGCGTGTGGTCCTCCTCAGGATAAAAGTGGTCTCTGCTGCGGATTTGCCATGAGATCACTTTTATCAGGGGTGGAAGAGGACCCCCCTCTCCCGCCACACTCCAGTCGTCTCCGAAGGCTTAATTTGAGTAAGGGAAAGATGGCCCCCACTCGGCTCCATAACATTAGGTGGTCTTAAAGGGGAATTTTTTTTATTTTTTGCAAAAAAAAATAACATTTCATTTTTTTTTATTGCATTTATTGTTTTTTTGACCCCAGATCTCAAATTTAAGAGGTCCTGTCATGCTTTTTTCTATTACAAGGGATGTTTACATTCCTTGTAATAAGAAATAAAAGTGACCCAAATTTTTTTTAAAAAGAACAGTGTAAAAAAAAAAAAAAAAAAAAAAAAAAATGCAAAATTTAAAGCGCCCTGTCCCGCCGAGCAAGCGCACAGAAGCAAACTCATACGTAAGTCGCGCCCACATATAAAAACGATGTTAAAACCACTTATGTAAGCTATCTCCATAATCTTTAGAGAGCAATAATTCTAGCACTAGACCACCTCTGTAACTCAAAACTGATAACCTGTAGACACCTGGAGATTTTTAAGTGCCAAAGTTTGTCCCCATTCCACGAGTGGAAGCCATTTTTAAGCGTGACATGTTGGGTATCAATGTAATCGGCGCAACATTATCTTTCACAATATGGAAAAATATTGGGCTAAGTTTACTGTTTTATTTTTAAATTCAAAAGTGTATTTTTTCCCAAAAAATTGCGCTTGTAAGACTGCTGCGCAAATACGGTGTGGCTTAAAGTATTGGCATAAAGTATTGCAATGTCCACCATTTTAATCTTTAGGGTTTCTTAAAAAAAAAAAAAAAAAAAATATATATATATATATATATATATATATATATATATATATATATATATATATATATAAATGTATGGGGGTTCTAAATAATTTTCTAGCAAAAATTTTTTTTTTAACTAAAGAGGCTCGGTCCTTAAGTGGTTATATTACTTAATTTTACAAGTGGCTAAAGAGGTCAGGGTGGGTTATTTAAATCTCTTTCCCTGCTTGTTAAGTCTATGTAATTAATGAATTGATCATAGTCAGAGCACAAGTGCACCTTGAGCCCTTGTCTGCATACTTACCAACAAGATCCCCTAAGATGAAGACTAACTATCCTGTGCTGAAATAAACCAGTGTAAATATTTGTCTACAGTGTATTTCAGTGAGATTATAGAACAGCAAGTCAATTTTACCTAGAAAAGTGTCTCTCTTCCACAGTAGGAAATGTCTTCAGCTATGATTTGCTTTTGAAAAGTTTTTTTACATATATATTATAGATGCAAATAATATTCCAGTAATATAGACCAATCTTTGAGTGTGTCCCTTTCAGTTGGAAAGGCAGACATATGTTGCCAGTATCTTACATCAGTATATAATTGCTTTTGCCAAACACTTCACGATATATTGCCCGCTAGTTGATATAAGTAAGTCTGATATTTTGCTGTAAATTCTTCTTTTGTATGTACAGTCATTATTTTGTTTTCAACAGTGTCACTACTCCATGAAGAAGGCAGCTGCTTTCCTTGGTATTGGCACACACAATGTGTATTTTGTTAAGGCTGATCATCAGTAAGTGAATATGCAATTTAAACCTTCATTTTTTAATTATACAAAGTGTTTGCAATTTTACAAAGTGTCATTCACATGCTTTATAAGCATATTCATGACAGTTATTTGCTTTAGAAAGGATGGGAGTTGGAATCTAGTTTGCATTTTCAATTATCAATTTCTCTGGCAGATAGATTCATCAGAAGGAAATGCAGTGTCAAGGATACAAAGTTTTAAATGGGTCTCAATGGAATAATACAACATTGAACAAAACGCGTAAACTCATCAGTATCATTAAAATTGTGGGAATTGTTTGATTTCCAGACTATAAGCACATGTGCTGAAATAAACCACTTTGTTAAAAATCTTATCTGGATTGGAATAAACATATTTCATTATTAAGTCCCATTTCCTGCAGTGTCTTTTCAATTGACCGACCTTCCCCCCAAAATTTCTTCACAGAATTCCTATGATGCAAAAGTTACTTATGCCAGCATTTATATTATTTAATGTTTCTCCATGAGAAGCAAGTTAGTAGGACTATGAAACACCTTGCAGCAGATAACTATTATAGATCTAGGCTTCCCTTCTCATAATCAGCAGAAAGCAGCAACTGATATCTGGAACCCCTGTTTACTCCAACCTAAAGCTTGATTTAATTGTATTTTTTATATTACAAGAGGCTGCTGATTTTACCAGTATGCTTTTTGTTTTTCTGTGAAAGGAGGTGATGACAACCCCTATAAATATCAAATAACATATAAACATTGTTCCTACTTTTTGCCATCAGATAGATGGAAAACAAATATAATATATTATTTGTAGAGTAGGAGTTAGGAAAAAAAGCCACCTGCTTCATAAAAAAATACAGATGTATTTTGTAAAGTTGACTTTTGCTCCCATGGCTGCATTACAGGTGATTAATGTTTTTACTCACTTTTATTATTATTTTTTTATTACAATAAAAAAACAGATTTTTTATTATTTATATTTTACACATAGACATTAAAAATACTGCACACCCATTATGATTTTTAAAGGATTGTGAGACTCCTTAAAGAGCACATCTGTATAGTTTCTCTTTTTGTGATTGTGTTTCTCTGATTTAATTTCTATGCAGAATAGAGTTTCCATCTAAACAGAGCAAAGGAGGTAATCGGCTACTCCTTGGACTCCTTTAGCTATTTATGCAATCTAAGATTTAGCTGGTTAGCGTAATTTTAATCATGTGAAAAAAAAAAAACATATTTTTCACTGTATGTACTAAACAAA
This sequence comes from Lithobates sylvaticus, assembly GCA_028564925.1. NCBI lineage: Eukaryota > Metazoa > Chordata > Amphibia > Anura > Ranidae > Lithobates > Lithobates sylvaticus. Next base: position 398,357,906 of record CM053030.1, read on the forward strand.
AAAAAAAAAAAAACAAATTTTTTTTTTTATTCTTTAGACCTTTCCATAGTATATATATATATATATATATATATATTGGGGATTCAGACCCCCTTACATTTTTTCCTTCTTTGTTATATTGCAGCCTTTTACTAAAATCATTTAAGTTCATTTTTGTTCCTTATTAATGTACACACATCACCCCATATTGACAGAAAGACACAGAATTGTTGACATTTTTTGCAGATTTATTAAAAAAGAAAAACGGAAATATCACATGGTCCTAAGTATTCAGACCCTTTGCTCAGTATTTAGTAGAAGCACCCTTTTGATCTAATCTAGTCTTTTTGGGAAAGATGCAACAAGTTTTTCACACCTGGATTTGCGGATCCTCTGCCATTCCTCCTTGCAGAGCCTCTCCAGTTCTGTCAGGTTGTATGGTAAACGTTGGTGGACAGCCATTTTTAGGTCTCTCCAGAGATGCTCAATTGGGTTTAAGTCAGGGCTCTGGCTGGGCCATTCAAGAACAGTCACGGAGTTGTTGTGAAGCCACTCCTTCCTTATTTTAGCTGTGTGCTTAGGGTCTTTGTCTTGTTGGAAGGTAAACCTTCGGCCCAGTCTGAGTTCCTGAGTACTCTGGAGAAGGTTTTTGTCCAGGATATCCCTGTACTTGGTCGCATTCATCTTTCCCTTGATTGCAACCAGTCGTCCTGTCCCTGCAGCTGAAAAAAAAAAACACAGCATGATGCTGCCACCACCATGCTTCACTGTTGGGACTGTATTGGACAGGTGATGAGCAGTGCCTGGTTTTCTCCACACATACCACTTAGAATTAAGGCCAACAAGTTCTATCTTGGTCTCATAAGACCAGAGAATATTATTTCTCACCATCTTGGAGTCCTTCAGGTGTTTTTTAGCAAACTCCATGTTGGCTTTCATGTGTCTTTCACTGAGGAGAGGCTTCCGTCGGGCCACTCTGCCATAAAGCCCTGACTGGTGGAGGGCTGCAGTGATGGTTGACTTTCTACAACTTTCTCCCATCTCCCAACTGCATCTCTGCAGCTCAGCCACAGTGATCTTTGGGTTCTTCTTTACCTCTCTCATCAAGGCTCTTCTCCCCCGATAGCTCAGTTTGGCCGGACGGCCAGCTCTAGGAAGGGTTCTGGTCATCCCAAACGTCTTCCATTTAAGGATTATGGAGGCCACTGTGCTCTTAGGAACCTTAAGTGCAGCAGAATTTTTTTTGTAACCATGGCCAGATCTGTGCCTTGCCACAATTCTGTCTCTGAGCTCTTCAGGCAGTTCCTTTGACCTCATGATTCTCATTTGCTCTGACATGCACTTTGAGTTGTAAGGTCTTATATAGACCTGAAGGTGTGTGTCTTTCCTAATCAAGTCCAATCAGTATAATCAAACACAGCTGGACTCAAATGAAGGTGTAGAACCATCTCAAGGATGAAACCTAAGTTAAATATATGAGTGTCACAGCAAAGGGTCCGAATACTTAGGACCATGTGATATTTCAGTTTTCTTTTTTAATAAATCTGCAAAAATATCAACAATTCTGTTTTTTTTTTCTGTCAATATGGGGTGCTGTGTGTACATTAATGAGGAAAAAAATATTTTCTGTCCCCACTGTATATATGTATGCATACGCACACACTACCTTGAAAATGTTATCCTTATTTACAGACAGCTGAGGGCAATAAACTCTGCACACAAAATGTTTGTTTTTTTTGTGAGCATCTGTATTTATACACATAAACAATACTGAACAATGAATTGTAGCATGGTGTGGATTCATTTCTGGGTGTCCCATTGAATGCAAACTCACCAAGCTCTGATATCCTCACCAAGAATGATATCCAACACTATGTGGTTGGGTCTCTCTTATCTTTTTTTTTTTTTATGGTAAAGATGTAGTGCTTTTGTTTTTTATAATTGTGATAATTTTGGTTGAAATCATTCAAATATACATGCTAACTAAATAAAGGTGACAGCCAATGACATCCAGGTACTTGTGTGCACTCTCTCTGTGTGTATTCACAGAAATCAGAAGTACAACAATTCAAGCTATATATTTAAAATACAATGTTTTATGGAAGAAGAATATAGAAGTAGTTAACGGTTAAGTGAGAAAAACATGAACGTTTCCACTGCTGTCTTCTCTTTTTGAAGATGCCATTTGCTTTGCTATTATTTTGATCCTCATATTTTAGTACTTTGAGTCACTGACCTTGAAACCTAGAGCTGAAGTTCTTAATTCTGTGTGACTTTTCTGATATGCATATTTGTTCATCTAGTTCAACCAATAAAAGGGGAAAAAAATTATGATCCTTTCCCCACAGTTGATCCAGAGGAGAAAAAAATCTTTCCTGATCCCCCAAGAGGCAATTGGATATTCTCTGGATCAACTTTACTTATAAATATATATATCCATTTATATTATGTACATTTAGGAAAGAATCCATGCCTTTTTTTTAAAAGCAATCTACTTAGCTGGCCAGAACCAGCTCTTGAGGGAGTTCATTTCGCATTTTTACAGCTCTTACTGTGAAGAAACCTTTCTATATTTGGAGATTAAATCTCTTTTCTTCCAGACATGCGCCTCCATGTGTTCTGTGTTGACCTTAAAGTGAATAACTCAACACCAAGTTCACTATATGGTCCACCTATGTATTTATACATGTTGATCATATCCCCCTTCAATAAAAAGTATTAAAGCCAGCAGGACAGAAAAACAGCCAAAACCAGTATTTTCAGAAAGATATCATCAATAGCAGCACTTGAGTTTGCTTTAATCACAAAAAAAGTATGCCTAGCTGTTAGAAGTTGGAGTACTTTTTAAATTGTGCCTAATTACAAACTAGAAGGCTATATGAGGATGATTGAGCATTATCAATGTCACCCTTAATAATATTGCATTTTTAATGTTACTGTAAATCAAAACTATAGGTACAGCACAAAACTCCAGGAATCAAATGCAGAATGTGAGCCCTGGGCTCTATATGCTCCCCAAGTAACTCCCTAACTTGCCCTTAACATTGCTATAGTTCCACCAAGGGTACTTCCTATGATACTCCAGTGTACCATACCCTAATTTCAATTAGCCATATCCAGCATAGCTACCACTATGACACACCATCTGCACCACATTCTAATAACTCTGTTTATACCTCTACCTATAAAATCTAGATCTATGGCACACAAACACTTCACATTCCTTCTATTTGATAGACACAAATAATTACAGTGGGCCTATAGCTAGTTTAGTTCATGTGCCGTGACCAGTCATTTTTTGTAATGGCCAGCACCAACACACTGAATAGAATTCAGACTTAAGAAGAACAGGGCACAGCAGATTCAAATGTTGCCTGCCCTACTATAGATCTATATATCCTTAATTTTTCAGTTAAGGACAGTGACGTGAAGTTGGATTGGAGATTTTAACTAGAGCTCCACTTATTTTTTTATCAGACAAAAAACGAAATGATGAAAGGAAATATTTATGCCAAAACTTTACCATGTATGAAATCCAGTAAACCATTACTAAAAGGCTTGGATCTGATCTAGCTTATCTGTGTGTGCAAAGATTTGGCCAGGATCAAGCTGATTCAAAGACAGCAGATATGCACAGATATCAGCTGATCTGATGAATAATCCTCCCTGACTGGGTCAGGGGGACTATGTTAGTGGCAGGCAGGCAGAGCTCCTATATTTTGTTACCAGAAGCACCTATAGGACTTGTAGTGTGTTCGTGGCAGGCAGGCAGAGCTCCTATATTTTGTTACCAGAAGCACCTATAGGACTTGTAGTGTGTTAGTGGCAGGCAGGCAGAGCTCCTATATTTTGTTACCAGAAGCACCTATAGGACTTGTAGTGTGTTCGTGGCAGGCAGGCAGAGCTCCTATATTTTGTTCCCAGAGGCACCTATAGGACTTGAAGTGTGTTAGTCCCATTACACACACAGAGCTATATTTTCTTCCCAGAAGCACCTATAGGACTTGAAGTCCCATTACACACACAGAGCTATATTTTCTTCCCACTTGAAGTGTGTTAGTCCCATTACACACACAGAGCTATATTTTCTTCCCAGAAGCACCTTACTTGAAGTGTGTTAGTCCCATTACACACACAGGCTAATTTGTTCCCAGAAGCACCTATAGGACTTGAAGTGTGTTAGTCCCATCAGAGTAGCTATATTTTGTTCCCAGAAGCACCTATAGGACTTGATGTGTAGTCCCATTACACACAAGAGCTAATTTTGTTCCAGTGAGCACCTGAAGTGTGTTAGTCCCATACACACACTGTTTATTTTGTGTCCCAGGTAGGGAAGTGTGGGGATTTAGTTTATTACACACAGAGCTATATTTTGTTCCCATCTGACTTGAAGTGTGTTAGTCCCAAACCACAGAGCTATATTTTCTTCCCAGAAGCACACCTTGAACCTGATCACTGAGACACAAGTTATCACAGCTACCTTATATTTTGTTCCCAGAAGCACCTAATAATGTGTTTTTATATTTTGTTCCCAGAAGCACCTATAGGACTTGAAGTGTGTTAGTCCCATTACACACACAGAGCTATATTTTGTTCCCAGAAGCACCTATAGGACTTGAAGTGTCTCAGTGTTAGTGGCATCACACAGAGCTCCTCTATATATTCTTCTCAGCAGCACCCACAGGACTTCTAGTGTGTTAGTGGCAATCACACAGAGCTCCTCTATTTTCTTTGCATAAGCACCCACAGGACTTCTAGTGTGTTAGTGGCATCACACAGAGCTCCTCTATTTTCTTTGCATAAGCACCCACAGGACTTCTAGTGTGTTAGTGGCATCACACAGTAGTGGCATCACACAGAGCTCCTATATATTCTTCTCAGCAGCACCCACAGGACTTCTAGTGTGTTAGTGGCATCACACAGAGCTCCTCTATTTTCTTTGCAGAAGCACCCATAGGACTTCTAGTGTGTTAGTGGCATCACACAGAGCTCCTATATTTTCTTCTCAGCAGCACCCACAGGACTACCGACTACAATGGCTGGAAGACCGCCAAGGGGAGGCAGAGCGTGCAGAGCCAAGAACACAGGGCAGGCAGGCTCTGTTTCTAGTGGACGTGGCCGTGGACGTGGACGTGGTCGTGCATCGTCATCAGCACGTGGCCATGGGACACGCGCGTCTTTGTTTTCGGCAGCTGGACATGTGGAGCCGCATCATGCTGAAGGCTTGGTAGAATGGATGACCAAGCCCTCCTCATCCTCCTCATCCTCTCTCACCCAGGCTCAGGGTACTGACAGAGCATCATCAGCCACCCCTTCCCTAGACCCACCATGTCCTCCTGAGGAGTCCCCCGAACTCTTTGAGCACAGTGTTGGGTACATGCTCCAGGAGGATGCCCAACGATTCGAAGGCTCGGATGACGATACCCAGCTTGAGGAATCTGGCCACTGACTCCACGTGGGTGCCTCAAGGGAGAGAGGATGAGGAGGAGGACGAGGAGGAGGAGGATGCGGCGTCACATGTCCAACGAGGCAGGATGCCCCCTGGAGGCCAGGTAGAGGCCAGCACAGCAACTGTACAACACCGCAGAGCTCCGCCTGTGCAGGGCGCTGCCTCTGCACGTTATCAGAAAAGTTCTTTGGTGTGGGCCTTTTTTGAGACGAGTGCAGCAGATCGCACCACTGCTATTTGCAATATTTGTCTCAAGCGTATCTCGCGTGGCCAAAACATCAGCCGCTTGGGCACGACAAGCATGACCAGACATATGGCGACCTGCCATGCAGCTCGTTGGCACACGGCCCCCTTCCGTGAGTTTGTTCAATGTGCGGTTCCTCAGTGGCAGGTTCCCAAACGCCACTAAACCCCCTCCTCTTCTTCTTCCTCCAGTGCTCTGTCCTTGGAACCAGCGGTGCTCCGTAGGCGTACAAGGGGCTACGCAAGTACGCAGGCAAAAAGATGCCATGCCGTGCTTGCGCTGGTGTGTTTGGGGGACAGGAGCCACACTGGGCCAGAGGTTCTGGCAGCTCTGCAGGGGCAGGCCGAGAGGTGGTTGACGCCACGTCAGCTTAAGCCAGGAATGGTCGTTTCTGACAATGGCACCAACCTCCTCTCCGCCCCTGCGACAGGGGCAGCTCACCCATGTGCCCTGCATGGCTCACGTCCTCAACCTGGTGGTGCAGCGGTTCTTGGGCAGGTTCCCAGGCTTACAGGATGTCCTGAGGCAGGCCAGGAAAGTCTGTGTGCATTTCCGCCGATCTTATAATGCCAGTGCTCGGCTGACTGAGCTGCAAAAGGAGCTGAACCTGCCCAAGAACCGCCTGTTGGCCATGCTGCAGCGACTGCACACGCAGCAGAGGGCCATCAATGAGTACCTTTGCGACTACGGCACCAGGACAGGGTCAGGGGAGCTTGGTTTTTTTTTCCCCACGTCAGTGGAGCATGATCAGGGATGCATGCACTGTCCTCTCACCATTTGAGGAGGCCACGAGGATGGTGAGCAGTGACAGTGCATGCATCAGTGACACTGTCCCTCTTGTCCACCTGTTGGAGCATACGCTGCGTGGGATAATGGACAGGGCACTTGAGGCAGAACAGAGGCAGGAAGAGGAGGACTTCCTTGCCTCTCAAGGCCCCCTTTATCCGGACAGTGTTCCTTCTGTCCCACCCATCACACAGGAAGAGGATGAGGAGGAGGAGGAGGAGGAGGAGGAGGATTGTGTGAGCATGGAGGTGGAGCCTGGCACTCAGCATCAGCAGCAGCAGTCTTTTAGGGATGATGTACAGTCCCAACAAACCAGTGGACTTGTACGTCATCCTCAGTGACCCAGAAGACTCCGGACCGAATGCCTCAGCTAACCTACGCTGCATGGCCTCCCTGATCCTGCAAAGCCTGCGGAAGGATCCTCGTGTTCTTCGGATCAAGGAGAGGGACCATTACTGGCTGGCCACTCTCCTTGATCCGCGGTACAAGGGTAAGGTTGCGGAACCTTATCTTGCCGTCGCAGAGGGAGCAGAGGATGAGACATCTCAGGGAGGCCTTGCAGAAAGGTCTGTGCAACGCGTTCCCAGAAACTGGGAGGCTACAAACTCCTGGTCCTGGGCGACGAGTTGCTGAGGCTTCGGTCAGTGGCAGAAGGAGCGGTGGGGAAGTGGACGTCTGACCGATGCGTTCAGACAATTTTTTAGTCCGCAGCCCCAAGGTATGATCGGTTCCAGCAACCATCGCCAGCGTCTGATATACATGGTGCAGGAATACCTTGGGGCAAGGTCAGACTTGGACACCTTTCCCACCGAAAATCCTCTGGCTTACTGGGGTCCTGAGGATGGATCACTGGCCAGAGCTTGCACAGTATGCAATTGAGCTACTGGCCTGTCCTGCCTCCAGCGTTCTTTCCGAACGCACATTCCAGGAATCAGTCTTGGATCACCACCAGCTACCAGGCACCTGAGGCGGATATAAACCGAATAATTTTTAATGTCACATCCCTTCAAGACTGCCTATGCTGATGCTGAGTGACTGTCCTCTTATGTTCACTGACTATCCTCTTCCTCCTCCTCAATGATCCATGCCACCACACCAGTGCCTAAGGCACAATTTTTCAGCCCCTGTTTAACAGGGGCGTGTACTTCCAATTTTTTTTAAAAAAATGCTTCGCAACACGTGTGACTGCTGTGCTCCAAGTACAGTCTCTGTGAGGGTTGCAGTGTTGTGGCACCAGCACCAGTGCCTAAGGCACAATTTTTCTCTAATTTTTTAAAAAAATGCATCAACACGTGTGACTGCTGTGCTCCAGTACAGTATCTGTGAGGGCCGGGTTGCAGTGTTGTGGCACCAGCACCAGTGCCTAAGGCACAATTTTCAGCCCCTGTTTAACAGGGCGGGTACTTACAATTTTTAAAAAAAATGCTTCGCTAAACGTGTGACTGCTGTGCTCCAAGTACAGTAAAGGGCCGGGTTGCAGTGTTGTGGCACCAGCACCAGTGCCTACTTCGCAACACGTGTGACTGCTGTGCTCCAAGTACAGTCTCAGTGTTGTGGCACCAGCACCAGTGCCTAAGGCACAATTTTTCAGCCCCTGTTTAACAGGGGCGGGGTAATTACAAATCTTGATCTAAAATCTGAACATATTATATCAGTATAGGTAGTATAACATAAATGTAGCTTCCTATGGTGAGCTAAACAGTGTGTGTTACTGTTTGATGAGCTGTTAACATTTTTTGTAAAATGCATATATGAAAGATTACAGTGACCTAATATAGCAAACTAAGCAGATGCAAATATGTCTGGCTCTGTAAACAAAAAAATATATATGCCAAGAGCAAAAATTTTACTAACATGCTCCAAGCTTTAAACCAGCCCTATAAAGGTTTCCTGTACATACTGTATATCCACTCATCCATCCATCACATTTTATCAAAGTGCAAAACAGCATGTTTCGAAGTCCTTAATCATTAAATCAAATTCTCATAATAATAATAATAATGACCACACATACAGCTTCTCAAGATATATGACATATTGATTTTCTATGCCTCACCATATGTGGCCTCGTTTGTAACGTGTAAGTATATGAAATAGGAAATGTTTAGGTTGTATGAGCTTTTCAATCAATAATGTGTTGAATGCACGGCTTTCTGCAAAACTTGAGACCTATTTATATGTTATACCATATTTTTCTGCTTTTAAACATGGTTACCTAGTGTTATATGCCGAAGGGGAAATTATTTTTACTTGATTTATGGTGCATTGGTGACGTTGTTTTCAAAACGCCTTTTATTTATTATTCTTTTGTGACTTTTTTTTAAACTCACTTTTAGTGGTGAGATTTTTCTTTCTCTTTGTAGTTTCTTTCTGCAAAGATCTAGGTCACTGTAAATTTATTGTGTGGTTTTTAATGCTTATTATTTAATTTATTATGGCTGTATTTATTTATTCTGCTTTCATTTATTTGATTTCCATGAACCAAAATGTATTTACTCATTTATATAAATTTATATCCATGTTTATTATGTATTTTACATTTTATTCTTTTTGCCATTCAGGGGAAAGATGATTCCAGAAGAACTCGAGAAGCAGATACAAAAAGCAAAAGAGGAGGTAATGTGTTTAAACTAAAAGATGTTTTTAAAAGTTACTTTTTTGCTTTTCAATTCTGAACTTAACATAATAGGGGGAATTTATCAAGCAAAGTAGTGTCCCTGTTAGTTGCAAATCAGGCTGTGTGTCCTTCAGCAAAGACTCTTTGACAGGTTTATAGACTTGTGCATCTGTATTTTTGGACAGAGAGGTGCGACAGTGTTCAGATTTATTACTGAAGATGGGACCGATTTTCACTCGGAACAGACACAGAATTAAGAAGTGGACAGGGTTGAGTTTCATTTAGTCCTAGTTTGACATTAGAGCAGCCAAAAGTGTAATGATGCATTCTGTAACCCTGTTTCTGTCTCATGGTGTGTCTCCCTGCTCCTGTTCGCCATTGCTTTGCGACAGAATAGATAAATGTCTCCAATGAGACCCATTTTGGTTATTGGTTCTGTTTGAGATATTTACCTAGATTTCTCTAGTCATCTTCCAGGACGGCACACCTGAGAGATGGCTGGTCCACCTGACAGCAAACATAATCAACACATGAGGTTAAAAGGCCCCTCCCTTCCTCCTTTACCTCAGTTCTTGATTGTGTTTCCCGGGGCAGCGAAACATTGTTGTTTTTTGTCAGACCTGAAGTCGGTAGTGTATGGTCTCCCCTGGGAGCTGGATGCCAAAGCCAGGGAGGGCTGCGGGTCCAGCCTGGGTTCAATCCCTTCTCAGGGGGCCCCAATGGCCAGGGGTCCTCCCCGGCAAGGAGCCTTCTGGGCACAGAGGGGTATCCCGAAACTCCTGGGGGCACACACCTCCCCCCTTACCTTCCACCCAAGCCAGGTGCTTAGGGGGGCTGAAGGAGACGCCGGAGGGTCATCTGGAGCACCAGGCCGCATTGGAGAGACAGAGGGCATCTTTTCTCCCACTGGCGCGGGTCCATGAAGGACGCTGGAATGCTCCTGGAGTGCACAGGGATCCTGCAGAACATGCTGGCTCTGTGGAGCAAAATAGCGCCATTTCCATTTCTGGGTGGCGTCACTTCCAGTTCCAGACTATGCCAAAATGGTGGATCCGGAGCCAGGCATCCTTCCTATCTGCCTCGCCCGACCGGGGGCCTCACACTAGAGGCTGAAACGCACTTCTGGCAGCGGGGCTCCAGAAAGATGGCACCGACCATAAAAGATCTGATGAAGCTGGATGGAGGTCCCACGAGCCCCTCTCATCTTCCAGCGGCCCTAGGAAGGGCTCCCACAGCAGGGCTCCATGGAAAACAAAACCAGCTGGGACCAGTAATGGAGAGAGAGATGGACACAGTGGTGGCTGCAACCCAGGAGGAGACCACAGGCAGTGAGACTTCCTCTGTTTTGCAGGGGGTTTCTTAAGAGTGGGGGGGGCAGTGAAAAAAATTCACTCTGGTGCCAGGATAGAGAGGTTTCTAGGCCTTCAGTACCAGTGGTACTTGAATTCTTGTAAGCGGGGTGGACCAGGGAATTGCCCTGAACACCCTGAAGGTACAGATAGCAGCCCTGTCTGATGGAATCTGATGCTGGTCCTGGAGGCGTTGATGAAAGCTCCTTTTTGAACCAGCTCGGATCTCAATAAAATTTTTGACAGTTAAGTTAGCCTTTTTGCTGGCCATCACTACAGCCAGTTGCAAATGAAATATATCTTCCCAAGGTCGCATCCTAGTTTCATAGATCTCAAGAGATCATTTTGCCCTGCTTTTGTGAGAACCTGAAAACGAGAGAGAGGAAACATTGAATTTGCATGCATCTAGGTCTACAGTGGCTTACATAAACCTTAAAGCAGAAAGAGCTGGGGCCTCAATAGTACAGATCTGTCGGACAGCCACATGGGCGAAGCAGGACACCTTCCTAAAGCAGTAATGAGAGACTTCCTTGCAGTACAGTCAGAGATACTTTCTATGCTCCAATCTCTGAAGACGGTAATAGCATCTAAAAAAGGGCCTAGCACTAGTGGCAGATAGACCCTGTCTTCTATGGAGGGTACCTCCTCTTAAGGGGGTACTTCTGACCGATGCCCGAGAACCCCGCAGAGGCCTCCCTCCTCTCTCACGTCAGGGGTGCCCAATTTTTATCAGCTGGTGGAGGTGGTGTCGCACAGAAATCTGAAATTAATCACAAGGTTTCTTCATCTTTTTTCCTGGGACTTATACTTCCGTTGTGAAAACTGTGTTCACTGACTTTTTACTATTGCACTGCACTTATTTTTATTTTGTAATTGCTGATCCCTGCCTGATGTATTCTTCCCCTGATGCTTCTGATGATCTTTTTCTCAACATCTGATTACATGAATTATTTTACATCCTTCTTGAGCAAGTTACTGATAGTTGCAAAAAAACAGAGCCGACTTCTCTATGCCAGGTTGTGTGGCTATGACACAATTAGCAGTAGAGTTGGAAAAACAAGAGGGCACATTTGTAGTGATTGTGGAAATCTGGTTGCTGTGTGCCTGAGAGGAGGAATATGAGGATGGTTTTATGAATCGTTACCTCTTCTGCATGCTCTAGCTGTATAGCATCACTACTTTCTACATGTGCATAACCCGTGCCTCTTTCTTTAGGCCTGCTTGAAATTATGAATACGGGGGATTGTCTAAATTTATTAACATCTATGGCAATAGGGGGAATAAAGATATGGTTCTTTGCTGCACTAAAGATGTGGGGATTTGGTGTAGAAAAGTGTACTGCACAGGTATGTGGTGATGTGCTGCAAAAAGGGCAGCTGTGTCTCCTTTAGTCCCAAGTTTACACAAATGACCCCAAAACAAAAAAGGCCCTAGCAAATTTCTCTTAAAATAAAACATATCTCCCCCACACTAAAATTTAAAACACTAATTCCCAACCCTAAAATAACCTTACCCCTGCATATTTGTTATTGTATCAGGTAAACTATCCTTCCCTGATCCACAAACATAATACTCTCCTACAAAGGACCAATACTAGATTTCTTGATTTTGTACAGTAGACTCAACTACATTAAAATGGCAAATGTCCCCATGCTACTCTATTACTCTTTTATATGTTACCAGTTGTGGTCCTTAACATAGAATATTACACTCTTTATTGGGCTGTACGCATCCCAGAGCCAATAAAGCTATGAACTACCAACATAAACTATAAGGTTTGGGAAATCCCCTACTATTGAATTACTACAGAGCAGGCCACATATTTAAATTAGCTATTCTATATGCTAATAGAGAAATTCCACCTTGGGATCTGTTGGATGCTACAGATTGTGAACCAACTGCGATATCTTCTTTGATTTGGATACCGGCAAATATGATTCCAATGACCTTAAGCCCATCACTGATACATTGCTTAAAAATAAAGGACTACAGTATTAGGTTTTTAGAGGGTTTAATCTCTCCACATGTACGATTATGAGGATTACTAAAATGCCCTTTAATATCGCCAGATATTGACTCTCTGAGTAGATTCTGTTAGTGGCTAATAAAGAAATTTACAGATATCTATTTTTTGTTGACCTTTGATGGTATCAAACCCTTTCGATACTTCCTGGAAACTCGCGATGCACTCAACCAAATACCTTACCAGTATATACCACTACAATATGTCATTTTCCCCCTAAAAAATTTAATTGATACCCAACTTATCCTTACAAATTCTGAAAACATGTGTCACAAAGACACTCAAGGACTTATTTTTCTAATACAGTCATCTATTTGCTTCACCGGAACCTTATCAAAATAAATCATATGCTATGCTGAAAGGAAGAGCTGGGAAAACCTTACCAGATTCATATTGGGGGGAAATTTGATCTTCTAAAGCCAAAAGCTCCTTCAATATCTTAGCCTTTGAGTACTCATTTAAAGTTACACTGGTAATTTACTCCTCCCACATTGCTGAGTATGCACTTTAGTATTCTCCACTATGCTTTAGAAACTGCGGACAGGGTGGTGCTATGTTAAATATTTGGTACTCATGCCTTAAAGCAAAGACATTATGGATCAGGCTCCTACTCCTTAATATGCACGGTCTTAGGCTGTAACCTATACAAAGAAGCAAAAGTCTTTTAGTCTTTTTTAACAAACCCATACATAACATTCCACAATCCATAAACAAATAAATTGGCTTTAAATTTAATAGCACCAAACAAACCAAAGTTCACGCCTAATGTTAAATATCTCCCCCACACTAAAATTTAAAACACTAATTCCCAACCCTAAAATAACCTTACCCCTGCATATTTGTTATTGTATCAGGTAAACTATCCTTCCCTGATCCACAAACATAATACTCTCCTACAAAGGACCAATACTAGATTTCTTGATTTTGTACAGTAGACTCAACTACATTAAAATGGCAAATGTCCCCATGCTACTCTATTACTCTTTTATATGTTACCAGTTGTGGTCCTTAACATAGAATATTACACTCTTTATTGGGCTGTACGCATCCCAGAGCCAATAAAGCTATGAACTACCAACATAAACTATAAGGTTTGGGAAATCCCCTACTATTGAATTACTACAGAGCAGGCCACATATTTAAATTAGCTATTCTATATGCTAATAGAGAAATTCCACCTTGGGATCTGTTGGATGCTACAGATTGTGAACCAACTGCGATATCTTCTTTGATTTGGATACCGGCAAATATGATTCCAATGACCTTAAGCCCATCACTGATACATTGCTTAAAAATAAAGGACTACAGTATTAGGTTTTTAGAGGGTTTAATCTCTCCACATGTACGATTATGAGGATTACTAAAATGCCCTTTAATATCGCCAGATATTGACTCTCTGAGTAGATTCTGTTAGTGGCTAATAAAGAAATTTACAGATATCTATTTTTTGTTGACCTTTGATGGTATCAAACCCTTTCGATACTTCCTGGAAACTCGCGATGCACTCAACCAAATACCTTACCAGTATATACCACTACAATATGTCATTTTCCCCCTAAAAAATTTAATTGATACCCAACTTATCCTTACAAATTCTGAAAACATGTGTCACAAAGACTCTCAAGGACTTATTTTTCTAATACAGTCATCTATTTGCTTCAACGGAACCTTATCAAAATAAATCATATGCTATGCTGAAAGGAAGAGCTGGGAAAACCTTACCAGATTCATATTGGGAGGAAATTTGATCTTCTACAGCCAATAGCTTCTTCAATATCTTAGCCTTTGAGTACTCATTTAAAGTTACACTGGTAATTTACTCCTCCCACATTGCTGAGAATGCACTTTAGTACTCTCCACTATGCTTTAGAAACTGCGGACAGGGTGGTGCTATGTTAAATATTTGGTACTTGTGCCCTAAAGCAAAGACATTATGGATCAGGCTCCTACTCCTTAATATGCAGGGTCTTAGGCTGTAACCTATACAAAGAAGCAAAAGTATTTTTTAACAAACCCATACATAACATTCCACAATCCATAAACAAATAAATCGTCTTTAAATTTAAGTTCACGCCTAATGTTAAAGTGTTTGTTAACCCCCCCTCCTCCCAAAAAAAAAAAAAAATGTTAAAGTGTTTGTTAACCCCCCACCCCCCCCCCCCCCACAAAAAAAATGGATCCTGCTCCTTAAAAGCATGTTATATGACACAGTGCTTGTCGGCTGCTGAGACCAGACACTGTGGTCAGTTTACTTGCCTCTGTCATCAGCAGCCTGCTATCTGCTCTCCTCTCTGCTCCTGTGTCCTGCTACCCCCTCCCTTCTCTGCTCGTGACAGTGCCACCCGTCCCCCTCCTGCTGCTTGCCTAACACTAACCTATATACACAATCAGCACAGCCTACTATTGCAGTGTCACCCTCTGTGTAGGATTTATAAATAAATCTCGGCGAGATTGCGATCACATGACCAGCCATCTCTCTCCTCCAGACTGATGTCAGCAGGGGAATCTCAGCCCCTCCCGCTGTATCTCTCAGAGGAAAAAAGGAGAGAGCTGGCTGGTCATGTGATCGCAATCTCAGCTGTGAAAGGAGGTATTTGCAGCATATATATTTATAAATCATACACAGAGGGGGACACTGCAATAGGGGGCCAAGTGGAAAGAAAGGAGAAATGGAAGGCACGTGATCTGACGCTTGGATGAAAAAAATGTATACTTTAATTCATGTATAAAGGATCAATGCATATGAAAGCATATAGAAAGTCTACGTATTCACAACAACAGGGTTACAGATTGTTCACATATAATTAAAATTTTAAGATTAAAAACATCTGGCATGCCCATGTGGGGGCAAATTGCTAAAGAGTGGGCTAACGCGTTTCAGGGTATCTCCCTTCATCAGAGCCTTGAGAAAAGAGAAGTTGTCTGTACAGTATCGTGGATCAGCATGGGGAGGTGTATCACGTAGTGGGTGATTAGTTCTCCTAGGTTCTAAATCTGTCCATAACCCAACGTTCTATAGGGTATGAAGGGGTGTATTTCGTACAGTTTTAGTTGAAATTCCATAAGTATCTGTCAGTTAATACGTGCATCAAGGATTGAGGAAAAATGTTTGGAGCCTGCGAGCATCTGATTGAGAATGGGAGGCTGTTGTTTCTATAGTGTTTTGTGAGTCTCTTTTACAGATTTTGCCTTCTGCTGAAAAAGAGTTTTGTGGCTCTATACATGTGTGAGACATCAGCTGGCAGTGCTCATGGTGTATACAGGTTAGAGTGGATTAACAATCACTTTAAATATGGGCCTTTGTATCTGCCTACAGTTCTATTTTAGTAGTAAAAGAAACTTTCTCTGAGAGAATATGAAGGTTACTTTTGTTGACCTTTTCTTAAAAATGCTAGTCGCCTGTCTATCATGCTGATTCAGAGCCTTTAATACATTCTAAAACAGAGGCCTGGAACAAGTATGCAGATCAGGAGTTTCTAACTTTGTTCTTATGATCTATTCCTCATGCTTGTTTGGGGTCCGAAACCCAGGAATTATTAAACCAGAGACAGAAAAACATCCACTATTCGTAGGGGGTCAGACCTTGAATTTTACATATAGATAGATAGATAGATAGATAGATAGATAGATAGATAGATAGATAGATAGATAATTAGCCTTGCAGCAGTTACAGTGCATTTTTATTCTTTTTTTCACAAGAATTTAAGGTTAATTACACTTGATGCTGTGCAATTGTTAAAGGAGATTGTACTAACAAATACAGAATACAGAATAAAAGATCCAAACAAAATGTGTAACTTTTATCTCTACCCATTTTCTACAGGGAGCTGCGCCATTCCTTGTCATTGGCACATCTGGTACTACTGTGTTAGGTGCATTTGATCCTCTGGATGATATAGCAGACATCTGTGAGAGGCATAAACTTTGGTTCCATGTTGATGTAAGTTACCAGATGATACACTATTCTGTTCAAAAACCTTACAAAGCTTTGAAATAAGCACATAAAATTCTTAATATACATCTTTTATATTTCCAATCATATATACTTTTAAATAAAAGTGAGCTTATAACATAATGTTGATATTTCCAGAGTTGCTTCAAAATTTCAGCTTTGACTGTTTTTGTTGACCGCTTTCAAGCTTCAGCTTGGCTGTCAAAACTATATTATGTAAAATATATTTAACTTTATCTTTTTTTGCAAGACTGAATATGTTCACTACTATGTTTATTTTTAAATATACTTAAAATAATCTGTTCATCATAACTTCCTTCTCTAAGCGGAGTTTATTCTACCTCATTCTACCATTCTACCTAGTTTATGAGAAGGACCTCCAGCTTTTTAAAAAAAACTTATGTTAAGGTGGGGACAAAAAATATATATTTTGCAAACAGCTTCCACTACTTATCTTGTGTTCTGTTGCCTTTATATAATTTAAAAGCAATGAGAAATGATATGTTTATGAAGTTTTGATGCTGTGTTAATAATGCATCCATTTTTAACCACCTGATTACTTTGCACTTAAACCCCCCTCGTGACCAGACCAATTTTCAGCTTTCGGCGCTGACGCACTTTGAATGACAATTGCGCGGTCATACAACACTGTACCCAAATTACATTTTTATCATTTTTTTTTCCCACAAATAGAGCTTTCTTTTGGTGGTATATAATCACAGCTGGGGTTTTTATTTTTTGCTAAACAAACAAAAAAAGATGGAAAATTAAAAAAAAATAAAAAATCATGTTTAATAGTTTGTTATAAAATTTTGCAAACAGGTCATTTTTCTGCTTCATTGATATGCGCTGATGAGGCGGCACAGGTGGGCACTGATAGGCTGCACTGGTTGGCACTGATAGGCTGCACTGGTGGGCACTGATAGACTGCACTGGTGGGGACAGATAAGTCGGTCGGGGACAGCAAAGATGGCACTGATGGGCACGGATGGGTGGCACGGATGGGTAGCACGGATGGGTGGCACCGATGGGAACTGATGGATGACACTGATGGGCACTGATGGGTGGCACTGATGGGTGGCACTGATGGGCACTGATGGGCACTGATAGGTGGCACTGATGGGCACTGATGGGCACTGGTAGGTGACACAGATGAGCACTGGTAGGTGACACAGATGAGCACTGGCAGGTGACACTGATGTGCAGCACTGGCACTGTGGGCACTGAGAGATGGCACTGTGGGCACTGAGAGATGGCAGTGTGGGCACTGAGAGATGGCAGTGTGGGCACTGGTAGGCGGCACTTTAATGGGGCAAAGGTGGGCACCATGGATTGGGCACATTGCAGTGAGAGGGACTGATGTCCCTCTCACTGCCGCCGGTGATCGGCTTTTTTTTTTCTCCTCGCGCTGTCAGCGCGAGGAGGAAAAAAAGCCGATTACCGACTCTGTTATTGTCACATGATCAGCTGTCATTGGCTGACAGCTGATCACGTGGTAAGGGGTCGGGATCGACCCCTTACTCGGATCTGTGATCCAGCGAGTCTCACAGACTTTCAGGGGGCGCGCAGGCAGCTCGTGGCTGGGACGACGTCAATAGACGTCGTCCCGGCACATCAGATCCACGCTGAAGCCGTCATTTGGCTATAGCGCGGATCTCAGGTAGTTAAATTGACCTAATGGGGTAGAAGGTGTAGAAGTTATTCAATTGAAAAAGTGAATATTCATTTGGCCCTGTGTGTAAGTTGTAGCTGCAATCACTGTAATCCTTTAAAAAAAATGTAAGGAACAATTCAGCTTGTTTCTTCTTTCTCTTACACATGATTAGATATTGAAAATTAACACAATGTCCTCATATTTACAAGATAAGTGAATATTCACTTTCCAAAGTTAAAGTGATTGTAAACCTATATATTTTTTAAAATAACGAACATGTATACTTGCCTGCTCCATGTAATGGTTTTGCACAGAGCGGCCCCAATTCTCCTCTTCTTGGTACCCCTGCTGGTGCTCTTGGCTTCTCCCCCAGCCAAAGGCCCCCATAGAAAGCAGTTTGCTATGTAGGCACTGGTGCAGGCTCGCTCTGGATCTAAGATCTGTGTGTCTATTGACACACAGAGTGTGGCTTGGCCCCTCTTCCTTTTCCCTCCTCACTGGCTGTGATTGACAGCACCAGGAGCCAATGGAGGCGAGAGCTGCTCCTCTGTGCACAGTACTAAATCAAGACCGGGCTCAGGTAAATATAAGGCTGAAGGTTGAACGACCTAGCAGTTTTTACTATATCATTCTAATCTAATCTAATTATAGCTTGCTTTGACAACCCACTGCTGCTATTAGAGAAGGTATCTTTTTTCATGTATTGTTAATTATTATATCTATTATTCCTAGTCTAGATTTGTAATGGCTAGTGCAAAGATAGGAACTCTGATGTGAAGATTTTAGAGTTGAAGTCTCCCGCAGATATAAGAAAGCAGTGGGTATAACTACTCACCAAAGGCCATCAATAATTAAACAAAATAGAAATTTACTTGGTATGTGATTAAATGATTAAAGCGAATTCACCTTAATTGTATTCATTAAGCTAAGTGATCATTCACTTTGCCAAGAGAAAATGATCAACTTCCGACTCAATGATTAAAGGGACACTAAAGGTTTGTTTTTTTTCACCTTAATGCATCCTATGCATTACCCGCAATGTAACCCCCCGGGAGAGCGCTTCTCTTAGGGGATTATCTGATGCGGGGAGCAGCTGAGAGAGCTGCCGAGGGACCCCAGAAGAGCAGGTTCAAGGCCACTCTGTGCAAAACGAGCTGCACAGTGGAGGTAAGTACGATATGTTTGTTATTTAAAAAAAAAAAAACGTTAGTGTCCCTTTGAGTTCAGAACTTTAGTTATAAAGCCACCATAACAAGTTTAACATCTCTACCACAATTCATCTTAATGCAGGCAAAACTACTCAAAGCTTAAGTTTTTATGTTTTTCAGCACAAGGGATGGTACATACACTGAATGAGAAGTCTCCCTTGTGCTAGTGGCTGCTCTCTTCATTTAAATCTTCAATCATTTGCTGCCTTCATACATTAATACGAGCCACTGGACCTGTCATAGGCACTCGTCAAGAGTGCAGACTATACCTGCCCTTTCCACCCCCTTCTCCATTCATAAAAGCTGTACTATAGCTTCCAGCAATGGAAAGTGCTCAATGAATGGAGGATGAGTGAATAAATTAAAGGCCTGACCCCTCCATTTATAGAGTGCTTTCCATTGTGGGAAGCTATAGTACAGCTTTTATGGATGGAGGAGGGGGTGGAAAGGATGGGAATAGTCAGGATTCTTGACGAGTGCCTATGACAGGTCCAATAGCTCATATTACCCCCACAGTACCAGATGACTATTTTGATACATGGGTAATTCCACTACGTATATCAGTATTGGTTAGGATGTTTGCTTCTGTTGCTCACAAACATTCAATACTCCTTGATTAACTCACGGGCATCTCAATGAACCTAATTTCTAAACTATTCATGTGAACCACTCTGATAAACATATTTCATTTTTTTTACTTTTTTTTAAAAGATGGCAAAAGAAAAGCATGTCGTATTTTGAGTTATTATTGAAAAGTTTTATATGTATTCATATTTTCCTGCACACCAATCCAATTATATGTCCAAAAATATTTATATTTTTCCTATACTGACCATCTGAATTTCACATTACGCAGTCAGTATGATATAATCTCAGTGAAAAACATTATTTAAAATCAGTCATGCTTGACTATAAGGCCCCTTTCATGCTGGGGCGCTTTGCAGGCGCTAGAGCGCTAAAAATAGCCCCTGCAAAACGTCCTGAAACAGCCGCTGCTGTGTCTCCTGTGTGAA
Organism: Lithobates sylvaticus; assembly: GCA_028564925.1. Classification (NCBI taxonomy): domain Eukaryota; kingdom Metazoa; phylum Chordata; class Amphibia; order Anura; family Ranidae; genus Lithobates; species Lithobates sylvaticus. The sequence continues at coordinate 398,378,180 of CM053030.1, forward strand.
AGCCCGAGGGCTTTCACACTGGAGTGGTGCTCTTGCAGGACGGTCAAAAAAGTCCTGCAAGCCGCATCTTTGGAGCGCTGTAGGAGCAGTGTAATTACCGCTCCTAAAACGCCCCTTTCAATAGAAAACAATGGAGCAGCGCTGCAAACCCGCCTGCAAAGTGCCGTTTAGCGGTGCTTTGCGGGCGGTTTTTACCCTTTTTCGGCCACTAGCGGGGGTTAAAACCGCCCGCTAGCGGTTGAATAGCGCCGCTAAAATGACGGTAAAGTGCCGCTAAATATAGCGCCGCTTTACCGCCAGCGCCCACAATGCTTCAGTGTGAAAGTAGCCTTAGACTGGCACTCTGAGGGAGGTAAAGTAAAACACATTTACTGTGCAGCACTACTAAGCAAAGAGCAGAGCTTGCATATGTAAGAAGCAAATATAAATGCCCTAATGTGCCCATTTAATTACAAACTAGGTTTTTACAGCATTACCATACATTGTTAATATTATTTTCATATCAACCTTTTTCTATATATATTTACAGTGCATGTAATATTGATTATGATTATATTTTATAGGCCTCCTGGGGAGGATCGGCTTTAATGTCAAGAAAATACAGAAAGCTTTTGCACGGCATTGACCGGTAAGTGCAATTAGTTCACCTAATATACCCTGAAATAGTAACATTGCCTCAGTGGCTCAACAGGTAAAATCCCCATGCTTCAGTGTTTTGGTGGATCCATTTGTTCCACACATTCTAATTTATATTTTTCTGTTATATATAATAAATCCAGCCTGTGGGGGAGGTGTAGATTTGTGCGGCAGTGGTAATATCAACAGTCCAAATCTGTTTTTAAAGAACAGAACTTGTATTAATGCAGAATCCAGTAATTTTACAACAAATCTGATGGGAAGGCACCCAACCGGGAATACTCACGGCAAGTAACATTAGTGTGTGGCATAGCAGGTCTCAGATGCACCAACTGCATCTGTCTTGAGGGGTGGAATGTGGCCTGGGCAGGTCTCCAGATAGAATGGTGTGTCCCTATGGATGGTGTGTCCCTAGCCTTTCCCTACTCATTTTTAACCTCTCCCTGCTGCTAAACACTGTCACTGTCAGACGGGTGACCTGTCCCTATACTTTTTTTTTTTCTGTCCCTATACTGCTCACATGCAAATTGCAGGCCAAATCCTGGAGCCAGGGCTCCGCCTGACCCAAGATGAGTGCTAGAATCACATCCAATCAGATAGCTTCACCGGTGACCCAGGAAACCATAGAGGAACTATGTTCCTCTCAACTTCCTCTCCCCCTGCCACCGCAGTTGAGCACCACCTGCGGTAGAAAAAGTCAACTGCACCTGCCTACACTCCCCACTCTTTGATAGATGCTGCCCTCAGCATCACAACACATTAAGAAGAAACAGGAATAATGCAATGAACACAATTAAAGCATAACAGATACAGGTTCAAACAACATACAGGCATACCCCACTTTTAAGTACACAATGGGGTTTATTTACTAAAGCTGGAAAGTGCAAAATTAGGCTCACTTCTGCATAGAAACCAATGAACTTCCAGGTTTTATTACCAAAGTTTAATTGAACAAGTTGGGGTTAGAAGCTCATTGGTTTCTATGCAGAAGTGAGCCTGATTTTGCACTTTCTAGCTTTAGTAAATAAACCCCATTGTGTACTTAAAAGTGGGGTATGCCTGTAATCAGAGTATCTTGCAGGAAGCTTACCACGGTTAGATCAGAACGTCCAACGGGCAACAGTGCCTCAGGATGCAAGTGATCCTGTTCTAGTGGTGACTCTGAGGCCACAGGCAGTTGGAGGTCAATCAGACCTTTCATACCCCCGCCACATGGGCCCAAGTCCGAATCCTCGGTTAATTCTGGACAGTCAATGTAACTTGCAGGAGTGGCTGGACAAAATGTAGTCGCTGTACTGGGGATTTCTGCTTCTAGATTAGGAAAGGCTGGAGGCTCAAGCAACAGAGGAGGAAGCTACCATTCAACTGGGACTTCCTGTACAGGTGCGACATCAACAGGATCAATCATCTCCTGATCTCCTGCTGATTTGGTGGATTTGTTTTTTCCTGTTGGTGTCCCATAGACTTTAACAGGGTTCCACGGCTTTCGAATTTGTCGCGAACACTGCATAATGTTTGCTGTTTGCCAAACGTTCGAACTTATGCTCAGGCTGAACCGTTCGCCCATCCCTACTCAGCAGCTGGGTAGGTGGTGCGGCAATCTGGGAAAACTTTCGGATAAATCTTCAATAGTAGCCCACTAGTCCCAGAAAAGAGCGTAGCTCAGTAACAGTCTTTGGGAGGTGCCAGTCTTGCGCCTCCTGGACTTTGGCCCGGTCAGGGGAAACTCCTCCAGCTTCCACAATATGCCCCAAGTGCTGGATCCATTGCCTCAATAGACACAATTTACTGGGCTTATGTTTTAACCTGTACTGTGCCAGTCGGGTAAACATCTGGTCCAGGTGCTGGACGTAATCCTCAAAGGTTTTGGAGAAGATAATAATATTGCCTAAGTGGACTAGCACGGTCTCAAAGTTGAAGGCACTGGAACATGCTGGGGCATTACACGGACCAAAGGGCATACGGTTAAACTCAAACAGTCACAGGGGTGTGACAAAGGCAGTTATTTTATGATCTTGATCTGGCACTGGGACTTGCCAGGTGAAGGGTAAAGAATAGCCGCACCCAGCGCCATCTACCCAGGGTAACAGTAAGCATCCCGGTGAGTGCAGGCGTTTCATTTGCGGTAGTCCATACAAAATTGCAGACTTCGATCTTTCTATTGCACCAATACCACTGAAGCAGCCCACAGACTATGACTCTCTCGAATCACCCCACTCTGTAGCATGTTGCGGAGGAAGTCCCTGACCTCCTGGCACAGCGCTGGAGGAATATAACAGTGCTGCTCCCGAATGGGTGGAACATTCCCCAAATCGATTGGGTGATCAATTGCTTCAGTATATCAGTAAATATGTGAAGAATAAGTGCAGCGTTATCTAATATAATATAAGGGCAACAGAAATAGTCACATCAAACAATATACCATACGTTGACATATAGTGATATAAGTGATATACACAACAGTGAATATTGAGTGGCTGATTAAAAATAAATCAAATAAAATAAAAGTCCAGATAAATATCCAAAAAATAATAAGTGCAGTCCGAATATGAGTGGCTGTAAAATATATGTGTCCATATGTGTCCAATCCAGCAAGTGACAAAAGTGAACCACCACCGACAGCACAAACTGCTTACCAGAAAGCTATGACGCACATAAGCATACACTTGGTGGGTCAAACAAGCTTAGTAGTAAAATTCCAAGGGTCCCCAGTTAATAGTTAACAGATCGAATCTTTCCAACGATCAATCACAGGTAGTGGGATCAGAGAATATCAAAGCTCGCCATACAAGCACATAGGCCTCCAGACATTTCACATTCAATGGTGTATCTCTCCTATGATAGGAAAGTTTGTCAGTATATGCTGGTGAAGCAGCCTCTGCTGCGGTAGAGGATAGTCTTGGAAGGGAATGTCCAGTTGTTCCAGTTGTACATGGCTGCTTGTAGTGGAGCAAAAATGGCCTCTACCTCTTGTTGAGCCTCCAAGATGCAGTGACGGCACTATGTGCAGGTTGGCTAGGCTGGCATGGTTGGAAAGTGAAACTGGAGTTGTCCCTAAGTTGATGAGCTGTACAACTCCCATAGCACCACTATTTCCTTGCGGACTTCCACCATCACTGTGGATCCTTGAAGTTTCTTGTGAACCCCAATGAGAAGAGACCAAACTCACTATTGGAGGCGTGCCAGGAGAATTTTTTGCTTGGGTGGTGTGCAGACAACTCCCACTTGTTCTGGCTGCTTCCTCGCCGCCTTCTGGTGAGCATCATAGGCTCATATCACATTGAGCCACACAGCTCGCAGACCGCAGCCCCGTACACACTATGCAAGCTTTAATTGTATTCTTTGCATTACTGAATTATATCTGTAACTTTAATAACCATTCAGACGGGGGACAAGGGGCATACTACACATGCCATTTATAGAGGCAAAGATTAGAATACATGCCTGCAGGTAAACTGAGTATGGGGAAATTGCTGTCCCTATTTCCAACAGTGAATATACTAGATATTAAGATAGTAACCTATTCAAAATAAAGGATGGAGGGAGGATGGAGGCCCTGGAGAAAAAGATCTAGAAGCATGGCTCCAATGCTATCTATACAACATGTCTGGTGTGCTTAAAGTGTATGTATAGTCACAGGTATCCTTTTTGGAAGATTTACTAATACTTTTTGTTCTGGCTACAATGCTAAAACTTTGGATTTCCCATCACTCTATCTCCTGGTGACAATGGTCAGCAGGTCAAAATGAGAGGCTTGAATCTCCCTTGCAGAGACACAGCAATTAAAAAAAGTTTTTGTCTAAACATACACTTTATTTCTTCCCAAATGCTGGCACCATTCTGGCACAATAAAACCTCACCTTCTAATATTTGCCTTCTTGTAAAGTAACCATAACTGGTAATTTGATCTCCACCAGACTGGAGTTGCCTTCTTGCCAGTAAATATGGGATACTTGCCAATGAAATTTAAAGTATAAAATGGCTGCTGTTTTAAAGGCTGCTGCTTTTTTTTTTCCATTAAAGGTTACAAACAAACAAAGTGTGACCCCCCCCCCCCCCCCCCCCAGGGCAGTATGACTCCATTGATATTGTATGTCTATTTGTACAATGGTAGCAAGTCAGGCTAGAATAGCTTTTCTTAATAATGTTTCACTGTGCAATAATCAGCTGGGTGGAATATTAAGGTGTCAAATTTTGTGCATATGATAACTAAATACAGCTATGAACATGGGTCATAACAATTAGGAGGGTGTTTGGTGGGTGCACGATTACACTATCTGGGGAGATATAAACTATGCCTAATTGATGCTTTGTAATTAAATTCACAGTAAAACTTTTTTTCCACCTAGGGCTGATTCAGTTGCATGGAATCCGCATAAAATGTTAATGGCTGGGATCCAGTGTTGCGCTTTCCTGGTGAAAGACAACTCGGTGAGCAGAACAATATGATTTTATTAATTTTAAGTGTTGATAATAACCTTATCCTATAGCTTTTACTGATATGTTTTTCAAAAATGTATGCTTTGTTCTTAAAAATTAATTGATAGCATGACATCTTGAGAAAACATTTTTTAGGCCCTGTAGGGGGATCTAGACAGCAATGAAATTATGCAAATATCTAAAATAAACAATGTCCCAAAGCACTGCAGAAAAATCAACAGTGACCCAAACGCTGTTTGTATTGGAGAGTAGTAATTCCAAGAAGTTGATATCTTGCTTAAGTAAAGTAAGTCTGGGTCCTTACCACATCTGATGGACCCCCTAACCTCCTTGGGAGCCCTCCAGTCAGTCACCTGTGAATGTAATTAACACTCAGGCCCCTCGGCCATGAGTGAAGATAAGGGGAGACAGAAAAAAACGGACTCCAATAGTGAAATACTGCAAAGTAAAGGAATATTTATTGATAAATAACAGACCTTAGGGTATGCCCATAAGGTTGCAATGTTAAACAAGAAAAAACTTTTCCTCATTGACAAAAACAGACACACGGATCACGGTAAACGGCCGCTGATAGCGGCCGTTTACCACGTGATCGCTAAACCAAACGCTCTGCATGATGTGACACCTGGATGAAAATAACAAATACTGTATATATATATTTTGTTTATAGCGCAAAAATATACCACCAAAAGAAAGCATACAAAATTAAAAAATTAAGTATATCAAATTCAGTATAAAACACACTAAATATGTAGTCCATATTAGTCCATAGTATATTCCTGTTAGCACCTGGAGGCAGCTCCCTGAGAGCGAAGCATTAGACTCTGTGGGTAAGGAGAAACAGAGGGGCGCCAGACTGAGTGCAGTATTATCACAGATTTAATGGTAAAAGCAAATTAATCACTCGCAAATTAGCAGAATCAGATGAGCATGTGTATTGTGATCGTCAGTCCTGGAGTCTGTTACAGCGTTGGGATGGCTGGAAGCCACCACAAGCTCAGATGGTGAGGAGTATCCAGGGATCCAAGCCAGGAAGCAGGAAGCCGCTGATCATCGCCGTGACCAGCGTGAACCGCAAGCTGGCGTCAGACCGGTAGTGACGTCACAGGAAGCTGATAATTGCCGTGTCAAAGTCCGTTGGAATGCCGCTCTGTTTTTTTTTTTATAAATATTTTTATTCTTTTCAAGAAAGAAGAGCAGTACAAATCATATACATAAAAATGTGTATATTAAAATACATATAAATATAAATAGTTAAGAAAGGGAATAAATAGTAATGAAATAGGGGTAAATATCAAATGTACAGGAGTTTTTAAGAATATATCACAAACATAGAAGAGATCTATCAAAATGTTGTGGTAAGTAAGATGTCCATGGGGACCATGTTTTCTCAAATTTGTCTATATTATCACAAACAATAGCAGCAAGTTTTTCTTTGGGCATAAACCAATAATTTTTTTTCCTGACCGAAGCGGAATTTGGCGTAGAAGACCACCATGCTTTTGCCAATGTTTGTTTAGCAGCAGTGAATAAAAATGTCAAAACACAGAATTGGGTATTGGTAAAGTTTTTTGGTTTGAGATTTAATAAGGCTTCTAGAGGGTTTTTGGAAAGTTTTTTTTTTTTCCAAATAAGGGAAAAATCATTATATATATGTTAGACTAAAATTGTTTTCATTTAGGACATTCCTACCATAGATGTAAAAAGTTTCCAATATCCAAACAACCTCTAAAGCATTTATTTGAGATAGTTGGTTTAAACTTGGCTATGTGGAATGCCGCTTTCTATGGGGGCACTCATACGAGCTTGCTCCTGAGCCACCCTGTCTGCGTCTATAGACACAGACTGGGCAGCTCGCCCCTGCCCCCCATTCCATCATCACAGCATTTGGTTAACAGCAGTGGGAGCCAATGGCTACCACTGCTAACGATCTACCCAGTGAGGAGGGAGACAGCAACAAGAGCCACTGCTTTTGTGCATGTTGCTGGATCGAGATCGGGCTCAGGTTAGTATAAGAAGGGGGGGGGGGGCTTTTGGAATCCTGCCCCACAGAAGGTTTTTTACCTTAATGAATAAAATGCATTAAGGTAATAAACCTTTAGGCCCCTTTCACACGGGTGGACCGTTCAGATACGCTTCTCAGTTTTTCAGGCGGACCTGAACGGATGCTCCATACACCTCTATGGATCAACAGATGTCAGCGGTGACATGTCTGCTGACATCTGATCCACTCCGATCCGCTAAATCCGGACGGATGGAAACCCGATTTTTCATCTGTCTAGCGGATCAGATCGGATGAAAGTGGATAAGTGGTCTGTTTTCATCCGATCCCCCATAGAGGAAAGCGGAGATCTGACAGGTCCGTTTCTCTGCACAATGAGCAGAGACGGACTTGTCATCCGCCAGCTCAGCGAACGGAGCGATCCCCGATGAGCAAGCGGATGAGTAAAACAGACAGCCCTGTGTGAATGGGGCCTTGCTTTAGAACCACTTTATTGTTAGAAAATACTGCACTTAGTTCTCTAGAATAAAATAACCCATTGTAAGATATACAGTAATGGGGATGTTATATTGAAGCAGTAGAGGACATTCACTTTTCAAAGTGAATGTTCATTGGAATAAGGTGAAGTTGTGTCGACTTCAATCATTAAACTATGTGCAAGGTACGGCTCTGTTTTTTTTTTTTCCTTGCATGTGATTGGGTGTTCAGATTAAACACAGGGTCATCTTATCCAATAAGCTAAGTGAGCATTCACTTTGTACTGTGACAATTTTCTATTCCTTTAGTAAATATACCCAAATGACCCTTCAATGATTACTTACAATACCTTTATTTTTATTCAGCGTGTGAACGTGGAGACACTGATTGGTATTTCACTATTCACCAGTTGCAGTAAACATTTCCTCTTTGATTGGATGGAAATAGGATGGAAGTTGTTGTTTAATAGTTCAATCCCGGATGACATTTGGTGCCTGTCTGTGTATTTTCACATAACAAGCTCAAGTCTTACATTTTATTTTCTAGTACAGCCCACTGAGAGCCCACTAATTCTTTTGATATGTTCCCATTCAATTCTGCCAATCAGGTACCCTCCAAATCAATTGACATCCCCAGTATTTAATGGTCAGAGTAGTTTACTATAATAACATTACATTTATTTTATTCACATGCTTCCAAAATTTGTATTAATCAGTGCAGAAAATAAGAAGTGTCTATGAAAGCCATCTAACTCATTAGATGCTCTCATTTACAGGGCTGCTCAAAAATTCTGAACTCTCTGGAGAAGTTCTAGGCTGATTGCTGCACTTAACTGTTTACTCTCTCTTTGATTTACATGATGGCTTGATGTGTTTATTCTAGGAACAGTGCTGCGTACAGCACTCTGCTTCTCTTTAATTTTTTTTTTTTTACTTTCCCTACTTTGTGATATATTTGCACTTAAGCAATCCTGAAACCAAGCTTACTGACTTCTTATTAGCTTAATAGGTCATTTTTAGTCATGTATTGCAACAAAAATAATGTAAAGATGCAGATGTTGGAATGCATTATAACCACACAAAACAGCATGAATATTGTAAATTATACTGTCTCCTAAATGCTGTACCCTTGGTAGATATTCCCCACTTGCCTTTTGGCATGTGGCAGAGTAAATGAAGTTTAGTTGTTTATTTAGGCAATAGTGTGCAAAGCTCAGAGTAAACTGTGCTTATCGCTAAACACAAAGAAAACTACAATTTTATGTTCATTTAAAAAGTGATATAACGTTTAAGATAAAAATTTAAGTTGAACACAGTAGAAAATAAAAGTACAAAATAAACCTGACACATTCCATATAATTCAGTGTGTCACCCACATTGCAGCTTTTATTTTCCTCTGACATACTTTTATTACCAGATAATCCTGTCAGTAGGTCTTTTATTTTTCCACTTCCTTTAGGGTGACAGTGCTGTTCTTTTTTCAGTGAAATTGCACAGCAGCATTGTTGCCCGGTTGACAGGGTAGTCTTACACACCAATCAGAATTTCGGCCAGCAAAAGACAGATGAGAGCTTTTCGTCTGAAAATGTGACCATGTGTATGCTCCATCGGACTTTTGCTGGCCAAAATTCCACCAGCAAAAGTTTGAGAGCATGTTCTCAATTTTTCGGTCGGAAAAAGTTCCGATCGGAAACAAGTTGACACATGCTCGAAAACATTGAACTTCATTTTCTCGGCTTGTCGTAGTGTTGTACGTCACCGCGTTCTTGACGGTCGAAAGTTCAGAGAACTTTTGTGTGACCGTGTGTATGCAAGCCAAGCTTGAGCAGAATTCCGTCAGAAAAAACATCCAAGATTTTTCCGACGGAAAATCCGCTCATGTGTACGGGGCATTAGATGGACATAAATGGAGTTTAAGTAGGCAACAAACAAACTAAAGCCCAGCTCCATCTAACACTTTTCAAGCAGCTACAACTGTTTTGTTTAAAGGGTAAGTTCACCTTTACAGAAAAATCTGTAAGTTGAACTTACACAGGACACCCTCACCCCCCCTCAGGGCCCTGAGTTTTAGATATTTTACCAGCTGAGATTAAATGGTCCCATACCTGAAGTGTCTGACGGGTGAGAGTAGCGGGGAGAGCAGCGTCTTTACGCTGGGCCATGGGTGTCCACGGCAAGGCGCAGAGGTCGATCACATTGAGGTGACTCTCTAGTTGAACCCAGAGTTTGGACGATGAGTGATGAAACCAATCTACGATGCGTGTGAGTACCGCCGCCTTGTGGTATACGTAGGCGTCTGGGACCCCTGCTCCTCCCCGGGCCTTCGGGAGAGTCATTGTGTCATATCGTATCCTGGGACGGTCCACCTTCCAAATAAATTTGGAGAAGACCTGACGGAGTTTCTTAAAGAATGAGGTGGGAATATAGATAGGGATGGTTTGAAAGAGGTATAGGAATCGGGGGAGAACATCCATTTTCAAAGCATTCACCCTGCCCAACCAAGAAAGACGTTTGGAAGCGTAAATGGTCAGATCTGCTTGTGTTTTGAGGAGAAGAGGGGTATCATTTCTGGCGAAGAGTTGAGAAGTGTCTGTCGGGATGTTGATACCAAGATAGCGAATGGAGGTGGAGCTTGTCTTGAAAGGGAAGGAAGATGAGAGTTGTTGGAGGGCCTCCTTTGGGAGAGATATATTGAGGATTTCCGACTTACTATGGTTAACTTTGAAGTTACTTACCTCTCCATACCTCCGGAACTCCTGTATGATTGAGGGCAGGGATACTTGCGGATGAGTCACGAACATTAGCAAGTCATCCGCAAAGAGAGCAATTTTGGTATGGACAGGACCTATGTGAATACCATGGATAGCTGGGTTGTTCCTGAGGGCGGTGGCCAGGTGTTCCATGACAAGGACATAGAGGAGGGGGGATAAGGGGCAGCCCTGACGTGTTCCGTTATGAATAGTAAACTTTGGGGATAGGGATCCGTTCAGTCTGATTCTAGCGGATGGCAAGGTGTAGAGGGACATTATTCTGGAGATCATGCTGTGGCCCAGTCCTATCTGTTGTAAGGATAGGCGGAGGAATTGCGGAGGCATTTGAGGAGGCATAATGGGATATTGTGGGTGCGGGCATAATCTGTGATGAGAAGTGTTTTCAAGGTGTTATCTCGTGCCTCTCGTCCACTTACAAAGCCAACCTGGTCCAAGTGTATTAGGCCGGGCAACAATGGCTGCATTCTATTTGCCAACACCCTGGCAAACACCTTCAGATCTACTCCTATCAATGATATAGGTCGGTAGTTCGCACATAAAGTCGGGTCTTTGTCCGGCTTTGGGATAAGGGAGATATGTGCTTCCAGAGTTTGCGTGGTGAATGCTGATCCCTCGGAGAGGGAGTTAAACACATTTGTTAAGAAGGGGGTGAGAAGGGGGGCAAATTGTTTGTAAAATTTTGGAGTAAAGCCGTCAGGGCCAGGGCTTTTACCCGATGGGGTAGCTGCAATGGCACAAGCGACTTCGTCCTCCGAGATTGATGCTTCAAGGTCCTCTATCGTTTCGTCATCTAGTGGGTAATGCAGTCTGTGAAATATATGAGGTCTGGGCTTCTGCCGTAGTAGAGAGGGATTCGGTGGGGCTTGCTGCAGGTATGTTATATAGGGATTGGTAAAAATCCCTGAATATCTGGCCCATTTTAAAAGGCGAGGAAACCGTTTCCCCAGATTTGTCCTGTATGTGTGGTATAAAGGTGGTGGATTGTTTAGTGTGTAGCGTACGGGCCAACGATCTACCACATTTGTCTCTAAACTGGTATTGGTGAAAGGCAAGTTTGTTTGCAAACGTACGGGCTGACGCTTCGTATAGTACCCTGAGCTGTGTGCGGGCAGAAGAGACCTCTGCAAGCGTTTCTACTGTTGGAAAGCGCTTATGGGTAGTCTCCAGAGTCCTAAGTTTAAGTACTGCGGTATCTATCGCAGCCGAGCGTTCCCTCTTCAGACGGGCTCCCATTTGAATAAAACTGCCCCGCAAAACTGCCTTTAATGCCTCCCATTTAATGGTTGGTGAAGTGTCGTCAGAAGCGTGATCGGCAAGAAAATTTGAAATGGTCTCCGAGATCCGCGCATCACACCCTGGATCTGCTAGTAGCGAGTCGTTTAGCCACCATGTCCACTCTCTCACTGGTATGGAGGAGATCGAGAATGTCAGGTATATGGGAGAATGGTCGGACCATACCATAGGGTCAATTTCACATTCTGGGGACCAATCTAGACAGCCATGGTCGATCAGAAAGTAATCAAGGCGACTGTATGATTGGTGAACGTGTGAGTAGTGGGTGTAGTTTCGGGATTTAGGATACAGTATCCTCCATACATCAATAAGATGCATGTTGTAGATGGCACGTTTCAGAGCCCGCAACTTCGGGAAAGATATGGAAGAGCGGGAGGTTGAGGAATCCAAAAGTGGATCTAGCGGAGCGTTAAAATCTCCTCCGAGTATGAGCTTGCCCTCCCTGAAACCCGCCAATGTCCTTAAGTACTGCAGGGCCGATGGAATTTGGTGGATATTAGGCTAAAGTGTTCGCAAGGGCGAAACACTGCGTGAAATGTCACGCTCTAGGCACAAACTGTGCCAGACCTACTGTGGGAGAAAGGTCGAGATGGATTGACCTGAGTCGTGATCCCGACAGCATAGCAGTACTGGGCGTCGTGTATTTGGCACACCTAATATTTGACCCGTGTACGAGGCATATGGCAGCCACTTCCGAGAGGAGTCGACCTAGAGATACATTGTAGGCTCCCACCATTACAGAAAAGGGGGGGGGGGGGATGCGGGGTCTCTTATCTATGAGGGGACAGCTGGCTCTTGGTCTCACCACCCCAAGCCTGTGTTTTATGTATTACAAGTATACTTTTACTCAACTATTTACATAGTATATATAACCTCAGTCACAGGAACAATAAATAACAGCATTCAACTTGACCTGGGTTTTAAGTCCGATTGTGTAACCTAGGAGTACATACAATAAATAAATTATATTGGCTCCAAATTACCGAGAGAAAATAGGAGGAAGAGAGGGATAACGGAGGACCAACCCGTGGAGGCACCCAAGCCCGCCTTAGGTGTATAGCATGCAGCACCTGCAGCGCAGAGTTATCAGGACCGGGGGCCATGCCTCCTCCCCAAGTCGATCCACCCACCCCAGTAAACCTCCACAGTCATATACCACATGGGGGTTGGGAGGTGGAACAACATGAAATCGGGTGGAACATCATATGTGGGAACATCATATGCAAAAACATCTAGCGCTTTTTGGCGCGGCCTGACGGCCGTCACAACGTGGAACGGATGAGTCCATCACCTGTGTTCTCACCCGAACCCCAGCCAGACAATTGTATTGGCAAAGGGCAGGAAGAGAACTGATAGGTCCGTCTCCTGGTAGTCAAACAGTACCTGACCAAATATGCTGGAGGGCATGGGTTACAGGAGAGGTGTCACAGGCGGGGATCAGAGGGTAGGGCAATCCTGCCAGGAATGCGTCGAAGCCGGTCGGATCACCCGGTGAATAAGATGGTGTGGAGGGGGAGGATAAGGCTGTGAACTCCCATAATCTTCCGGATCAATCTTCTGGGGAGGTAGGTTGTCTTATTCCACGGCCGGATGATGTCGATCTGGACCTAGGACGTCTACGTCTTTGTGGGAATGGGCCTAGACCCATCTGTCTTGATCGGTCGTCCGGGGGATCTAGCCAGTTCAGGACCTCAACCGGTTCTTGCTCAAGGAAGAGAAAGAATTCAGACAGCTAATCTCTTCCCAAAACTTTATTGAGGATGGTTATGACAGTGGGTTTCAGGTCTGCTCCTGACGTCAGAACCCGCATAGCCCCCCTGTGTCTGTGTCATATGACGTTACTGCCTGTCATCGTGGGCGAAGAGGAGAGAAAGCCATGGGGATTTTCTGTAAAGGTGAACTTACATTTCAAATCCCGCTGGGGACCTGTACATGTCACTTACATTCGCGGCGATACGATGGAGACTGTGAGTGCGGGGGCCTGCTCATTGCCGACCCTTCATAGTCCTGGAATTAGGCTTTTTAACATTAATAGCGGGCCGACTTGGCACTTTTACCCCCTTCCTGCCTACGGGGGAGATTTCTTCTGGTAGTATTTAATCACTGCTGGGTTTTTATTTTTGCTAAACAAACAAAAAAATACCAACAATTTCGAAAAAAATGGGATGACTGATGGGTGGCATTGAAGGGCACTGATAGGCAACACTCCAGTGTAAGTGATGGGTACTGATAGGCAGCACTGTTGGGACTGCACTCATAATCACACACTGATAATCAGTGCCCTGCTTATCAGGGTAGATGTCCCTTTAACACAAGCCAGTTATCAGCTCTCTTCTCCTCTCCTCACACTGTCAGTGTGAGAAAAGGAATGCCGATAACCGGTTTACATCATGATCAGCTGTCATTGGACAGCTGATCATGTGGTAAAGGGGCACTGTGATTGGTCCTTTACCACGATCTTTGATCAGCTGAGTCCTTTGGACTCAGGAGCCACCCTGCAGGAAGTGATTAACAGCCATGCTTTTAAAGCCAGTGGCCATGAGCAGGAAGGTAAATTGGTCCTGGTAGAGTCCATAGAGCGTGCACCAGGAGTCTTACAAGAATCATCACATCGACCAGGGCCAGTCTGAAGCAATGAATATCACTTGAATGTCCTCAATCTGAATTCTGCAAAACAGACAAGTAAGAAATTTAATGGCCGAAAAGGCATAGAGCAGGGAGTACTGATCCCACATGAGGGTGTGCAATGCTTTCGCAAAATCTCTGTACCCGGAGACAAACCTGTCTAGTATGTTACTGAACCTCCACATCCAGTGTCCCCTGCCAGTGACACAGGTCCTGGAACAACCCTGGGTGAAGGGACCACTCTCCAGACATTGACAGCTAAGGAAATCTATATACAGTATGTTATAAATGGATCCCTGCGAAAATACACACAAATGGGAGCTGCATGCCTTACTGCTAATTATGATGAAGATCACTGTATTAGTGTCACTAGCAACATCAGTGTCAGTTAGTGACTCTCCCAGCCTATGTCTGTTAGCACCAAATAGCCTGCCACCCTGTCACACTATAAGTCACTGATCACCACCATTACACTATAGGTGGTTATTTACTAAAGGAAAAACCACTTTGCACTGCAAGTGCACTTGGAAGTAAAGTCGCTTTAGATCCGAAGGGGACATGCAAGGAAAATAAAAAACATGATTGGATGATAAAATCAGCAGAGCTTCCACTCATTTCAGATCTACCCCTCAGATTTACAGAGACTGCACTTCCAAGTGCACTTTCAAGTGCACTTGCATTGCAAAGTGGATTTGCCTTTCGTAAATAACCCCATAGTGTCTATAGCTGCGTAAATTCTAGTATATATACCATAGTTTGTAGACACTATAATTTTCGAACAAACCAATTAGTATACACTTATTGTGGAAATGTCATAAATTCAATTTGCGTACAGTGTGGCACGATGACGCAATTGCCAGTTAAAGTAGAATAGTGCTGAATAACAAAAAATGTCCTTATCATGAAGAGGGTAAAACCTTCTGGAGGTCAAATGGTTAATTGACATTGTTATTGAGAACCGAAGCAGAGACATGGTAATTAAGCAGACAAGCACATATACTTGAAACTACAATTCAACATACTGGAAATTTAGACCCGATACCGTAGATAAATTGATGATAGCAGAACAGATAGAATATAGAACTTGGCTGGCAGGCAGACTTAAACCAATCATAATAATAGGGCAGACAATGAATCAGATTCCGTTCACCCAACCAAAAAAAAAATTTAAATTGTGAGCAGTGAGCATGTGTGTGTCCCACCCCAGGGCATGCTCCCTGAACTGATTAAAGTAAAGATACATTTAATTCCTGCCCCACTTACATGTAGTGCCCTAACTTTTTTTTCTGGCTTTTTATTCTTTTTATTAAAAAACTTGCAGCTCCAAGAGCTCCAAGGTTCACACTGATGTCTGTCGATTCATGTCTTTCTACTTTATACTTAAAGCCTCCCTAGTTGTCTTCAACACAGTCCCTATTTTACTTTCAACCATCACGTCTTTTAACTTGGGAAGAACATATCCTTCTGATTTCTTACACACTTTGTCAGAAACTCCATCTCTCTATTAAACAAAGCATTCACCACATTCAAAATCTGTGACCTTGTTCTAGCTTCTTTTCCTTCAATGTGGTTCAAGATTCTTAATTCACAAAAGCATAATGCATGGTGTATTTTTATTTCCATGTGCTATTTACCTTATGTTTGATTTTGTAGTATTTTTAATTCTCAAAAAGCATTCCTGCACATAGATCTTTGTTACTTTAAAGATCAAAGTTGTTACATCGTTTTTTTGTTCTCTTTAAATTACCACGAGGTTCAGATTAGTGATATTAACTAAGTTTTAGTGTGGATCTATTAAGAAAAAAAATTACATTTCGTAAAAAAAAAGTACACCAACAGTTTAATGTCTATTTAATGCGGAAAAACGCAAGTTACCAAAGTGATTTTTTATGTTTGCATATTGAACTATTTTAGAAGCAAATTATCAAGTCAAATAATATAAGATTAAAGAGACTCTGTCAATTAAAAAAAATAAAGGTGCTAGCAGGTATAACTTGCACCTTACATGCCACATTTGGCATGTCATTTTTTTTGAGGGGGGGAGTGGGGGCTTCGTTAGGAGGGGGACTTCCTGTCCCACTTCCTCCTTCCGCCCAGGGACCACCACAGCGACTCCTCCTTTCACCTTAGGTGACCCCTCCCTCTAGGCGATCTCCTGGGACACATGACAAGTCCCAGGAGATCGCCTCTCCACTCCGGGCCATGAAGCCGAAAGCTGTCACGGCCGGGTGCCCAGAGTGGCAATGGAGGCGCCGGCGGAGAGGAGGGGGAGAGGAACGACACCCCGTTCGGCCCCATCGCTGGACTGCGGAACAGGTAAGTGTCAGTTTATTAAAAGTCAGCAACTACACTTTTTGTAGCCGCTGACTTTTAAAGAGGAAGTTAACCCAGACAAAAATAAAAAATAAACCCTGCAAGGCAAAGGCATAATGAGCTAGTATGCATAGCATACTAGCTCATTATGAATGACTTACCTGAGAACGAAGCCCCCGAAGCGGCCCTCCTTCTTCATCTCCGCCGCTGCCATGTATGCCGGAGTGACTTCCAGGTCTCGCGGCTTCGATGCTGTGATTGGCCGGAGCCGCGATGACGTCACTCTGGTGCATTCGCGCGGGAGCCGTCATTGATGGCATGTTAGCCTTTACTTGCGGCGCTCCCAGCGCGCCTGCGCCATGTGCCGTAGACTGCGGTGCCCTTTTTTGTGTGAAATGTCTCCTTATCCGTGTAGGTTAAGGAGATATTTCTTGGACATACAGGTAAGCCTTAATCTAGGCTTACTTGTAGGTCAAAGTGTAAGGGTTTACAACCACTTTAATAAACATAAAAAGCCTTGAACTCTGCTTTAATTTCCACCACTATACCAAAATGCCTAGATGTTCTGAATAGACAAAGCTACAGCATTTCTGGGTTGTTATTGGTTCATCCTCCTTCTCTGTCCCGTGCACATTCCTAAAGGCCCATCATCATGATGACTTAGTATGAATGACATGGCCAGTATGGGTGTGTAGGGGGTGAAAATGGGACAGGATGCACATGCTCCTTCACTACTAAGAAGCTCTGCAGTTTTGCCTAATAAGAACAGCCTAACATTTGAGACATTCAAGAAGAAAATTAAATTTGCTGAAGGCAACTCTAGTTGCTACTAGTACCGTTTATTTTTCAAAATTAAATTGTCACTTTAGCTCCAGAAGATTTACCCCCCTTCATGACAAGGACATTCTTTGCATATGGTACGGCGTTACTTTACTAACAATTGCGCGGTTGTGCGACACTGTACCCAAATAAAATGTACGTCCTTTTTTCCCACAAATAGAGCTTTCTTTTGGCGGTATTTGATCATGTCTGTGTTTTTTATTTTTGCGCTATAAACCAAAAAAGACCAACAATTTTGGAAAAAAAAAAAAAACAATATTTTTGACTTTCTGCTATAAAAGGTATCCAATAAAAAAATAAAAAATATATTTTTTTCATCAATTTAGGCCAATATGTATTCTGCTACATATTTTTGGTAAAAAAAAAAAAAAAACCTGCACAAAAGTTATAGCGTCTACAAACTATGGGATATATTTATGGGATTTTTATTTATTTATTTTTTACTAGTAATGGCGACGATCAGCGACTTATAGCAGGACTGCGATATTGTGGCAGACAAATCGGAAAACTATCTAACACTTTTGACACTTTTTTGGGAGCCAGTGAAACTAATACAGCAATAAAAATATCCACTGTTACTTTGAGTGTGAAGATACCGCTCTAGTCTGCAATCCCACAAAAGAGGTATCCACCCTGATTGGACTTGGCAGGTGCTGGCTCTGCTCGTAGTAGAGTAGAAAAAGGAAGTCTGGATGGCCGCACTTCAAAAAAGGCTTCTTTATTGATAATTGGTAAAATCCAAAAATACAGTTATGTCATCAGGAATACGGCATACAGCATGGATAGCTAACGCGTTTCACGCCTCAAAGGCGCTTAATCATAGCTATGTTCCTAGCCAACAACACCAGTACATTGATGTACATGGCCAGCAATCCCCAGACATGTAAGCAAAGGCCATATTTAAATGAACATATATGGTATTTGGTCAATGATGTCACCACTATCCCAACCTCTTCCCTTATATAATTGATGATAGTTCAGGGAGCTGTCATTTGGGTATTTGAGTACCATCAGGATCAGTTGTTTGCACCGGGTATGTCAGGTTTTTCCTTTTGGTGAATATTTGGTGAGAGGCGAATTACAACAAGGGCATTTTTGGGGGATTTTTATTTTTTAATAAAGCTCTTGTCAAACATTTGGGTTTCTTTCTTTCTTAGATAAATTTCTTTGTGAATAAATAGGGGGCATCTGGGGCCCCCCTATTGTTAAAATGGTTTCTAGATTCTAATAAGCCCCCTCCCCCACCCACAGACCCCCCACAACAACCAACCTAGGGTTTTTGGGACGAGACCCTTGTTCACATCAACACTGGGTATCCTTATTGGGTCAGGAAGGAAGGATGCAGGCTCATCCTCTCCTTTCCTGACCAGCCAGGCTGCATGCTCAGATAAGGGCCTGGTGAGTTTTTTTGGCCAGAACTGATTTTTAGCTTTTGACTCCCTTTGATTTTAGTGGGGTTTGGATTCGGCACTTGAACTTTACTCACTTCATTGGACCATGCTCAAACCAAACTCAAGTGTGTTCAGCTCTGTTTTTGAACCATAAAGAATAATTTTTTAGTGTAGATATTTTTAGCAAGATTTTAATAAATTCAGTAGATTATTTAGCAAAACATGATGATCAACACATTTAAAGCTTGTCATGTCTTGAATATTGTTTTTTATATTCATTTGATCTCATTATTATAAACTTTTAGCCAATAAATGATCAGACTCATTTTGGAGCAACGATAAAGAATTGGTTTTCCTAAAATGCATTGCCACCTGCCTTTATATCTCAGTAAAGTATGTTATTGTCAACAAAAGTTTGTGAAATATGGTTTCTCTTATGACAAATGATCAAATGAAGGCTTGTTTTTTAATCAAATACAATGTTGCATACACAGGTAAAGTAATTTAACTGAATAATAGGTAAAAATATACAACAGAGATGTTCATTCTTTCAGTTTTGATAATTTTATTGGTTCTGTTTTATGCATGATTTATTAGATAATCTGTTCTTCTTTGTTACAGGATAGAATTAGAGAATTCTTTTATGAATCTCGACCACAGTGATCTTTTGTACTAAGTATCTTCAGCATTGCTACCAAATTAATTAGGCTTTGATCACAAACTTGTTTTATCTGGGTCAACACAAGTACATTCAAACAGTAAATTAAATTAGTCAGTGAGAAAATGAAAATATCCACCAAGATGAAAAAACTACTATAATAACATTTCTCGTCTCAGTTATAATGGCTAAATTGGTGGTATAAAAAATACTGGAAAACAAAGCTGCCTGCACATACCTCCCGGTTTTGTTCATTTGCACCCTAGGAGCCCATAACCCAGACCATCTGTTGTTCTGCTAGAATACCCATCACACTGATGGACCAATAGCAAGGTTGGGAGGGCAGGAGGGCAGAAGTAGATATTTTTCAGTTCAGATTACATTTTACATTAACAAGTGCTCTGTCTTTTGGTCTTCTGGGTGCTTAGGATCAATTATGTAGCATAAATTTAGTATTTTTTTATAGCTAAGTAACAGGTTTGCTTTCATCTTTAGACAGCACAAACACATATGTATATATCCTCTTGCCCAACGAACATGGCAAGCAACTGCACTGGACAAAACGTATTAGCCACAGTACTGTATATAGAGATGTCTGTTTTCTGGCTTGTCAATAATAAAATACAAAGAATAGTAACCTGAAAACTGATCTAAAATAGGGACAGGCAGAAAAGTTAACTTCTGCTAATAGTAAATTAAAACTGGTTGGTTGCCATACGATACTATATTGTTTTAAAGTATATTGGCTCTTTGCAATGATGCCCTTTTACTTGTATATGCAAAGACCTTGCACCCAAATTCACTGTCCACACTGCATTATAACTCTTGATAAAAACATGTAAGGTGAATCTGCATTGGTTGGCTATTGTCGCCATGTGGATCCTGGACCATGTAGACCCTGCACCCGCCCCACTTCTTCTTGCATAGGACAGTCACTCACCTTTTGTTTTAGGGAAACTCCACCATATTGTGTTATTTTCTCCTGGCCTGAAGTCCAATCACACCTATATTCCTTCCTGAGGTGTATTACCCAAAATAAACAAATGCCCAGACAAGTTGTATTTTCACTGCATTACTGCACAAATGTCATTACTGCACAATCCAGCAGAATGTTTAGGTTACAGGCACATTGCAGTACATTAACAATTCAGACTAAGTAATAATAGCTTTCAGTGCAGAACACTTTCCTCTTTCTTATAAATTGCTATGCAGTGGTCACACAAGTTCAGAACACGTCAAGGTCTCCCAAGTTAGTAAAGTCATCTTCCCCAGATTTTACAGTCATTTTAGTATTAGGTGTAACTCTCACAGACTGTCCTTCCTCACACAAAAAGGAGATCTTCCATAAGCCCAAGGGTCACTCCAACCAAACCACAGACCTGCAGTTGAAGGTCCAGGGTGGCAAGGTATCCTCATCTAGGCTTCCTCTCTTATCACCCTGGCAGAGGGTTCTTTTATGCAGCTCATGCAAAGCATGGGTGTCCTGATTCCACAACTTCTGTCAGTAAATTCTGCCAGTTTTTAGGACTGATAAACAAACTGCTGTAAAAAAGGATGAGGAGCTCAGTGCTGTCATGGGGAACAAGTACCAATGCAAATAAAATGTGAAAACTACCATGTGGTAAAAGAGGGTGTGTAGAGGGAGTTTTTCAATGTGCTTCAAGGACCATTGTAAAAGTTCAAAACTTCCTCCAAGCCACATTTGTCCTCCCTTTTCCCAGTTGACCTGAAAAACTCCCATTCAGCCTATTCTCCCAAGGATCAGCCTTATTGATTGCTCTGTATCACTTGTATACAATCACCTGCCACTTTGCCTCTTCTATTTGTCCTTGCTGGTCCACATTAAGTTTCCATTTTCACTTTTCCCCTAATATCCTAGTGCCAGCTAGCTCTCCTTTCATTCCTCCACCTACACCATGATCAATTAGCATGGGACAACTGGGAAAGAAACATTCAAATAAGATATGTTATGCTAGTGATCCACCTTAATCAGAGTAGCACCTGCAGTCAATGGCAACTACTTAGCGTTATATAGTACTTGACTTGAGGAAAGTCTTCCAGCACCAAATTGTTTTGTGGCTTTAACTTGTCATGTGACTGACTGCAGAGATGTTAACTAAGTCAATTTGACTGCCAGGCACTGTAATCACCTTTCTGACCAGGAGCAGATAACTATATAAAGCCTACTAGCTGTTACCGATTGCTAACTATACATACATAGATTTCTCTCATTCAGCCCACAACTAAATGAGATAGAATCTCCCCTGCCATCTTTTGTATTCAGACAGTCACAGCACCTGCAGCTGTCTAAATACCAAAACACCCAGATCCTTCTATTTTTCAAGAGAATAAGCCGGTTGGTTCTGACAGGGTCACCCATGGCTTGGGTTTTTGCTGATTCAGCAGGAATCACCTGAAATTTAAGCCATATATGGCTTATTTTTTAAACCTGTTACCCCATTATAAATCCTTTGTTTAGTCTAGTTCTAAAAAGGGAGAAAGTTTGACCCATTATCCAGTCCCTATGCCACCTCTCCCAACTTCAACAGTCTGAGCTCACTGCTTCCTTTCTCCCCTTCTTTCACAATCCAATTTTGTGTTTTTCCTCTCTCTCTCTTCCACAATTCAATCTCTCCCTCCCCTTACAACCTTATAATCCAGACTCACTGACTCATATCCTCTATCAACCAGTCCCACTTTCTATTCAAAGCCATTGTAAAGTAAAAACTTCCTACAGTATCTACATACCAGAGATTTATGCCGCGTACACACGAAACACACAAAAAATCTTGGATGTTTTTTCCAACGGAATTCCGCTCAAGCTTCGCTTGCATACACACGGTCACAAAAAAGTTTGCTGAACTTTTGACCATCAAGAATGCGGTGACACACAACACTGGGAAGAGCCGAGAAAATTAAGTTCAATGCTTGCGTTGAATTGTTTCCGAGCATGTGTAGGAATTGTGCGAGTCGGAATTAGTACAGACGATCGGAATTTCTGATCAGAACTTTTTCCGACCGAAAAATTGAGAACACGCTCTCAATCTTTTGCTGGCTGAAATTCCGCCAGCAAAAGTCCGATGGAGCATAAACACAGTAGCATTTTCGTACCAAAAGCTCTCATCTGACTTTTTCTGGCGGAATTTCCGCTCATGTCTATGGGGCATTAAGGTATCAAAGCAAGAGAGTCAGAATGGCAGTCAGGCAAAGGGTGATTTCAAAAAGTGAGGTCAACAAAAGTTTCCTCTATCTCCCTCTCCTGACAGAGTTAATTCAACTGTAATCTCTTGACTAAATAATACACATACATCCTGCTTTAGCTGTCAGCTGCTACACAGTGAATATACAATTTTTTCCATTTTACTATTAACAGTTTTTAGAATAAGAGCATATTATTTTATTTGAATGTTTATAAACCCCAATATTACAATATCAAAAGCTGCTGGAGGCAGATTTAAACATAAAAATGCATGCGTATTTATATTTATTGCTAAAAAAAACAGCTTAATACATTGGAAAAAATCAGCCCATTTTGTTAGCAATGCAAAATGCATTCAATAAACATAGCAGAAATTGAAGGGAATTCTTGTGCATTCTGCTGTGACAGAGATACTGACATCAATTTCTATCACAGCAGGCTGCGACCAAGTCTGGGACTCATTTCACATTACTATCATCTGTAATGACTAGTCTGCGGTCAGATAAGTAACACAATAATAAAAAAGAATCCCTTATCTCCCATACTCCAGAAAGTTGGCTAGAATCTTCACCGTCTGTGATAAAGTGTGATACTTTGTATTGGCTTGTCCATGTGTCATATGTATTTTAGTCAACAGAGTTTCCAGACAAAATAACAACTTTGAGACCTAAGTTGGAATAAAATAAAGCCTACTTTGATGCCATGGGTAAATGTACGTTTATATACTATATAATATAGGTTTATGGATAAGCCAGCTTTATAAATCGAGCATTTGTTTACTAATTGGCATACTATGAAAGTACAGCACTGTAACAGCATGGTTCAAAGAATACATACTTAAACTCTTGTGACAAATGATAGGAAGCTAAACATCCCCCATTGAACTAGTGTGAAAATGTGTTTGGCAAAGATGTGTGTTATGCTGTTACTTATTCTTTCTTTTGTGTAAACTTTTATGGATAAAAAGGAATTAGTGTAGATTCCCACAACGGCTGACTTTGATTAGAAAGAACAAAATGAATGTGGTTTCTCAATAGAGCTGTTTTTTTTTTTTAAACTGAGACAGTTGAACTGTTTTATGTCTGTAATACTTTGTTTCGAATATAAGGTTGACCATAGGAGCATTGCTAGGATCCAAGAAGATATGGGTTTCTGTTATCCTAGTACTTCTTCACATTTTATTCTAGTGTATAAGCAATTTTGCAATTACAAAGTTTGTGGGGTGCAGCCCCCCTTGTTAATTTTTCAAGTAGTCACTTTCTAGAAGATACCTGGCTAACAATACATGAGCTGACCTCTAATCTATTTCTTCTCCACTTTAAGCACCAGGCTAGTATTTTTTTTGGTGGCCCTATCCTCCTAAAACATTCCTGGCGATATGCCTATTGTGCCAGGCTGATATATCTGAGGATGGGGAATTTTTTCTTTATTCCTATTATAAGTTAAATATAAGAACATTAAACAAATAAACAGATTGTTCAGTACTAGTGGACATTAGCCCAGTTTATTGGCCTTAGCTTGGTTGCATCTCAATCTGTGCAGACATCTTTACCTACGGGGATTAAAGCTGGCCATACACATGACAATTAGGAACTGAAATTAGCCAAGTTCAACTCATCATAAAAATCAAATTTTTTTCTTTGCGATTGCTATAGTATTTGCCATTTTAAAATTAAATCTGATCGACAAACTTTAACAAACTTTATTTAAGTTGTCATTTCAACTGTATAGACCAAAATGTTGGTGCTAATTAACTTAATTAACCACTTAAGCCCCGGACCATTTTGCTGGCGAATGACCAGAGCACTTTTTGCGATCCGGCACTGCGTCACTTTAACTGACAATTGCCCGGTCGTGCGACGTGGCTCTCAAACAAAATTGACGTCCTTTTTTTCCCACAAATAGAGCTTTATTTTGGTGGTATTTGATCACCTCTGCAGTTCTTATTTTTTGTGCTATAAACAAAAAAAAGAGCGACAATTTTGAAAAAAAAGCAATATCTTTAACTTTTTGCTATAATAAATCTCCCCCAAAAATATATAAAAGAAAAGTTTTTTCCTCAGTTTAGGCCGATATGTATTCATATCTACATATTTTAGGTAAAAAAAAATCACAATAAGCGTTTATTGATTGGTTTGCGCCAAAGTTAAAGCGTCTACAAAATAGGGGATAGTTTTATGGCATGTTTATTAATAATTTTGTTTTTACTAATAATGGCGGCAATCTGCGATTTTTATCATGACTGCGACATTATGGCAGACACATCGGACAATTTTGAGACCATCGTCATTTTTACTGTGATCAGTGCGATTAAATTGCAGTGATCACTGTAAAAATGACAAAAAAAGTGTGTCCTGGGGAGTGTTTCTAACTGTGGGGGGAGGGGCTGTGTATGACACTACACTGATCGGCACTTCCAATCACAGGGAGCAGAGATCAGTGACAGTGTCACTAGGCAGAACGGGGGGTGATCGCGGGCATCCCTGCGGCGATCGAGTCCGCGGGACCCGCGGTCAGACTCACGTAGCTCGTGACGGGCACGCGTGCGTGCCGCCTGCAATGCGCACGTGATGGCGCGTCAGCAAATTTAAAGGGACGTACAGTTACGCCCATTTGCCTGTCCGTGCCATTTTGCCGACGTACATCTGTGTTGCCGGTCATAAAGTGGTTAAACAAATTTAACTTTTAACATTAAAAGTCACATTTTATTTATATACAGTAAGTCCAGTTTTGACTTCTCAATCGACCAAATTCTGGTGGTTAGTCAGACCTGTACGTGGTAGATTTCTTAGGTCGGAACTGAGAGAACAGAATATTGATAGGCAAGAAGGTAAGGAGAGAAATTCCCCACTGCCACTTTTGTTAAATTACACATTGATATTACCCTTTTTGATATCATATCATATCTTAGCTATGTTGTTATCTTGTGTGTTTGATTCAGTTTATGCTCATCTTAGTAAGTATGTTTCAAAATTCTTTACTCCTATGTTGCTCCCTCTGTTTTTGTATTCAGTGAATAGAGCTATTGTTGTCTTTGTTTCCTTTATTTTGTTTAAGGAACCATAAAGCGCCCTTTGTCGAATAAATTAATCGATTTACTCTAACTGCACTTGTGCAGTCAAAAAAGTAATTTTCTACTTGGATCAGCTTATGCTTATCAAAGAGGAAAGAAAGTCCTGACTTGTATGTATTCATTATTTTTAGTGAGTCTACTGTTCCGTATAATCAGTAAGGCTTTCTCATTTTCAGCTTCTTAGTCAAAGTCTCAGCACTCAGCATTTTCAAAACAGTTTTTTACTGTACATATTTTCCTGGCTCATCTAGCATAGACACTGTAAACATTTCAGCATTGTATTTGAAGGCTTCATTTTAGCCTAAGACTGGCTGACCAATCTAGAGGTAATAACAGTTGTTTGGGTTTGTACCTCTTGCTTATTCACCAGATGTAAGCTAATATTTGAAAAGCACTAGATGTGATGGTTCAGTCTATAAACATGCATGCTCAGTTGGTAAGTCAATGCATGCTTAACCATGAATTCTAGAACACAAAATCATTTGAGGATGCAAAATCAAACTGTGATGTAATGTCTATGGCAAGGATCAATTTCTGACTAAACTTGAGTAATTTCTCCAATGAGAAGAAGAGTAATAACCTAGGAGAGACATTCAAAATTTTAAATTTTTGTGGATATCGAGGATCATTTAGGTAAATGGTTAGAAAAAATATTTGTAATGCTTTGTACAAATTCCATTTCTTCGTTATTTATTAAGGGACACATAATCATAAGTAAAAAAGAGACAGTTGTGTTATACCTCTGCCTTTAAGAGGCATTGGACACTAGAAAACCAAAAAAAGCCATTTGCAAACCAGGTACTACTCCTCCCACTCTTAGCATTTTTCCTATGAGAATGGATGTATTTTTTCTTATTAGAAAAGTTAATATAATAATAATAAATTAATACATTTTACTTTTTAATGTTTTGACAACATTTGTTTTACTTCTCATCCTTACCCATACCACTCCTGACAAACTGTTTTTCCTCCCAAATATAACTATTATTATTACAGGATTTATATAGCGCTGACAGTTTACGCAGTGCTTTACAACATTAGGGCAGACAGTACAATTACAATACAATTCAATACAGGGGGGATCAGAGAGTCTTGCCCGTTAGAGCTTACAATATAGGAGGGAGGGTCAAGTTATACAAAAGGGTAATAGCTGTGGGGGATGAGCTAATGTAGAAAATAGTGCAGTTGTTAGATGGAGGCAGGAAAGGCTTCTCTGAAGAGGAAAGTTTTCAGGGATCGCCTAAAAGTGGATAAATTTGGAGACAGTCTGACAGATTGGGGTAGCGAATTCCAGAGGATGGGCGAGGCTCGGGAGAAGTCCTGGATGCAGATTTGGGAGGAGGTGATGAGGGAGCTAGAGAGCAGGAGGTCTTGGGAGGAACAAAGAGGGGGGTTAGGTTGGTATTTTGAGACTAGACTAGTGATGTAGCTGGGGGCAGAGTTGTGGATGGCTTTGTAACTTATTGTTAGTATTTTGAATTTAATTTGTTGGGCAAGTGGCAGCCAATGGAGGGATTGGCAGAGAGGGGTAGCAGACACTGTGCGGTTTGTAAGGTGGATGATTCTGGCAGCAGCATTCATGATGGACTAAAGGGGGGATAGTCTATTTAAGGATAAGCCAATGAGGAGGGAGTTGCAGTAGTCAAGGTGAGGGATAACCAGGGAGTGATTTAAGACCTTTGTGGTTTGATTGGTTAGAAAGGGATGTAGTTTAGAGATGTTGCGGAGGCTGAGGCGGCAAGCTTTGGAAAGTAATTGGATGTGGGGCCGAAAGGAGAGTTCAGAGTCCAGGATAACACCTAGCATGCTGACATGTGAGGATGGGTGGATGGTTGTGCCATTGCTCTTGACAGATAAGTCAGGGGAAGAGGCACGTGGGGGAGGAAATATTATGAGCTCGGTTTTGGACAAGTTGTGTTTGAGGAAGTGGTGTGACATCCATACAGATATGTCTGTTAGTAAGTTAGTGATGTGTGAGGAGACTGATGGAGTGAGTTGAGGGGTGGAGAGATAGATTTGTGTGTCATCAGCGTAGAAATTAGTGATTATAACTAAAGGCAAACATTTTTTTCATTTTAGATTAATAGAGGCTTATACAGTAATTCCTGTTAGTTTTGTTTTTGCCATCTGTGTGCCATAGGGGAGATTTCCCTTTTTGAGCACAGACAGCAATAAAACCTGACAGGTGTTCTAATCCCTTTTCACTCTATCAAAAGATAAACAAAAAAGTTTTACCTTTATACTTTAATAAGTGGGCAATTCCCATTGTGAATCTAGCCATTTCTTGTCATATTAAGACACTGACTATTCCTATTGAGAATGTTCTATTGCCAGAGGATCATGTTTACAAATGACTGGAAGCCCGTTCAAAGTTTTTGCTCTTTGTGGCAGGTCTTGCTATGCAACCTGTTGTAGCTGTCACGTCAATTTCATAGACTCTAGGAATATGGACTAAGCATATGTCCAATAAACTAAAAACTATCCTTATTGACCATTCAGTTCTGGAACATTTTGAGCTTTACACTATAGTGTTGATGGGTTATATAGATTAATAGGAGAACTCTTTGGCTTAAAGTGGTTGTAAACCCTTACATATAGCCAGTGAAGTGACTGGCCTCAGGTGATACACAGGGATTAAACAAACTCATACGCTGTACCTGTTTATCTGCTGTCCTCCCTTAACTACATTAGTTCAAAGTGCTGAAATTAAAAGCTTGTCTGGGAGTTCAGAATAAAAAGGGGTCGGAGAGCAAAAAATCACATTCTGCAGAGCTCAGTATGGAGAGTTCTGAGAGCTGGTTACAGGGAATGGACACACCCCACTTCACACAGCTCACAGGGACAGAGCTGAGGCTGTCAATCTGCTGGAGGTCCCTCCAAATCATAATTTTTCTCTTGATGTAAGGAAAGCGTGTCAGAAGTGATTCATGCTGATGTCAGAGGAACGAAACAGCAGACAGAATTGAGACTTAGTGCTCTTAATTGAGACAAGTACACACTATAGAGGGATATGCTATGTTCATGTTTCATGTTTGAGGTTTACAGACATGCATTTTGCAGCCAATAAAGTGCATCTGTTGAAAACAAGCCTTAAAGCACAACTCCAGGAAGCTTACAAATCCCACCTTTGCAGTGGTGCCTCTCCCACACTGCATGGGTTAATTGTTGTTTCCTGATGCCTCCTCTGACTGACACCAACACTCTCCTCCTTCACATGAAGCTCTGGACTGTGGGCAGATACTCAGCATCATCACAAACAATACAGGAGAATGAACCCTGTATTGCACATTTGGTGGCTTTAATGCAATAAGGGCCAGTCACAGTGGTTTACAACCACTTTAAATGTTAGCTTTCAGAACAATAATGATGAAATCACTTGCTGTGTATACCATTTGATAGAGAATGTCTTTATGGTGCTTCCCTGGACAACGATATTAAAGATTTTACTAGCAGAAAAAGTAAATTTTTGTCTTAGCAAAAGAAACCTAAGGCTCAAACTGGCAAAACTCCTGCCTCTGAACCCAGGAAAAATGTATTTAATTTCTCCCATAAGTCCATCCTGCCAGGTTCCTATGGTAGTAAGCCCTTGCAGACAGCCAACTCAGGTTTGCAGAGTCCAACCAGCCTGCTTCTTCACCAGGGCCATGGACTTGCAGCAGACTGGAACAAGGTCGCGGCCCCCAGCTAAAGATGCCGAGACCACTCGCGTGTGCCAAGTACAGATGGCAAGAGACAGAAGAGGATCTGGGACACAAGCCGACGTCAGGGCACACAGGAGGTAGACAGACAAAAACAGTAGATGAAGCCAAGATTGCTCAGTCATCAAGCTCTGAAGTTGGGAAAATTCTTCCTTTCCTTTATCCTGAAAGATTTGCAAGATGGATGCATATCGGACAGGCTGGGGAGGAGCCCTAGACAGCCTGACAGTGCAGTGGACTTGGACAGACTTGTCTTTCTGCCAATTTCTTGAGCTCCAAGCAATCTCATTGTCTCTTCAACACTGAACTGCATTGAAGCAAGGCCATCTAATCAGATTCGGGGCCACAGCAATGGATTATATCAATTATCAGGAAGGAACCAGAAGTCTTGTCATGGAAACAGAAGCAAAAAAGATTTCTGTATTGGACAGAGCTTTAGGTTCAAGCCTTGTCCTCTGTTCACATTCCAGATGTGGAAATTGGCAGGCTGACTGTCTCAGCCAGAAGTACATGGAGTCAGGATAATGGTTTCTTCACCCAGTGGTGTTTTAGGACCTCTCTTTAAGAAGGGGGACACCAGATGTGGGCATCCAAGTCTCCAGATTCAACAAAAAACTGAGCAAATTTGTATTCAGAAGCAGAGATCATCTGTCATTGGCAGTAGATGCTTTGGTTGCTCAATGGGATCAGTACAACCTAATCTATACTTTTTCTCCTCTGAAACTCTTTCTTCATCTTCTCCATGGGACAAAAATGGAGGACATGCAGGTGCTTCTTATTGTGCAGGTCCAATTACTCAGACCTCATCAGAATCCTGGAAGGAACCCAGATCATCCAGAGCTTCTGTCTCAGGGACTGGTTTACCACCCTGTTTCATGGTCACTGGCTTTGATGACATGATTGTTGAAGCCAATGTCCTAAGAGTTAGAGGCCTACTTGATTGAGTTATTAATAAGCTTTTAAAAGCCAGAATGTCCACATAACACAAGCTTTACTATCCCACTTTGAAAGAATACTTTGCTTGTTGCCAGATAAAAATCAGTCTAGATGAAAATTTGACCCGAGTGCCAATCAGGAGGGAAATCTTAGCTCTTATGTTCTTTTTTTTCAAAAACCATTTGCCTCTTATTTCTTGGTAAATGTCTTTGTAAAAAATGCCACCCAGCTTTTCAAAGACTGACCCTTAAATGTATCAGGTATATTCCCCTATCAGCTCTCACCCATAAGGTTGTCTTCCTAAGTGCCAGCACCTCAGCAAGGTGTGTTTCTAAATTAGTAGCCTTATCTTGTAAAGAGCTTTTGCTTATTTTACACAAAGACAAGGTTGTCTTGAGGCCCAGTGCCTTCTTTCTCCCTAAGATGACTTTTTCTTTTCACCTTAACCAAAACATAATAATTTTTTCCCCAGTCTGACCCTTTTACATCTAAAAGACATCTCTCTTAGATATGTGTATATATATAACAGCTACAGTACATCTTCCTTCAGACAGACTGACTCTCTTTTTGTCATTCCTGAGGGTCCCCACAAGGGACAACCAGCTTCTTGTTCCATCATTTCACGGTGGCTGTGACAGATCATCATATAAGCCTATATGCTTAAAGGGTTAGTTCACCTTTTCAGAAATTAAAGGAAAAAGTCAACTAAAATGGTACACTCCCCCTGCCCCCTCTCCACCCCCGGTCTCCGTTGTACTTACCTCCATGGGTGCTGAGCTGTCAGTGCTCATATAGCCCATGTAGGGGTCTTGGGATTTGAAATCCCTGTTCTTCTCCCTGTTTTCTCTGCAGTTCTTCTGGGATGTATTTGAGCAGAAAGCACAGGGGTGTTAAAGGTGAACATTATTATTATTATTTATTTGGAGATTATGTATTAAGTTTTGACACAATTTGATTCTTTATTTAAAACACAAACATTTTACATTTAAAGGGGATGCACAACAGGTTTTATCTTCATATACTTAAAGATAATTGTTAGTACCAGAGGTGTCTAGCACAGGGCACAGGGGTGGATCCAGAGTCTATTTTCAGGAGGGGCACTGCCAGAAAATACGTCATTTTGCAGGCAATTTATGGGGAAATGGCTGGTGTTATTGCTTCAATCATCATGGCACCATGGTTGTTATGGTGTCAGGATGATTGAAGTGCATTATTCTATTATTATATTGTGATATCAAATAAAATAGTTCAACTCACCATAATGCAGAATCAGTGGGAGCCCCAAGTGTTTCACTTGCCACCGTCGCCTGCCACCAGATGCGGATTGTCACTTGCCACGTCACCTGCCTTCAGATGCGGATCGTCACTTGCCACATCACCTGCCTTCAGATGTGGATTGTCATTTGCCGCGTCACCTGCCACCTGATGTGGATTGTCACTTGCCTGCCACAAGTTGTGAATTATCACTTGCCACATCACCTGCCAGCAGATGCAGATTGTCACTTGTCACACGTTGCAGATTGTCACTTGCCATGTCAACTGCCACACGTTGCGGATTGTCACTTGCCACGTCACCTGCCACACGTTGTGGATTGTCACTTGCCACGTGACATGCCACGCCACATGCCACAAGTTGCAAATTGTCACTTGCCTGCTACAATTGTCACTTGCTGGGTCACTTGCCTGATAAGGTCCGGATTGTCACTTGCTGTGTCCCAGAGTGAAGTCAGGCAGCAGAGAGATGATGTAATCTCTTTGCACCCCCTACCGCAGGCCCGCTGATTGGCCAGCAAGCCTGCTCACCTGGCAACTGTCCTGTTTTCCAGCTCACCCGCTGACTGGCCCACCCACTCACTTACCCGCTGAGCCGTTAGCCCACTCACTCATCCGCTGACCAGTCCGCTTGCTCACTGACCTGCCCGCTTACTGACCTGCTGACTGGGCTGGCCCGCCTGCTCATGCACCCGCCGGCCCATCACTAATTTCTCAGGGGGGCCTTTTTTTTTTAGACTGTTAAAGCGATGGGTTTACTTCCGCTTTAAGTTGATATTACATTATATGTTTTTTTTTCTGTCAGTATTTAATGTACTGTTGAAATACTGTCAAGTACAGAGCTATTTTTGTCATTTTTAAATCTAATCGGCAAGTTTTTGTCATAAGATTTGCTACATTTCTCATTATTTATAAAACTAAGAGTAATGCAAGAAATGTAGCATGCTATGTCAAGACTAGAAGCTGTCCCTCAAGTAAGATAAACAGGAATTTTGACTAAACACGTTCATATATGTCACAGCCATTATGTATACTGTATAAGTTTGCTAGGATGTTAGGA
Organism: Lithobates sylvaticus; assembly: GCA_028564925.1. NCBI lineage: Eukaryota > Metazoa > Chordata > Amphibia > Anura > Ranidae > Lithobates > Lithobates sylvaticus. Next base: position 398,410,863 of record CM053030.1, read on the forward strand.
GCACTCAAAGTAATATATTACACAGAAATCATTGATGGAAATCCCAGCCTAAATTAAAACTCCAGTTTTGTTAAGTTGATATTACATTATATGTTTGCTATACAAGCTATTTTGTCATTTAAATCTAATTGGCAAGTTTTTGTCAAAAGAAGGAATGGGGAACTGGACATTGCCAAGGGGAATTGATTAATAAAACAAAAAGTAAAAAATACTGTACAGCAGGAGGTGGTCCTGAGTCCAGGTCCAAAGCTATTTTGGTTGTACTTCTCCTATGGATCACAGTGTAGTTTGTTCTGCACTCCTGTGACCCGTTTTCAGCCAACAGCAAGCTAAGGCCCACTGACGGCTGACATCACTCAGTCAGTCAGGAAGTACCCAGAAGCCTGGACCGGCAGCTGGCTCAGCCTCTCAATGGTCTGCTGAGAGCATGAGACAGCTGCTCCTGCCCCCTCCACAGCCCAGCGCTCCAGTGATTGCAGAGGGGAAGAGCAGAGAGCCGATACCTGACTGTCACAGCTCTCTGCTCAGAGCAGAGGGGGGAAAATGAGCATTCAGTGGTGTTTGATCATTCGGTTCTCTGGGTAGAGCCGGGGGGGGGGGGGGGGGGAGGCAGCTGCAGCTGGGATTGGTGCTGCAGCCATCTAGATGCGTATGATTTTTTTCTTTTTTTTTAATGTGACTTTGAGGGCAAAAAGGAAAAAACATAAATCAATAAAATTACATGATTGGAAGATGCCTTTAGATTGTATGTGATTTTACATAACAGTACAATTTTTAATGACAGCGTCATTGACACCATGTTTGTCATTTCACGTTTTGAATGTGTAATTCATTTTTTAACTTTTACATTTAGCTTGGATTAAACACAGCAGCATCCCAGTCTGATTCATTTTATGTTAAAAAGAAAGAATTTTTCAGGTGCTTTTGGATGTGATTTTGGATGTGTCATCTGTTTATTTTTAACATTTCTAACAAGAGGTAACAGGTTTAGGAGATAGTATTCAGGAGATATTGACCCTGCATGCAGCCGCTGAAGTCAGTGGTGCATCCGCTCTGCAGGTTCGGCTTATCCTACCGGAACTTGCCAGAACAAAGGGCTCCCATGCGCATGCGTTATAACGTCATCGTGGCTCTGGCCACTCACATCGCCGGAGCCAGCGATCCCAAAAGAAACGCAGAGGGAACATGTCACCGGGCGCACTGCGGGAGCTTGCGATGCATACTATCAAATTATGCTATTGTCTTGCAGGTTTACTACAGCTTTAAAAAAAAATAAGCACATTAACAAAATTTTTTTTTTTTTGCAAGGTTAAAAATGGGTTAAGTTTATGGTTTTAGGTCTTTTTTTTTTTTTTGGAGGGATGGTATATTTTATTCTATTTTTCTAGGACATTTTTTCTTTATTATGGGGTGTGTAGCATAAGCTTGCTGCTGACATGGACAAAGTTGCCTTTGGTATGCAGTACATCCTCACGTACTTGTGTGGTAAGGTAGTATGCACCAGATATTTATTCCCCCTTTCATCATAGCTGCCTTTAAATTTAGGCAATTAGAAATGTCAAGTATGCCTAAAGCGAGAAGCAGAAATTCCGGTTGTGGACATATTAGGTTCTGCAAGACAAAGTGGTGGCAGGGTGTACCATCTAGATACAAAGTACATCTGCCTCTTGTATCTCAGAGTGGATGCAGGAGGTAGCTGAGTGGCTGACAAATCCTTCTTCTTCATCCCAGGTGCAGAGCAGCCAGTTGTCTGCAACTGCTGCTAATTAATTCTCTTCATCCTTCTTCTCCTTTTTTTGCTAATCCCACCATAGCCCCACAAACTATCAGTGAGGAACTGGTGGAATTATTTGATCACACCATCACTAGCTTGGTCTTGCACAAACAGTCCTCCTATCACATATTGATAGGAGGACAAATTGTATCACTTTGAACAGGTGCTTCTCAAAAACCCCATTCCCCATTTCCTGATGGTGGCAGGATCCCCTCTAATTCCTGAAAGGAGGAGCAGAGGTGATGGCCGCTGCCTCAGTACTGCTTTTCAGGGTTTATTCTTAAACTACAGCAGTCAAATAGCTCCCTCATGCTTTCTGACTACATTGGGTCCAAGACTGATTCAGACACTCCCAGCAGTGAGGACTAGACATGTGCAAAAGGAAAAAATTTGTTTCGTTTAGTTTCGTTTTAATTCGTTAATTAATTAATTTCGTTTAGTTAGATTCGTTACATTTGTTAAATTCGTTTTCGGATTTCGTTTAGGTTTCGACCGATTTTCGAATTTGAAAATATTTTGCGACCCGACTTTGGTTCCACGTATCTCGGGGTTACTTGGTGATAGAAACACCAAATTTGGGGTTTCTAGCTACAAGTGGCCCCAGATATGTGGCCCCAAAGTCGGGTCGAAAAATGTCATTCTCTGCTGCAGAAAAGTGCTTGACATTTTGCGACCCGACTTTGGGGCCACGGATCTCGGGGCCACTTATAGCTAGAAACCCCAAATTTGGAATGCAAACACAGTAGAACTAGCACTACAACCTCTCCAAATTTGGTGTTTCTATCACTAAGTAACCCCGAGATACGTGGACCCAAATTCGGGTCGCAAAATATTTTCGAATTCGGTTGAAAAAATTTCAAATGCAGTTGAAATATTTTCAACTCTGGTTGAAATTATTTCAACAGCATTAGAAACTATTTCAACTGCATTAGAAACTATTTCAACCAGATTTGATTTTGGTGTTTCTATCACTAAGTAACCCCGAGATACGTGGACCCAAAGTCGGGTCGCAAAATATTTTCGAATTCGGTTGAAAAAATTTCAAATGCAGTTGAAAAAATTTCAAATGCAGTTGAAAAAATTTCAAATGCAGTTGAAAAAAATTTCAACTATTTCAAGCGGATTCGAAAATATTTTGCGACCCGACTTTGAAAATAAAAATGAAATTGATTCTAACAGTCTGCAGAATATCTGCAAAAAAAAAAGAAGTGAAATGGCTGTTAATAGTCTACAGGAGATCTGCTATTAAATTATATATGTTTTTTTATTCTGTTCTAATCTTTTCTATTTGAATTATAAATTTTGGAAGATGGTTATTTATTATACACATCTGTCACATAAAAAAAAAGATGTGAAATGGCTGTCACAGATGTCGATCGCAAGGCAAATACATATGCTGTATGTCATTGTCCACTTGCCACAACACCTGCCACAAGTGCCAAGACACCTGCCATGAGTGCCACGTGACCAACCACAAGTGCCACGTGACCTGCCACGTGACCAAGTTGTGTATTGTCCACTTGCCATGTCACCTGCCACAAGTTATGGGGTTCCTAGCACCAAGTGGCCCCCAGATATGGGGGATATGTCAAGTACTTTTCTACAGCAGAGAATTACATTTTGTGACCCGACTTTGAGGCCACGTATCTCGGGGCCACTTATAGCTAGAAACCAGAAATTTGGTATGCAATTACAGTACTAGCACTATAACCTCTCCAAATTTGGGGTTTCTATCACCAAGTAACCCCAAGATACGTGGACCCAAAGTCGGGTCGCAAAATATTTTCGAATCCGGTTGAAATAGTTTCAAATGCGGTTGAAATAATTTCAAATGCAGTTGAAATAATTTCGAATCATGTTGATACTATTTCAAGCGGATTCGAAAATATTTTGCCACCCGAATTTGAAAAAAAAAATGAAATTGATTCTAACAGTCTGCAAAAGATCTGCAAAAAAAAAGTGAAATGGCTGTTAATAGTCTACAGGAGATCTGCTAAAAAAAGAAATAGATGCTAATAGTCTGCAGGAGATCTGGTGAGAAAACGAAATAGATACTAATAGTCTGTAGTTGTAGTGCTAGTTCTACTGTGTTTGCATACCAAATTTGGGGTTTCTAGCTACAAGTGGCCCCGAGATACGTGGCCCCAAAGTCGGGTCAGAAATGTAATTCTCTGCTGCAGAAAAGTACTTGACATATCGCCCCTATCTTGGGGTCACTTGGTGCTAGGAACCCCACAACTTGTGGCAGGTGACGTGGCAAGTGGACTATCCACAACTTGGTCTCGTGGCCGGTCATTGGCACTCGTGGCCGGTCATGTGGCACGTGTGGCCGGTCACGTGGCACTCGTGGCAGGTGTCGTGGCACTCGTGGCAGGTGTCGTGGCACTTGTGGCAAGTGAACAATACACAACTTGTGGCAGGTGATGTGGCAAGTGGACAATGACATACAGCATATGTACTTGCCTTGCGATCGACATCCGTGTTAGACGTGCAAAAAGAAAAAAATTGTTTTGTTTCGTTTTAATTCGTTAATTAATTCATTTTGTTTAGTTAGATTCGTTAAATTCGTTTTCGGATTTTGTTTCGTTTTTGACCGAATTTGAAAAATCAGTCGCATTTGAAATTATTTCAACCGGATTTGAAAATATTTCAACCGGATTTAAAAATATTTTAACAGGATTTAAAAATATTTCTACTGGATTTGAAATTATTTCAACTGCATTAGAAACTATTTCAACCAGATTTGAAACAGTTTCTAATGCAGTTGAAATAGTTTCTAATGCAGTTGAAATAGTTTCTAATGCAGTTGAAATAGTTTCAAATGTGGTTGAAATACTTTCTAATGCAGTTGAAATAGTTTCTAATGCAGTTGAAATAATTTCAACCAGATTTGAAAATATTTCAACTGCATTTGAAATAATTTCAACCGAATTCGAAAATATTTTGCGACCCGACTTTGGGTCCACGTATCTCGGGGTCACTTGGTGATATAAACCCCAAATTTGAAGAGATTGTAGTGCTAGTTCTACTGTGTTTGCATACCAAATTTGTTTCTAGCTATGAGTGGCCCGGAGATATGTGGCCCCAAAGTCGGGTCACAAAATGTAATTCTCTGCTGTAGAAAAGTACTTGACATATCCCCCATATCTGGGGGTCACTTGGTGCTAGGAACCCCATAACTTGTGGCAGGTGACATGGCAAGTGGACAATACACAACTTGGTCACGTGGCAGGTCACGTGGCACTTGTGGTCGGTCACGTGGCACTCATGGCAGGTGTCTTGGCACTAGTGGCAGGTGTTGTGGCAAGTGGACAATGACATACAGCATATGTACTTGCCTTGCGATCGAAATCCGTGACAGCCATTTCACATTTTTTTTTATGTGACAGATGTATATAAGTAAATAACCATCTTCCAAAATTTATAATTTAAATAGAAAAGATTAGAACAGAATAGAAAAATAGCAGATCTCCTGTAGACTATTAACAGCCATTTCACTTCTTTTTTTTTTTTTGCAGATCTTCTGCAGACTGTTAGAATTATTTCAACTGCATTTGAAATTTTTTCAACTGCATTTGAAATTATTTCAACTGCATTGGGCAGTTGAAATAGTTTCTAATGCAGTTGAAATCATTTCAACCAGATTTGAAAATATTTCAACTGCATTTGAAAATATTTCAACTGCATTTGAAAATATTTCAACTGCATTTGAAAATATTTCAACTGCATTTGAAAATATTTCAACTGCATTTGAAAATATTTCAACTGCATTTGAAAATATTTTGCGACCCGACTTTGGGTCCACGTATCTCGGGGTTACTTGGTGATAGAAATAGTTTCTAATGCAGATGAAATATTTTCAAATCTGGTTGAAATAGTTTCTAATGCAGTTGAAATATTTTCAAATCTGGTTGAAATAGTTTCTAATGCAGTTGAAATAGTTTCTAATGCTGTTGAAATAATTTCAACCAGAGTTGAAAATATTTCAACTGCATTTGAAATGATTTCAACCGAATTCGAAAATATTTTGCGACCCGACTTTGGGTCCACGTATCTCACTTGGTGCTAGGAACCCCATAACTTGTGGCAGGTGACATGGCAAGTGGACAATCCCCAACTTGGTCACGTGGCAGGTCACGTGGCACTCATGGCAGGTGTCTTGGCACTTGTGGCAGGTGTTGTGGCAAGTGGACAATGACATACAGCATATGTACTTGCCTTGCGATCGAAATCCGTGACAGCCATTTCACATCTTTTTTTTTATGTGACAGATGTATATAAGTAAATAACCATCTTCCAAAATTTATAATTCAAATAGAAAAGATCAGAATAGAAAAAAATATATAATTTAATAGCAGATCTGTAGACTATTAACAGCCATTGCACTTTTTTTTTTTTGCATCTTCTGCAGACTGTTAGAATCAATTATTTTTTTTTTCAAAGTCGGGTCCACGTATCTCGGGGTTACATTTTGAAAAATAGTTTTTAATGCAGATGAAATATTTTCAAATTCGAAAATATTTTGCGACCCGACTTTGGGTCCACGTATCTCGGGGTTACTTGGTGATATAATGCAGATGAAATATTTTCAAATCTGGTTGAAATAGTTTATAATGCAGATGAAATATTTTCAAATCTGGTTGAAATAGTTTCTAATGAAGTTGAAATAGTTTCTAATGCAGTTGAAATCATTTCAACCAGATTTGAAAATATTTCAACTGCATTTGAAAATATTTCAACCGAATTCCAAAATATTTTGCGACCCGACTGTGGGTCCACGTATCTCGGGGTCACTTGGTGATATAAACCCCAAATTTGGAGAGGTTGTAGTGCTAGTTAATAAAAAATTTGGGTTTTCCAGCTATAAGTGGCCCCGAGATATTTGGCCCCAAAGTCGGGTCACAAAATGTCAAGCACTTTTCTGCAGCAGAGAATGACATTTTTCGACCCGACTTTGGGGCCACATATCTCGGGGCCACTTGCAGCTAGAAACCCCAAATTTGGTATGCAAACACAGTAGAACTAGCACTATAACATATCCACATTTGGGGTTTCTATCACTAAGTGACCCTGAGATATTTCGAATTTCGTCCGCGATTTTTCGATTCAAAAAAATTCGGATTCGGTTAAATTCGTTAGTATTGTAATTCGGTAATTCGGATGCATCCGAATGTCCGAATAATGAAAAATTCGTCCGAATTTCGATTCGGAACATAATGAAATGCACATGTCTAGTGAGGACCTCATGGACTATTGGGTGTCCCAGTTGGACCACTAACCAGATCTTGCACAATATGTACTGGAGATTCTGGCTTGCATTTCAGAGGGCCTTCAGCACAACAAGAGATTTTGTTATGAAGAAGCAAACCTGTCTGTCCCCTAACAGTGTGGACCAGCCACTTTTATTAAAATGAACTATTCTTGGATTACCAATAACAATAGCATGATTACCAATGGCAACGGTTACAGTGTAGAAATCTACAGTCATAAAAAAAGATAGCAGGCAAGCCTTAAAGAAGAGGTAGAGATGCTACCACAAGGATCTAATAGGTACCAAGCAGAGCCTCTGTGACCTCTTTCTTCTCCTCCCTCTCCTCCCTTCATACTTCACATCAACCTCCTCTTGACCCTTCTTCACCTTAATTATACATGGTGAAAAACCGGTGAAAGCAGCCACCTTCCTCCAGTTCATGGCCTTGGCAGCCTCATAGTAACAAATTTGTATACTCATTTGAATCTCCCTTCAGCCTTCAATGGCCTTTTTCTGTGATTCTTTTTTCAAGGACAAGATGGGAAGGGCAGGCAGTAGAAATAGTCATATGCTGCTCAATATTCCCAGGAGTGATGCCTTGAGGCTCAAAGAAGCACTTAGCAACACCCACCCTACAATCTCCAGTAACAGTCTTTCACTGAAACCCCTGGCATCCTTGCATGCCAGTTTGACACTTAAACAACTTCCATACTAACTGATTATATGCATGTAATTAGCCATACAGGCAAAAAATTTGTGCGAACACCGTTGAAGTCTATGGGACACGAACATGAAAAATCAAAAGTGCTCATTTTAAAGGCTTATATGCAAGTTATTGCCATAAAAAAGTATTTGGGGATCCGGGTCCTGCCCCAGGGGACATGTATCAATGCAAAAAAAGTTTTAAAAACAGGCGTTTTTTCAGGAGCAGTGATTTTAATAATGCTTAAAGTGAAACAATAAAAATGAAATATTTCTTTAACCGGTTCCCGACCGGCGCACGACGATATACGTCGGCAGAATGGCATGGACAGGCAGGAGGGCGTATATATAAGTCCCTCCTTAATGCCGTCCGTGCCATCGCGAGTGTGCCGGGAGCGGCGCGCTCCCGCACCGGTCGGGACCCCCGTGAGGCCGGTCGCGGGTCCCGCGGACTCGATCGCCGCGGGGACACCCGCGATCATCTCACGGGAAGGCAGAACGGGGGGAGATGCGGAAATAGACAGCATCTCCCCATTCTGCATAGCAACTAGTGACGCCGATCTCTGCTCCCTGTGATTGGAGCAGAGATCAGCATTCACTAGCTGACAGCCACGCCCCCCCACAGTAAGAAACACACCCCTAGGCATACTTAACCCCTACACTGCCACCCCCTGGTTAACCCCTTCACTGCCAGTGTCATTTATACAGGAATCAATGCATTTAAAAGCATTGATTGCTGTATAAATGACAATGTCCCAAAAATGTGTCAAAAATGTCCGATGTGTCCGCTATAATGTCGCAGTCACAATAAAAATCGTGATCGCCGCCATTACTAATAAAAAAAAAATTATTAGTAAAAATGCTATAAAACTATCCCCTATCTTGTAAACGCTATAACTTCTGCGCTCCAATCAATAATTGCTTATTGCGATTTTTTTTACCAAAAATATGTAGAAGAATACGTATCGGCCTAAACTGAGGAAAAAAAATTTTTTTTATATATTTTTGGGGGATATTTATTATAGCAAAATATAAAAAATAATGCATTTTTTTTCAAAATTGTCGCACTTTTTAGTTTATAGCGCAAAAAATAAAAACCGCAGGGGCGATCAAATACCACCAAAAGAAAGCTCTATTTGTGGGAAAAAAAGGACGTCAATTTTGTTTGGGAGCCACATCGCACGACCGCGCAATTGTCAGTTAAAGCGACGCAGTGCGAATCGCAAAAAGGGGCCCGGTCCTTTGGCTGCAAATTGGTCCGGTCTGAAAGTGGTTAAATATCGTGCCTGTGGGGTGTCCTTAGTATGCCTGTAAAGTAGTGCATCTTTCCCATGTTTAGTACAGTACCACAGCAAAATGACATTTCTAAAGGAAAAAATTCACCAAAAAAAGTGTCAAAATTGTAAAAATGACAGTAGACAGTTTGGGACAATTCGTTTATTTTTTTTAAAAAGTGTCCTGCAATGTAACTCCATCTTCGATGACAGCGCAGAGACTGTCATTTTTACATTTTTTTTTTGCAACGAGAGGAGCATATCTGTTACTCCTTAATTTTCCAGTCACAGGCCCAATGAATCCTGGACTGCAATACAGCTCCAATATCTGATTGACAGCAAATCCTGGACAACTAGAATATACAGTATGAGCAGAAATAAAAATATTAAACTGTGCATTTAGCTGTTTGTATTAAGTTCAAATTTAAAGGGTTTAATATTTCTTTACCCTTTTTTTACTTTACACTTTAAAAAGTATCAGGCATTGTTGGCTTTGTTCTTTTCCTAATATTTTTTTTTTTTCTTCAGGATCTACTTAAGAGGTGTCATTCAGCAGAAGCCACCTATCTCTTCCAGCAGGATAAATTCTATGATGTTCGATATGACACCGGAGACAAATCCATTCAATGCAGTAGGCGTGCAGATGCATTCAAGTTCTGGTTGATGTGGAAAGCTTTGGGGACCATAGGACTTGAAGAGCGAGTAAACCGTGCCCTAGCATTATCAAGGTAGGACAATAGCATTGTTCTAGAACATACACTTAATTTGGCATGTTTTCAAAATTACATGTTTATTCTGATTCACCCTATATCATCAACCTGTGGTCACTTGTGCTACCAATGTTTCTTGAGGATTGGTTTGTTAAAGGGCTATTCCACCCAAAACCTACATTTCAATTTGGCATATTCTGGCTTATTGAATAAACAACCAGATTTTTACAGCTGGGAAGCAAATATAGAGTATGTTCAAATCCATGAACTATTTGTATTTTAATTCTTGGGAATTCTGTAGCATGCGTACACCTCCAGCTGCTGTCTTGTCAGCTAAAGTGCTCTTCACACAGATGGACCCAATCGAACCATCCAAAACGCCCTGCGTTTTGTTAAAAGTTTAAGACTATATTCTTTTAACTGCTATCAAATCACGTTGTCACTTTTAATAACTTGAATTAGAATAATGAGCTTGAAGTTAAAATGGCAGCATGACATCTGGATATTTCACATTGTAGTATTTTAGTTCACCTAGATTAACCGTCCAGGCTTCCACATAATAGTACTGGGAAACAAATCTTGAATATATAGCAAGTGGACAAGAAAACACCAGCTGATTGGTGTTGGCCTTCTAGAGGATATTCATAGCCATGTTAGGTTGTATAAATAGTGTGACTTTGGGCGATGGGCCTGTGGAACCTAGAATACCTTGGAGAGGTTTGGAAACCCTTGTTCTAGCTCCACATGCACCTCCTATGTCGAAGTCACCCTGTGTCTATTAGGGGCACAGGGTGACTGAGAAAATGGACAATAATATTTATCAACAATATCTCTCAAGAAATCTATGATACATAAATTCCACTGTATCAGAATGATGTAACATTGTAAGAGTTTTGTAGACTGTTGCCATGCCACCTGCAATCCCTGATTAATCAAAGCATAGCTTGGATGTGGATTCCATGGTCTACAATGTAGGAGACAGACTGTCTGCTCATTCTGGGACCTTCTGCTATTATGTGAAGGTGTCCTGTGTTTATATTTATGATATTGTGTATTGTGTCTTCTGAACTAAAAGACGGAAAGGCTGAAAGGTCATATCTCTGAGTCACCTGTGCTGGTTAAATGATTAGTTAAGTAGCTCATGTTAATTTATGTTTCTGGTTACAATTGTATTGTTAGGATAATATGATCAGGAGCGGGGAACCTCCTTCTGAATTGTATATAAGACTGTCTTCTTGTTCTAATAAACGGTTTCATGTTCAGTTTGTAACTAAGCTAGTCTCATCTGGTTCTTGGTTACAATAAATGGCTGTAATATTTGATATTTGAGGATCCAGATTGGAGGAAGCAGTGTACTGACGGGAGCACTCAAGTGGAGTGTGTCAGGGATCCGTTACAAATAGGTTTTACCTGCTAGGACAAGCATCCTGTTTCACTGTAGTGGAGCTGGTTCTGTGGTACTTATTATTATTACTGTTTATGTGTACAGTGCCAATATGTTACCCATTTCTGTACAGTAGAATGACACCAATTTTCTTTTACTTAAAAATAATCCATCAATCAAATACACACTTAAAGCGTATGTTACTCTAAAAAAAATGGATCCTCTTCCTTTAAAGCATGTTATATAGAACAGTGCTTGAGTGCAGAGGATTCTCGGCCCCTCCCACTGCAGCTGTCAGATCAAGAGAGGAGAGAGGCAGCCGGTGACATGAGCGCCGATCGCCGCTCTGAAATCAGTTATAGAATGGCATTTTTTTATATAACACAGACACAGGAGCATTATGAAACACAAAGGATTATATGAAGATATTACATAGGCTCAACAACCACTTTAAGTATATGTAAGGGGTTGCCTCAAACACATTCATCTAGGGGTAGGGGTGGGCACCATCATCCTTAGTAATAGGATTTTGAAAAGGAATACCTAGGGCTGCCCAAAGCAGGCCACCAGTGTATTAGGAAGAACAGGATTATCTTGGTACCCAAGGATTAGGCCAAGCTTATAATAAAATAACAATTTATTAAGAAAAATACATTGTTAAAATTGGTTTGTACACATGTTCCTCTACATGTTTTGTGACTACAGCCACTTCTTCAGGAGGAGTCAGTCATAATCATCTACAAGGTAAATACAATCTCATAATCATATAGTCATAGAAAGTATTTATTAGCAAAATAGAGTGAAACAGAGATATAACAATATTATTTTGTATCACTGTTTCTACGACTATATGACTATGAGATTGTATTTACCTTGTAGATGATTATGACTGACTCCTCCTGAAGAAGCGGCTGTAGTCGCGAAACATGTAGGGGACTGCGTCACAATCAACATCTCAGTTCCCCACAGTATTTATGGGGTTCATCCACTCTCTTGGAACCAACTGTATTAATTATGCACGGTTGTAATCAACTGTCTTCAAATTTCTTTGTGTACAAACCAATTTTAACAATGTATTTTTCTTAATAAATTGTTATTTTCTTATAAGGACTATTAACAGGACTATCTCTGGACCCTAATCCTTGGGTCCAGAGATAGTCCTGTTCTTCCTAATACACTGGCCACTTTAAGTATATGACAAGTAGTAGAAAACCACAGGACCATCAGTAAAGTGAAGAATGAATGCTGTCTAAAGAGAAAGATAAGGCTTTTTAGATGCTTAACTGGGAAAGTGATCTATTGCTGCTCTGGTTCCATAGTGGTTACTTGGACTGCTGTGACATTAGCTCCCTTCCTTCTGCATAGTCAACTTATTGATAGATAATCTGTAAGGTATAAATGAGTTTCCAGGCCTTAATGTTATAAACTGCATTTTCTTGTTTTGTTTCCCTATTATGCCCACCTATGGGCATTTTTGACTAAGTTCAGCAAATGAACTATAGGGGAAGTGTGTACATGAAATGTTCAGAGGAGTCAGAAAGCTGAGCACATTTCATCAAACACAAATCCACGCCTTCTTTCTATTGTTTGCTGATCTACAGATAAAAAGAAGCTTTCAATATAAAGCAGACTGTACTGTATGCTTTCTCCAATTGCACATTCTACAAGCATAATTGCATGATAAAAGGTACAAGAAGGCATCATTATTAAGGCATGTCTAGGACACCATGATATCTAAATACTGTATGGTCATATGTTCATGTTTAAGATTTGCAGTGATGCTACTAGTACACTCAGTAGTGCACATTCTATCTGGTCCCTCCACGTCTATGGCAGTGTGTGTGTGATTTGATATGAATGAATGAATGAATGAATGAATAACTTGTATAGCGCTACAATGCGAACTGAATCGCCTCAAGGCGCTGTATTGGCATTTGGTTGTCGAGCTTCTAGAAGAGGTGGGTCTTGAGTTTCCTCCTGAAGGCCTGATGGTTTTCTTCCATGCGAATGTCGGTTGGTAGAGTGTTCCATAGCCGTGGACCTTGGACAGCGAATCTCCGTTCCCCCTTTGATTTGTAGCGGGATTTAGGAATGAGGAGAAGATTTTGATTAGCCGATCGAAGACTGCGTTCGGTGTGTAGTGTTTTATTTTCTCGCGAAGGTATTGCGGGGCGTTTCCATGTGCGCATTTGTGGGTGAGGCAGAGGGTCTTGAATGCGACCCGACTCCTTACATTTAGCCAATGTAGGTTCCTCAGGGAAGGGGAGATGGATTCCCAGGGTTTTTTTCCTGTTATCAGCCTTGCCGCTGTGTTTTGGATAAGTTGTAAGCGCGCAAGTTGATATTGGGGTAATCCTATGTAAAGGGAGTTAGCATTGATGATCGTTCCAACTACCACTGCTTTGTCCTCTTTTGGAATGAAGGGGAGGAGTCTGCGTAGCAGGCGGAGCAGATGGTGAGAACCACTGACTACTGCTCCTATTTGGGCATCCATTGACATTTCTGAGTCAAAAATGACTCCGAGACTCTTAGCCTTGGTCCATGGGGCGATGGTCTGTCCAAAGATGGTGGGAGGTGTCCAAGGGATCTTGGTTCGGGGGTTATGATTTGCATGTAGAATAAGAAGTTCTGTTTTTGATTCATTAAGTTTGAGGGAGCTAGTAGTCATCCAGTCGTCTATCATAGTGAGGCATTTTCCTAATTGATGATGGTCTTTTTGTCCGGTGATACGAAAATATAATTGAGTGTCATCAGCGTATGAGTGGAAGCAGAGGTCTGATCTTCTGATTTTGAGGAGTGGGCGAATGTAGATGTTGAAGAGCACTGGCGACAAGGGTGATCCTTGAGGGACTCCACAGGAGATTGCCCGGGTTTCAGAGGTGAAACCACCTAGTTTCACTGTCTGAGAGCGATTTCCTAGGAAGGATGCGAACCATTGCAGATCTGAGCCAGTGACTCCTGCTACTTCTGTGAGGCGGATGAGTATAGTATTGTGGTCCACAGTATCAAACGCTGCACTGAGGTCCAATAGTACCAGGAGACATGAATCTCCGTCATCCGCTGCTTCGAGGGCGTCGTCCCATATCTTCAGGAGTGCGGTTTCTGTCCCATGGCCTGGGCGGAATCCTGATTGTAACGGGTCCAGGAGTGTGTGTGTGTCCAGGTGGCGTTGTATCTGTTGTACTACCGCTTTCTCCATAATCTTGGAGATTAAGCTTGTAATTGGTCTGCGATGGTTGGGGTCCCGTGGGTCGAGGTTGGGTTTCTTTAGCAGGGGTTTGATGATGCCTTGTTTGAGGGCGCCTGGAACAATCCCTTCTTTGAACGATTGATTTATGAGGTGCGTTATGGTGGGAGCCAGGATGTCGGAGCATTCTTTCAGGAGTTTTGTGGGGATGATGTCAATGGAGGATGTGCTGTCTCTGAGATTTTTGATGATGTTTTTAGTGGTATCCGTGGTAATTGGGATCAGAGAAAATTATACATTATTTCCCGCTGAAAGAATTGATCATTATATAGATACAGAATAATAAACATTTGAGACTAATAACTTGTGTTCAGAGCTGTGGTCTCAAGAATAATATTTAAATTCCATTGACTATCAAGTTGTTATTGTTGCAGTTAGCATGGGAGAAATAATTAGCAATCTGCCTGAAGATATACACAGAGATCTGAAGGAAGTTAACACCAGAGCTTTTCCCTTAAGCTCAAATTGTTATAACCCCAAATTAGTATTACTCTTTTCATACATTCTCTCAATGGTTCTTATCATCAAACATGATGCCTTCATTATTATACAGTACTTTGATGAAGGAACTTGCCAGATATTTCATTACAATCTCTTTTGGATTTTCAGCAAGCATAGACATTAGTACAGGTCTCGAGACTGCGGATAGTGGTGCCATTGAACCTCATTCTATGTGACCCACTGAAGCAATTACAATTAGAGGTTAGTGGATCAATCTGTCAACTACAAGATTGTATTCGCTGAGGACCTATTTACACTTGTGGTACTTTAGTGCAGTGGTCATCAACCCTGTCCTCAGGGCCCACTAACAGGCCAGGTTTGCAAGATAACTGAAATACATCACAGGTGATATCATTTGCTGCTCAGTGATTGCAGTATTCGGGTCTGCATCTCCCCAAGGTAATACATAAAACCTGGCCTGTTAGTGGGCCCTGAGGACAGAGTTGATGACCACTGCTTTAGTGCACATATGTTACCATGTGTTATGTCATTCCTGAACTTGTATTTCTTTAGGGAAGTCCATTTATTATGAAAAGGGTGCCAATGCACCATAATGGATGAAAAAGCCAAACATGTATGACCTCTTTCTAGAGATGCAGTACACCAAAACACATGTTTTGGTGCTCTACAATGCATTAGGCCTTAATGTACAATGTGTTTGGGTGCCATTCACAATGAATGGTATCAAAACACACTGCAAACAGATCAGAAGTACTGCCATGCCTTAAGGCAATGTGTATTATAGCCCATGCTGCACAATGCACAAGTGTGCATGGTCCCTAATACCACCAAACCCCCAGCCGGTCCATCAGACCAGATCTGTCAGCTATTTTGTATTTCTTTAACTTACTTTTAACATTGCTTTATTAAAATATATACAAAAATGTTTTCTTTTGGCATCCTAGGTATACTGGTGTGTCAGCCAGGTTAGGGAAGAAACCGCGCTGCACACTAGCAATGTAGACACATCCAGTGAGTTTAAGGCTCCATAAACACTTGTATGACTCCAAAGCTGCGCCGACTTTGGAGTGTAACTTTGCTGCAACTTTGACACAACTTTGTATGGGTGCAACTTGGATACCACTTTGGCTTTGACCAGTGATAATGGACAACTGTTGCATTGTATAACATTTAGGTATGACTTTCATGCGACTTTTGATGGTTAACATTGAACTCTTTGACCCTCAAGTTGCATGAAAGTCAGACCAAAGTAGTACATGAACTACTTTGAAGTTGTTGCAACTTTAAGTCGCACATATATGAATGGTTATCATTGGAAAACATGGGGAATAGCTTGTCATGCGACTCTTATCTCCAAAGTCGCATGACAAGTCGCAGAAGAAGAAGCATTATTTAACTCAAAAGCAAACATTTATTATATTGCAGCTTACCAATTCTTAGATGTGATGGCTGCATTCATTTTCTTTTTAGGCTTTGTTTACTTTATTTTCATCTGGTGAGCTAGCTAGTAAGTCTTTTGTTTTTTAAAAGAACAAGCTCTCTTGCAGCTGTATCAGTTTACAGATACGAGACAAATCATTTGCCACTGTAAGGGGTGCTTACAATGATCGGCTTTTATTTATTCATGTAAAAGCTTTATCCCAAAAGGAAAAAAAACTGTGTGTGATTATATAAGTGAACTGGAATTTGGCTTTGATTTGTTAGTGTATTTAAAGGGTTTGTAAGTTAATTCTACATTATGATTTTCTGCCAGCCCCTCTCTTTTAAGATCCATCCTGCGCTGTGTTGTTGTTTATTAGAAACAAGGCCTCTAAATACCTTTTTATGAAGTATCTTCAGGCCAGTCACGTGACTCCTAGCCGCTCTGATACTTTGATCCATGGCTACAGCGGAAGGAGCAGAGCTTTCCCTCTGACGTCAGCCAGTTGTCACTGGTAGCTTGGCTCCTCACACTGTAGCCCTGGATTGGAGTATTAGCAGCCTGAAGATACTACAAAAATGTATTTAGATGCTTAATTTCTAGTAAACAATGACACAACACAGGATAGAAGCTTAAAAGAGAGCGTCTGGCAGCGATTTATTAAACATTTTAGTCTTCAATTAACGGCAGTAGGGGGGTGCAGAGACAGAGCCACAGACTCCCGAGCTGACAGGCAGGGAGTGAACAGGGAGAGTAGAAAGGAGAGACAGCGGGATGATGGAGGCATGTAAACTGACCACAGTGTCAGGGCTCAGCAGCCATGATAAACCGTGGTCAGTTTACAGGGGGAGGGCAGAAACTGGCAGGATCAGCTAGGTTTTTTACAGCTTCCAGAGGGTCAGGTTAGACAGCACAAGCACTGTGCTGTTCAGCCCCGGAAGAATTTGCCCCCTTAAAAACCAGGCCATTTTTTGTGATATGGCACTGCATCGATTTAACCGAGAATTGCATGGTTGTGCGACACTTTACCCAGACAAATGAACGTCCTTTTTTCCCACAAATAGAGCTTTCTTTTGGTGGTATTTGATCACCTCTGCAGTTTTAATTTTTTGCGCTATAAACAAAAAAAGACTGTAAGTTTTGGAAAAAAATACATTATTTTTTTACTTTCTGCTATAATACATATCCCCCCCAAAAAATGTAATCTGTTTAGGCTAATATGTATTCTACATATTTTTATTAAAAAAAATGGCAATAGGCATATATTGATTGGTTTGTGCAAAAGTTATAACGTCTACAAACTACAGGATAGATTTAGGGACTTTTATTTATTTTTTTATTGTTTTTACTAGTAATATCGGCAATCTGCGATTTTTAGCGGGACTGTGACATTTTTTGGGGACCAGAGACATTATTACATTGGTGCTATAAAAATGCACTGATCAATGTAAAAATAGGATGGCATGGAAGAACACTAGGGGGCAATCAAGGGTTAAGTGTGTTCCCTGGGTGTGTTTCTAACTGTAGGGGGGATGGGCTCACTGGGATATGACAGAGGTCAATGTTCCCGATCACTGGGAACAGAAGATCTGACATGTCATCAGGCAGAACGGGGAATCATCTTATTTACAGTTCCCCGTTGTGCCTCTGTACACAGCGATTGCGGGTTGCCGGCGGACATCAAGTCCACGGTGCACGCTCCAGCAGCGCGCTTGTGCGCGCTATTCTCCTTGCTCGGACCGACGTACAGGTACGTCGGTTCGCGAAGGAGAGCCAACCTGCCGCAGTAAATGTATGTGAGCTGGTCAGCAAGTGGTTAACCTACTATAAGGGAGCATGGTATATTTTTCTTTTTTTTTTAGGGTTACAAACACTTTAACTCTGCTAGTACATCTAACACTCTCCTCCTCCCAGACTGACAATGCTGCTGTCCAAAGGTGCCCTATGTGTACATTCATCCAGAGTGAGGGCACTCTAATACAGGAGGTGTTTTACTGGCTAGATCACTGGGTGAAAACAGAGGGGGCAAAGCCTGGAAAAACGAATGCAGCCACCACATGTAATGATTGGTAAGCTGCAATATATTACATTTTTGGGATTAAGTTTAATACCACTTTAAAGTGGAAGTAAACCCCCCTATTGTTTTCAGCCAAGGAAGCTGCCATCTTTGCCTCTGTTTAATCTTCAACTGCCACAGTGCTGCACATGTGATCTGTTATGACACCAGCCATTGGACGGTTTGACTGTTTGGTTGAGAGCACAACCAATGTGCAGTTAGCATTCCCGGCATGCCTTTTTTTTTTAAACTGTTAAATCGATGTGTTTACTTCCGCTTTAATGGGCAAGCAACAGGGACAAGGTATATTTTATAGACTAGTATCCCCATAGCTGCATTGCTAATATCCAAATAAAGTGATCACTACTAAACCAGAGATAGAGACAGTATTTACAAGTACATCATGGTGCTGAATAGGGGAAATGTATGTGTTTTGTCTATCTTCTTTTGTGCACTGTACAGACACACTTTTGTTCATTTATATGTGTGCATGCATATTAGCTATTTGGCTCAGTGTAACAAGGGAAATACATTCAACGTTTTATAAACACTATGTATACAATAGCACATAAAAAATAAAATTAAAAAAACATACCCATGTTTATCTTCTGTCATACTGAAGACACCTAAACCTGTGCTAAACTATGCTACAGGTTGGCAATGGCACCCCCCATATATCTCCCATATTATTCTTATTGTGCTGCTCAATTCTAAATCTGAAACCAGATTAACAAATATAAAGCATTGGACCTACTTTCTTCAAACCAAAAAGAAGGTCCTTTTGCAAAAATAAAACTATGCATGACTAGAATTATTGCTGTCTACATAATATATTCAAGACAAGGAAGCAATGAGTTACTATGATGCTAATCCTACTCTCACCAGTCAGTGTTCCTAATCACCGCCACACCAGTCACAGTGGGGTTCATTTACTAAAACTGGAGAGTGCAAAATCTGGTGCAGCTCTGCATGGAAACAGCCTCCAAGTTTATTTTTTTGTCAAAGCTTAATTGAACAAGCTGAAGTTACAAGCTGATTGGCCTTTGTAACGAAACGTCCCACGCTCCACTTGAGTGATTCCGTCAGTACACTGCTTCCTCCAATCTGGACCTTCAGATATAAGATTTTGTAAGAACCTGGAGAGACTAGCTCAGTTACACAGCTTGAACATGGACTGTTTTATTTGAGATGGCACACAAATATATACAGTAGGCTGACAATACAAAGTGTAACTAGACTATTGTAGTACTAGTGTAAGTAGACTTGGTGACTCCGAGATATGACCTTTCAGGGTAGACTTGCCGTCTCCTTACTCACAACTTACAATACAAATAAGTATTAACACATCCCCTGATAGTTTGCTAGGAGACAAAGGTGTGATAATGAGCAGAATATACTATTGGGTGAAAGACCCGGGCTTTCCAGATCTCATTAATCAGCATTCTTTTCACATACATCTGTCCACTGAGTCCCAAGCTGGCAGAGACCATCATGGCCTCCTTAATAATGTCCTTTTGCATTTCATAACAGAATATCTTCCTAAATGCTTGTAGCTTCCTCCAATGACAGGGCCCATAGTCGGTAAGCAAGAGGCTAGCATTCAGCCCCCTCCAAAAGCCCCTGTCCCAGGTGAGTTTGTCACAGCCATCATGCACAGCTGCACCAGATTTTCCACTCTCCAGTTCTAGTAAATCAACTCCAGTGTCTCTGATCTCTGCCACACAGTCATATTGTCCCTGATCACCACCACACCAGTTACAGTGTCTCTGATTACCACCACACCAATCATATGTCTCTAATCAGTGCCTACAGTCCTGGTGCTCCAGGTCCTTCTAAAATGTGATAGGTAGTTCAGAAATTAGATGTGTAACTTATGATCCTAGAACACCTGAAGGTGCTCTTTGGATTGTGGGCCCCTCTATGCGGCTAGGCTGGGAAACATTCTCACACTTATGGTATCCCCATACTCGGGAGGATTATGTGCTTGGGGTGTAATTATAAGTATGCCTATGCTGTGTGTGAGAAATAACTTTGTGTGAGAAGAAAAAATAATAATTTTCCAAAAAATTGGGACAAAAATAAATTACAACTTTAAAAAACTTACCAGGACTCTTACTAAATACCATGGATTCTCTACTTTCCAAAAAGGGGTCATTTGTGGGGTATTTGTACTGCTCTGACATTTAAGGGCTTCAAGAAATGAAATAGGCAGTCAGTACATCAGGACTAATCCTTATGGGTAGGGCTCCAAAGGGATGAAGCTAAGAAGGTTCATCCCCAACTTTGCCACCATCACTGCACCATAGACTGACTTAACAAAAGACAGGAAGTCTAAACTATGTAACAGAGCTATGGGGGGTACCTCGTCCTATAACTTTATATGAAAAAGAAGACCAGGAAGGAAAACCAACCAGACGGACTATCCCGGTACCTGAACAAAATGTAACCTAAATACTTATAAATTTCTAATTATTTTTATTAATACAAAACATAATATTCATAGATTAAAAAGATAAATGTCAAATCTATATTCACATAAAGATGCAGCAAATCATGAAGTATGTCACAGATACTGATTGATACTGGTTGACGCGTTTCGCCAACGGCTTCTTCAGAACCAAGTAGCGACAGTCATGACATCTAAATAGATCATAAAGAGCATAGGAGATAGAAAAGGCAAATGATCAATTAAATATTATGATTCTTTTGTTCTAAATTATTCAAAAAATCAAATCACATCAATACGTAACATTGATATATTTTATATATTCGCCTACCTTGAAAAAAGAGATTCTATATCTAAAAAGCCAGAATGAGAGGTGGCTTGATCACATGGAGGCGATGTTTCATAGTTTCATAGTTAGTAAGGTTGAATACAGACATCAGTCCATCCAGTTCAACCTGAGTGAGTGTCTACAACTGTCCCTATCCCTGTACATTGCACACTCACATCGGTCCCTACCCTCAAGGAGCCCACAATCCAAGGTCCCCATTCATATACTAGGGCCAATTTTTGGACAGAAGCCAATTAACCTACCTGCATGTCTTTGGATTGTGGGAGGAAACCGGAGTACCCGGAGGAAACCCACGCAGGCACAGGGAGAACATGCAAACACCAGGCAGGAAGTGTCATGGTTGGGATTCGAACCAGCGACCCTTCTTACTGCTAGGTGAGAGTGCTAACCACTACACCACTGTGCCGCCCTATTTCTACCATGTTACCCCATGGTAGAAATGGGATAATAAGAATGGACAACAAGTACGTGCTTCTAGGACTTGGAGCTGACAAAGATAGGTGAAACTATTCGTGCAAAAAAAAAATAATTTTTTTTACAATATGTCATATAAATAAATTACAATTCCCAGTAAATCCAAGCAAAATATATATCTCAAAGTTACTTACGCCTAACCGACCAGGGTAGCTAGCATATAGTATTGTAGTACGCCCTATAAGGTAACAACCAAATCTCTACGGGCCAGGATTGCCAAAGACAGTCTTTACACCAAAATACTTCCTGCAAATAACAATGATAACATCAATGGATAGACCATAAAAAGCTAAGCTGATACAGCTAAAGCTCTTAGGCAGATAGATACCTGGAACACTCCACCAGAGGGCAATGTGTTTCCCTCAGCATATAACTGGTAGTTTTGGGTCGTAAAATATCAATAGCCCCAGATATGGTCAGTAAGCAGTCACTATATAAAAATAAAAAAATATAAAAATATAAATAAAAAATATCCACAGGTTATTGAGTTGTCAGTAATCAACAAGTGATATACATGATCAGAAAAAGGCCACCTCCCTAGTAGTCAAAAGAACCAAAAGTCAAAATGGGGTCCTACCTTTGAACAACAGTCCATACGGTCCACACACCGCCTCTGCTGCCTCCCAAATGGATAGCTGGCTTTTATATGCGCCTTGGCGCCAAATTAGCGGCCGCCAAGGATGCATAATCATTTCAAACACTTGCAGCTGAAGATATGTTGATAACGCATCACAGTGCGCCGCCGCGCACATTCGGCCAACATCGCGCGGACATCTGCTGCGCCGGCACATCCGCAGTGGAGGTCCGCAATCATGCCCGCAATCACGTAGACTTGCGTGCGCATGCCCAATAGAGCCCATTCGGGTCTGACGCTCAAGAGCATCCGCACATGCGCCAATGCAGCATCCGGTCCCCATAACAACGGAATCAAACACCTCGGCCGCATGCGGAAGTTGAATCAGCGCATCTCCAAATAGAGAGCCACAGAGCAAAGCAAAACAAAGCCCTGGGCCACTCCAAAGTAGCTAGTCCATTAACAGGCACTTATGTCAGGAAGTCAGTAATGATCAAATGGAATACCGATGCTAAAGACGCCTTTCAGAAGCTTAAGGTGGCATTGTGCCAGCATTTCGGTGCTTGTGGCTCCTGATTTTGAGAAAGAGTTTGCGGTGCAGACAGATGCCCCAAGTGAGGGCTTAGAAGCAGTGTTGTCTCAAGAGGTCAATGGGGAAGAACACCCAGGTTTTTTTTAGTAGGAAGCTGATGACAGCGGAAAAAAAATAGTCTGTGGTAGAGAGGGAGTGTCTGGCCATCAAGTGGGCTCTGGACTCCCTACGATATTTTCTCCTAGGTAGGAGGTTTTGCCTGGTGTCAGACCATGCCCCATTGACCTGGATGAGACAAAACAAGCACACCAATGCCAGAGGGACAAGGTGGTTCCTTTCTCCCCAGGAGTTTAATTTCAGGGTAGAGCACAGACCCGGGAGACAACATCAGAATGCCGATGCCCTCTGCTGAGTCCATTGTATGGTGTTGAATGGTGCCTCCAACACCTCCGCGTTGAGGCAGAGGGGGGGGGGGGGGGTATTTACAGGATGCCAAGGTTGGGTCCCGGACGGGTGCTATATAGCACCAGTATTAACCACTTCCCGCCCGGTCAATATTGACGTCCGGGAAGTGGTTTCGTTATCCTGACTGGGCGTCATATGACGTCCTTCAGGATAACAGCCGCCGCGTGCCCGTGGGGGCGCGCATCGCGGCGATCGGTGGAGCGGTGTGTCGGACACACCGCTACACTGATCTCGGTAATAGCATTAATCAGGAGAGAACAGACTTGCAGTGTTATTAACCACTTCCTGACAGGGGGGGTATGCGCTGATTGTTTATCAGCGCAGCCCCCCCTCAGATGCCCACACTAGACCATCAGGGAAGCCCCCAGGACCACCAGGGAAGCCCCCAATACCACCAGGGAAGCCCCCCAGCATGTGGATGGCCAGGTACATCCCCCATGGCCATCCACATGTTAAAAAAAAATGCCAAAAATATGCCAATCAGTGCCCACAGATGGGCACTGATTGGCACATCATATTTAATAAAAAAAAAAGTTTAAAAAAGGGATGCAAAAAGGGATGCCACCCATCAGTGTCATCAGTGCCACTCATCAGCGTCCATCAGTGCCACCTATCAGTGCCCATCCGTGCCCACCCATGCCCACCTATCAGTGCCCATCCATGCCACCTATCAGTGCCACATATATGTGTGCATGAGTGCCCGTCAGTGCCGCCTATGAGTGCCCGTCAGTGCCGCCTATGAGTGCCCGTCAGTGCCGCCTGAGTGCCCGTCAGTGCCGCCTGAGTGCCCATCAGTGCCACCTGAGTGCCCATCAGTGCCGCATACCAGTGCCACCTATCAATGCCCATCAGTGCCGCCTATCAGTGCCCATCATCAGTGCCACCTCATCGGTGCCCCCTAATTGGTGCCACCTCATCGGTGCCCATCAGTGCCGCCTTATCAGTGCCCATTAGTGCCGCCTTATCAGTGCCCGTCATTGAAGAAGAAAACGCACTTATTTACAAAAAAAATTAACAGTGACAAAGAAAAACCTTGTTTTTTTGCAAAATTTTCGGTCTTTTTTTGTTTGTTGCGCAAAAAATAAAAATCGCAGAGGTGATCAAATACCACCAAAAGAAAGCTCTATTTGTTGGAACAAAATGATAAAAAATTTGTTTGGGTACAGAGTAGCATGACCGCGCAATTGTCATTCAAATTGCGACATTGCTGAAAGCTGAAAATTGGCTTGGGCGGGAAGGTGTCTAAGTGTCTGGTATTGAAGTGGTTAAAGAGATATTTGGGACCTGGAATTTCAGAGGCTCTGAAGTGATAATCGGGTGGGAAAGAGCCTCCACCCCTGACTACAGAGCTTGCAGCACACACAGGGTTAAGAGCCTCCAGGAAGCAGCTCTTAAAGGCAGGAAGTAGTGCTAGAAGGGGGTGGTGAGGAGGAGTTGGTGAATACACCTGTCTTGAAGAGCTGTGAGTCTGCTGGAGGCTGCTAAAAAGATTCAACAAGGACTTTTAAACCCTTGGGGCGAAGACCCATCCATGAACTGTATGTGCCTTTTTAATTTTACATTGTGCTGAAGATAAGCAGACTTTATTTAGAATTTTGTGCTTGTGTGCTGCTGGAAGCCTTATTTTGATTTGCTTGCTGAAAATAAAAGCCTTTTTGTTTAACCACTTGCCTACCAGGCACTTAAACCCCCCTTCCATCCAGACCAATTTTCAGCTTTCGGTGCTCTCACGCTTTGACTGACAATTACTCAGTCATGCAACACTGTACCCAATCCTTTTTTTCCCACAAATAGAGCTTTCTTTTGGTGGTATTTGATCACCTCTGGGTTTTTTATTTTTTTTTGCGCTATAATTGAAAAAAGACTGAAAATTTTGAAAAAAAAACGCATTTTTCTTTGTTTCTGTGATACAATTTAGGAAATTATTAATTTTTCGTCATAAATTTTGGCCACAATTTATACTGCCACATATCTTTGGTAAAAATAACCCAAATTAGTGGAAATGATTTGGTCTTTGTGAAAGTTAGAGACTCTACAATCTGTGGTGCGAATTATACAAAATTGATCACATCTGATGCACTGGTGGCCAATCTCATTTCTTGCGACCCGAACAAGCCAGGAAAGTACAAATACCCCCCAAATGACCCCTTTTTTGAAAGTAGACATTCCAAGGTATTTAGTGAGAGGCATGGTGAGCTTTTTGATGTTGTCATTTTTTCCCACAATTCTTTGCAAAATGAATTATTTTTTTATTTATTTTTTCTACAAAATTGTCATTGTAATAGGTTATTTCTCTCACATGGCATGTGTATACCACAAATGACACCCCAAAATAAATTTTGCTACTCCTCCTGATTATTACGATACCACATATGTGGGACTTTTACACAGCCTGGCCACATAGAGAGGCCCAACATGCAGGGAGCGCCATCACGTGTTCTGGGAGCATAAATTACACATCTAAATTGTTGACTACCTATTACAATTTTGAAGGCCCTGGAGCACCAGGACAATGACACGTGACACTGACGTGGCACTGATGACACATGACACTGACGTGGCACTGATGACACATGACACTGACGTGGCACTGATGACACGTGACACTGACGTGGCACTGATGACAGATGGTACTAATACGGGGCACTGATGACACGTGACACTGATGACAGATGGCACTAATATGTGGCACTGATGAGAGATGGCACTCATACATGGCACTGATATCACGTGGCACTAATATGTGGCACTGATGAGAGATGGCACTAATACGTGGCACTGATGACAGACGGCACTAATACGTGGCACTGATGACACATGACACTGATGACACTGATGACAGATGGCACTGATACGTGGCATTGATGACAGGTGACACTGATAACAGATGGCACGTGACACTGACAGGTGGCACTGATGACAGATGGCACTAATACGTGGCACTGATGACAGATGGCACTAATACGTGGCACTGATGACAGATGGCACTAATATGTGGCACTGATGACAGATGGCAATATGTGGCACTGATGACAGATGGCACTGATGACAGGTGGCACTGATGACAGATGGCACTGACTACAGATGGCACTGGCAGATGGCACTGGCAGATGGCACTGACTACAGATGGCACTGACTACAGATGGCACTGGGGATGGCACTGGCAGATGGCACTGGGATGGCACTGGCAGATGGCACTGACAGATGGCACTGGGGATGGCACTGGCAGATGGCAATGTCACTGGGCACAGATGGCATTGGGGACAGATTGCAGTGGTGGCAGTGGGCACAGATGGCATTTCATTTTTTTTTTTTTTTTAAACTTACGGCGCTGCAGCCGTTCATCTCCCCCTCCTCACACGCTGTCTCTGTGTGAGGAGGGGGAGCGGCGCTGACAGATGATCTCATATGTTTACATATGAGATCATCTCTCATTGGCCAGGGCGATCGCGCTGTAAACGGCCGCTGTGATTGGCCGTTTACAGCGATCTGTGATTGCCCGTGTCCGAGGGACACGGCCAACACAGAATTTCCCTGCTGCGCGCTCGTGAGCGCGCCCAGGGAACGGGGAAAGGGGAGGCCGTCATATGACGGCCTCCCGGGATTTCACATCCGCGCTGTGGCCGTCATTCGGCTACGGCCGGATGTCAAGTGGTTAAAGTTTAATGGCTTTGCACTCGGTCCTGTGGAGCTACAATCCCCCAAACTTTACACTGTATAGTGAAAAGAAGTATGTGTGAATTAAAAAAAAAAGGTTATATTTGTCAACAAGATGTTCTTGAATTATAAAACTGAAAGGAGATCAACACTTAGTGAGGATAATGGAAACAAGGAGGAAAATGATGTTTACAATCCTTTTTGTTACAGTGGAAGTACAAGTGTCACCAAACCTAAAGCGGAAATGAAGCCTGAAATCTCTGCTAAGAAAAGACAGGCAGAGACTTACCATGCCAATGTGTGGAGGTGGCCTATTTGGTTGGCAGGACAAGGCTCTGCTTCCTCATATCAAAGCTTCCAGTAAGAAGAATAGTTGCGTTCTCATCTGGCCAACCACTTGGAGTTTTGTTACCAGTGGTGCAAGTTGGAGAAACATAAATATAATTAGGTTTACCTCCAGTAAGGGGTCTTAGGCCTGGGAAGGAGTGCTGTCAGTGCTGCTACTCCCCTAGAACTGCTGTGAAGGGAGGGCAAAGGGTATGCCTGGGTCAAGTTCTGGAGCTGTCTTGCCTGGAATGCAGGAAGCTATACTAAAACTAGAGTACAAGAGGAAAGGAGCCTCTAAGGGTACTTGCACACAGTACTGATGTTTGAACATCAGTATTCCTAGCCAGAATTGCTTGTATTTATTTTGCCCATTGTGACAAAAGCGAATGTCAAACCCTTGCCCTTCTCACCAACACGTGACAAAGCACTGCCCAATCTCATACTGCGCTGTCACTTGCATAACAATGTCACACTCATCTGCGTCCTGCACAAAGATTTTCCAACTTGTGCGACCACAGTCTAGGTGCCAGCAGCCGTCACCACATTCAGTAAGTCTTGAATAAATTCCCTTGTAAATCAAGCAGCCGATTTGTCTTTAGTACCTCAACCCCAGAGTTTCTAAAACCCACCACTATCACTGATGTATGCCTTATGCTAGTTGTGTTAAAATGATTAAAGTTTCTTATTCTGAAAGTTTATTAGTGGAGACCTGAGTCTGAGCAGAACTGTGCTCTGGGATGCTATAAAACATCTCTACTTTTGATAAGTTTCTGCAAAATTAATTAAATCTATTTGTCAAAGTGACTGGCACCCAGTGTTTTACAATCCCTGCCATTCCACATGGGCTAAGCCTTGCTGAAAAGTGCTATCCCACGCTGTATTTGGGGATCCCTATATGTCTCTGGGAGTCAGGGGGTGCCACAGTAGTGACATCACAAAATCTTACTCTAAGTCCAGTGAGACTACCAGTAAGTGGCCTAACTAAGGTCTCACAATGCATGTATACAAATAAAAAAAAAAACCTATTTTCTTAAAACCTGAGGTCTGCCAATCTTCAATAATATCAAAAGCCGTCTTGTCATGTACACGATTCTCTGCAAGCTGTGGGCACCACTTGCTTCTGCTAACTGTAATCCGATTCGACAGTGAAAATATGAAATGCTGTAGACTGCAAATCTATTCTGGCTGGTGCTAGGAAATCATTTCTATCCACTAGCACACATACTTCTACTTCTCATGTTAAGAAGGTAATATTAAGTGTAGGTAACCAAATATCATTTACAATGTACATTTAATATTTTGACTACAGCTGTCCTTTAGATTGGTAATTAATGTATTAATTTTCGCTTAATTTTAAATGTTTATGTTTGCATTGCCTTTTTTTTCAGTGTGTAAATGTGTGTTACATCAAACTTCACCTAAGAGAAAAATAAAAAATAAATTGACAAAAGAATTCCTACATATTGGTACATCATCCCTAGCATTGCATATGCCAGACACCAATCCTACGCTAATAAAATCTGTTGTACTTCATACCAAAGGCAAAGGCAGAATTTCCAATTGCTGGTTGCAGCTTTAAAAAGAACCTTGAGTCTTGGTATGCTTATGCAAGGGTTCTAGTTTGCAATATTCATATATTATAATTATGCAAGCTGTGTCTTCACTGTATACACTGCACATATATTCCATAGACCTTGTACCCACAAAATATACTTTAAAGTGTATTTCAAGTTTTGCAGCCTAATTGTGGTAACACCTATTTCATATTTGGTACATGTTCTTCTTAGCATAACTTTATTCAGTTTAACCTCTGGAGCATTTATCCCCCTTCGTAACCAGGCCATTTTTTGTGATACGGCACTGTGATACTTTAACTGACAATTGCGTGGTCATGCGACGCTGTACCCAAATAAAATGTATGGCTTTTTTTCCCCCCACAAATAGAGCTTTCTTTTGGAGGTATTTGATCACCTCTGGATTTTACATTTTTTTGCATTATAAACAAAAAAAATTCCAACAATTTTGAAAAAAAAAAAAAAAACTATATTTTTTACTTTTTGCTATAAAACGTATCCAATAAAAAATGTAAAAATCGAATTTCTTCATGAACTTAGGCCAATATGTATTCTGCTACATATTTGTGTTAAAAAAAATCACAATAAGCATATATTGGTTGATTTGAGCAAAAGTTATAGTGTCTACAATTTATGGGATATATACTGTGAAATGAACGGGGAGTGATGTCACCCATAGACTTATTATGGGGCTTCTGTTGTTGGCTGTGTCCTCTGCACCTGCTTCCACAGCGAAGCCGCGGCTGACAGCTCAGTGTGGGATTGAGTCAGATTGGCTTAAAAAAAGGTATGTATACGGATTTCTTCTTTACAAGGCTAGATACGAGTGTGTGCTGATAAGTATTGAGCCTTACCCAGAAAAAATGGATCTAGGAAGCTGTAAATTGCAGGGTGTCCTGGCCAATTTGTCTATATTCAATGGTTCAAAAATAGACTACCTACGATTTTAACTTATCTTTCTTTTTCAGGCCTAAAGTAAACATAGCAGCTCCTCTAGAAAAATTCAATGTGGAAGGTCATAGGACCATATGGGATAGGGAAAGGTGCGAAGCAGATCCATCCAGCAAAAAACATACATGTTGCTGTAACTAGTAGTAGTTAGTTACATTCAACTGAATTTATTCTCTGGTGTTGAAGCTTTGTACCTTATTCAAGCCACTTTTTCAGTTCTAATGAGTATCAGGAAGTACCCCCAAATGTATATCCACATAGGTAGCACAGACATCTTAAAGGGGTTGTAAAGTCAGAACATTTTTTATCTTAATGCATTCTATGCATTAAGATAAAAAGCCTTCTGTGTGCAGAAGCCCCCCAGCCCCCCTAATACTTACCTGAGCCCCATCTCTGTCCAGTGATGTCCACAAGTGTCTTGGCCATTTGAGACTCTCCCTACTAATTGGCTGAGACACAGAAGTGGCACCATTGGCTCCCGCTGCTGTCAATCAAAGTCAGTCAGCCAATCAGGAGGGAGGGGGGCCAGCCGGGTTGCGGCTCCGTGTCTGAATGGACACCGGGAGCTGTGACTCGGCTCAGGTGCCAACATAGCAATCTGCTTGCTGTGGGGGCACTCAAAGGAGGGAGGGGCCTAGAGAGCTGAAGAGGGACCAGAGAAGATGAAGATCTGAGCTGCTCTGTGCAAATCCACTGCAACAGGGCAAGTAAGTATAACAGGTTTGTTGTTTTTAATAGAACATAAAAACAAAACTTTACAATTCAATTACAATGGGAGGTAGATGTTGATTGTTCTAGGTACATAATCCCATCCTTGGTGTCTGGAAGACTTCATGGGTGTTAAACTTCCAAAGTACATGTATGAAGTAGTGAATTGTTGTGAAAAATATGTTGCAGCAGCATTATGTTAGAAGACAGCCACACCTGTTGAAGGAGGGTGGCTGTGCGTTGCCCTTTAAGAGGTGGCTTGCGGGCAGGCGCCCACCTGAAGCTTCCTGAGCGCGATCGCGGGTCCCGCAGACTCGATTTCTGCGCAGATACCCACGATCATCTCACAGAGAGGAAGAACAGGGAAATGCTAATATAAACAAGCATTTCCCCGTTCTGCCTAGTGACACTGTCACTGATCACAGCCCCTTGTAATCAGGAGCGGTGATCAGTGTTGTGTCACACACAGCCCCTCCCCCCCACAGTTAGAATA
Organism: Lithobates sylvaticus; assembly: GCA_028564925.1. NCBI lineage: Eukaryota > Metazoa > Chordata > Amphibia > Anura > Ranidae > Lithobates > Lithobates sylvaticus. The sequence goes on from CM053030.1 coordinate 398,441,693, forward strand.
ACTCCCTAGGACACACTTAACCCCTACAGCGCCACCTAGTGGTTAACCCCTTCACTGCCAGTCACATTTACACAGTAATCAATGCATTTTTAATTGCACTGATCGCTGTATAAATGTGAATGGTCCAAAAATCGCACCAAAAGTGTCCGATCTGTCCACCATAATGTCGCAGTCATGATAAAAATCGCTGATCGCCGCCATTACTATTAAAAAAAAATTATTAATAAAAATGGCATAAAACTATCCCCTATTTTGTAAACACTATAACTTTTGCGCAAACCAATCAATAAACGTTTATTGCGTTTTTTTTTTTTTTTTACCAAAAATATGTAGAAGAATACGTATCGACCTAAACTGAGGAAAAAAAAAAATTTTTATATATTTTTTGGGGATATTTATTATAGCAAAAAGTTAAAAATAATGTGTTTTTTTCAAAATTGTCACTATTTTTTTGTTTATAGCGCAAAAAATAAAAACCGCAGAGGTGATCAAATACCACCAAAAGAAAGCTCTGTTTGTGAGAAAAAAAGGATGTGAATTTTGTTTGGGAGCCACTTCGTACGACCTCGCAATTGTCAGTTAAAGTGACGCTGTGCCGAATCGCAAAAAGTGCTCTGGTCTTTGGCCAGCCAAATGGTCCGGGGCTTAAGTGGTTAAGACAGATGGCCTCATTCACACCTCTTACAAACCAGTTGTCCCCTCTGTTGAAGATGTGCACCTCATTGCAGCCATGTCATCCACTGGTTAGTTGCAATATATTACCTTTTCTTCTTGGGTTTATATAAACTTTATTTACTGTGCCACAGACAAGAATCTTGCAGACACATACATTTCAAGATAAGGGTCATTTAAAAAAAAATTAACTCTTCCATAATATGTGCTTTGCTGGACATGAAATATAGACAAAACAATAACACTTTGTCTAAGCCTAACATAAAGAAGAATAGAATTAAAATAGTTGAGTATTACTTGGCAGCCGGTAACTTTTGATACAGTTAACAAAGGTTTTACCCTCTTCATGACCAAAGCATGTTTTACTATTCAGCCCCTTGCTAGTTTAACTGGCAATTACGCGGTCATGCAACAGTGTGAGCAAATTATATTTTTATCTTTTTTTTTTTTCATACAAATAGAGCTTTCTTCTGGTGGTATTTGATCTTAATCACCATGTTTTTTTTTTATTTTTTGCGATATAGTTGAGAAAAAAAGACCAAAAATTTAGAAAAAAAACAAATTTCTACTTTCTGTTATAAAACATATCCAATAAATTAAAAAATAGATATATATTATTTCTTCATAAATTTAGGCCATAATATACCCTGCTACATGTCTTTGGTAAAAAATAAAAATCCCAATAAGTGTATATTAATTGATTTGTACGAAAAGTATAGCATCTACAAACTATGGTATACAGTATCTCACAAAAGTGAGAACACCACTCACATTTTTGTTAATATTTTATTATATCTTTTCCTGTGACAACATTGCAGAAATTACACTTTGCTACAATGTAAAGTAGTGAGTGTAAAGCTTGTATAACAGTGTAAATTTTGCTGTCCCCTCAAAATAACTCAATACACAGCCATTAATGTCTAAACCACTAGCAACAAATGTGAGTACACCCCTAAGTGAAAATGTCCAAATTGAGCCCAATTAGCCATTTTCCCTCTCCGGTGTCATGGGACTCGTTAGTGTCACAAAGTCTCAGCTGTGAATGGGGAGCAGGTGTGTTAAATGTTGTGTTATTGCTCTCACTCTCTCATACTGGTCACTGAAAGTTCAACATGGCACCTCATGACAAAGAACTCTCTGAGGATCTGTAAAAATGAATTATTACTCTACATAAAGATGGCCTAGGCTATCAGAAGATTACCAAGACCCTGAAACTGAGCTGCAGCATGGTGGCCAAGACCATACAGCCGTTTAACCGGACAGGTTCCACTCAGAACAGGCCTCGCCATGGTCGACCAACTGCACGTGCTCAGCATCATATCCAGAGGTTGTCTTGGGAAAATAGACATATGAGTGGTGCCAGCAATGCTGCAGAGGTTGAAGGGGTGGGGGGTCAGCCTGTCAGTGCTCAGACCATACACTGCACACTGCATCAAATCGGTCTGCATGGCTGTAGTCCTGGAAGGAAGCCTCTTCTAAAGTTGATGCACAAGAAAGCCGCAAACAGTTTGCTGAAGACAAGCAGACTAGGGACATGGATTTCTGATGTCCTGTGGTCTGATGATAAGCTTATTTGGTTCAGATGGTATCAAGCATGTGGCAGGAACCAGGTGAGGAGTACAAAGACAAGTGTGTCTTGTCTACAGTCAAGCATGGTGGTGGGAGTGTCATGGTCTGGGACTGCTTGATTGCTGCCGGCACTGGGGAGCTACAGTTCATTGAGGGAACCATGAATGCCAACATGTACTGTGACCTACTGAAATTAGCTGCAAAAACTCATGCAGTGTCTAATCACGCAGCACCGGTCAGCAGGGGGCGCCTGCTAGCAGGACCCGAACCTAGAAGACAGGCCAAGACGTACCAGTACATCATCCAGCCTGGAGCCTGTGCTCACTAGCAGTACAACTGCTGTGGGTGGGTGGCAAGCAGATAAAGAAAGCATCAGCTAAAATATGTGACATGCAATGTAAACAACATACAACAGTATATAAAGTGCAATGGTCGGATGTATGTACTGTCCAACATATAGAGATTGATTTACTAAATTAAAATAGGATGTTCATTTTGCACGAAAATTTTACCCTTAGCTTAGTGAATCAGGTGAAACTCTGCTGGATTCTATAATTTTCTCATGTGTAAGCAAAAATTACTGTTTTCCTTCCATGTAATTGGTTATCCTCCATAAAATGAATTCACATTCACTAAGCTAAGGAAAACTTCCCACACAAAGTGAAAATTCCCTTGCAAACTGAAAAGTCTGTTTGCCTTTAATAAATCAACCCCATAGTGTGTAGTGGTTAGGCATACATAGCACACGAGAAATTGCCTGTAGCATTTTGGCACTGCCAGGCAGAATTTTTTTGGGGGGATGGAACCCAACCCCAGTGCCTCCTCATCAGTGCTCAACAGTGCCACCTCATCAGTGTCTCCTCATTAGTGTCGCCCATAAGTGCCACCTATCAGTGCCTATCATTGCTGCCTATCAGTGCCCATCGGTGCCTCCTATCAGTGGCCATAAGTGCTGTCTATCAGTGCCTATCAATGCCATCTATCAGTGCCCATCAGGGCTGCCTACCAGTGCCCACCAGTGCTGCATATCAGTGCCTCCTCATTAGTGCCCATCAGTGGCACCTCATCAGTAGCACCTCATCAGTGCAGTTAAAGTTATTTATTTACTAAATTTGATAACAGAAACTAAGAAAAACATTTGGTCTTTTTTGTTTGTTTAGCAAAAAGTAAAAAACCCAGCGATGATTAAATACACCAAAATAAAGCTCTGTCTCAAAAAGATTATAAAAATGTTGTTTGGATACATCGTTGCATGACGGCGCAATTGTCAGTCAAAGTGCGACAGCGCTGAAAGCTGAAAAGTGGCTTGGGCAGGAAGGGGGTTAAAGTGCCCTGTACTGACCTGGTTAAATCTGAATTTAAAGTGGATACTTTTTTGCAAGCCCCCCCTATTCACCCGTTACAAATGGCTTTAAAGCCTAAGACATGTACGCAGCTGGAAAAAAATGTAAGCGCAAGACATACGTGATGGGGTGGAAGTAACTACCAGACTGGAATAGGTTAAGTCAGGTGCTGGTCAGATAAAAAGAACTTGCTCTTATCAGATTGGAGGAGTCACGGGATACAGGGAGACGGGGAGGAGCCGTGTGACAGTAGTGTGGGGATGGAGCAGAGGCACATCAGTCGAAGGCAGAAATCGTGGTGGAATGTCGTCGGTTTAGCCGGGTGCTGCATTTCCTGCGTTAGAGAGAAAATGAGTGAGTTAGAACAGCTCTTACGCCAGCTCAGAACTGCTGCAGAGATACATGCCACTGACTGGGTCCAGAGTAAGATTGCAAGGGGTGAGGCAGGACCCCCCTCAACCGAGGCCTGCCTCCACAGGGGCTCGGAGGTCTAGGCCTCCGGAGTGCCTTAGCCCAGATAACACCTCTAGGTTTCAGCGCTGGCTTGGGAGCCCCAGTTAGGACCCTTCAGGCCCCCATTCTAAGCAAACACCTGCTTCTGCTAGTGGGGTGCCTGGGAGGAATCCCCATCCATGTTGGAGTCCGCAGGGGGGGACACTCACCGTGCTCTCCCGCAGGTCCCCTCCTTGGTCGTCAGGGAACAGGTGCATGTGGCTGACACTGCTGGCGAAGGTCTGGTTGGGGTTTCAGCCCGGCATAGAAGAAGTTCTGCAGCGGGCGCTGGACTGTCTCCAGGAGCAGCCGGCAGCCGGCTCCGTGAGGAAGACATTGCGCCTTGTGGGGAAGGCTCTGCTGACTATGGAGCACGTCGCTCGCCGTGTTGGAGTCCGCAGGGGGGCCTGGTAGGGCTGGCTGGAGCAGTGCCTGTGTGCTGGCAGCTGTGGCTGTGCAGGCAAGGCTTGTTTGCAAGGCTCTTACTTTGTAGATTGAAAAAACTTTGAAGAGAATAGAGGAAACCAAACATAGAAGAAGAGCCTGGCACTTTCCACCACATCCCAGAGAAAGTTTGAGAAACTGTTGTGGGTAGCCCCAAGGGATAGTGTGGGTGGAAAGATAAGTCAGGATTGAAGAACAAAAATGTATAGTAAACAAAGTATATATATATATATATAAATATATATATAAATATATAAAAATATCAAAAGGTTTTATTAAATACACAAAATTATTTTTACACATCTACAATAAATGGAGACATGGAGAAAAAGAAAAAACATGAATAAAGTGCCAACTGCCAACATTAGTTGAGACACACTATGAATCGGACCATAGGTCAGATATGGGTGCAAATAACAACAAAGCCTGACATGTTTTGGAGAAAATAAAGCCGATGAGGCTAGATTGATGTATTCATATCCTTCCTCAGGGATTTGGCATTGGCGTGTTGGTATATTTTCTATTTGGAGAAAATATATATATATGTGTAAGTACAATATATATGAACAATATGAGAACATAAACATAAATGTTTTGTAATTAGATACTGTAAAAATAATAATAGTAAATTAGTCAAATGCAATACTTACAGAGCATGCGTCAAAAAATTATACAGCACAATGTGGATAGATGATCCCTCAGGTCTCAAATACTTGCTGAATTGTACCATTTATGAAAGAACAACAATAAATGCTGCGACATTAAGCATATCAGCAGTCCAGCAGGGAAAGGAAATTCCAATCTATAACTTCATCAAAGTCATAAATGGAGTTTGGGCAAAACAGCAAATCCTCTCCCACAAACAAGCAGCGATTCAGTGCATACGAGGACCGCCAGAGCATTACAGACCAACAGCAGGTACCTATCAATAATAAAGAGTAAAGATACCTAATTATGGGCTAAAAAATGGAAAGGGAAGTTTGTGGTGAACTAGCAACATTATAATAAAAATAATAATACTATACAATATTAACATGAAAGATCTGCATCTTCCACAGTGTGAAAAGAAGCCCTTAGTCCAAACATATAATATACCTTTCAAATGCAGCAATGAATAGGAGCTCTCCGAGAGGAAGACCTGTATCCTGGCTGTGCTGCGCAAATATGGCCACAAACTTACCTGGTTATATATTGCTGGGATATAGGAGTGGTAATGGGAATTAGCATATTAGTTCCTGAGATTGATTAAGAACAAGTGTGCAGAACAATAAGGATTGGTGATTCGAGCGGCTCGGTCCACGTCCATTACACGTCCTCCCAGACGTGTTTCGTCATTAGTAAGACGCTCTCAATTCTCATCCCCATTGAGAACGTCTTACTAATGACGAAACGCGTCTGGAAGGACGTGTAGTGACGTCACCGCGCTAGAGAGACGAGGAGGAAGTGCTCCATGTATGTCGGCCGGCATTTTTATATCAAGCGTACTTTCCTTGTTCCATTGTGAGTACCCTGTTCACATTTATTTTAATAAACGCAGTGTTTTTATGTAGTATTATGCTATGGTCTTTCTAATTTAATTTACATGGCCCATGCTAATATGGTATTCACTGGCTGCTGAGTCCAAAGGCTTATTCTGTGCATCTGTGTGGCGCTGGACGTCCGGTCCTGTTTGTGAGAAGTTGTGCCTTTTTAAAAGCTGCTTTCTGGTAAGCAGCTCCAATACTGGTGGTGGGATTCACTTGTTTCATAGTTGTGCACTACGGTGGTTCAATGAAGATTTTGGATATACCATAGACTGTACAATTTCTTGTTTACCACCATCCTGTTTATTTCTATGGACTGTCATCATTTTCTATGAAAGCCTGTACTAGTCATTATTCAGATTATTGTCTTATGTTTAGAATCCTATTGTTTTTTTTTTATTTTTATTTTTTTGTGGTGCAGTTTTTCCTGTTTACAATTGCTATTTGGTTATCCCATATTACTGCAGCCTATAGGTTGTTAGGTCAGCGTAGTCTTTTTCATACCATACAATGTTCTGACTCGTTGGTCAAGATTTGGATCAGTTGATCCAAGATGGAGCAGTTGGGGAGAGGGGTGCAAGTGAAATTGTTCAAGGGCAACTGCACTCAATTCTGTCTGGTAACAACATTAAGGCAGTTTCTGTGCGTTTGCTCAAAGGTGGATGGGGCACTATTCGTTCACCTGGATGGCTCATTTCTGTTCAAGTTCCATTTCACTGCGTTTTTTGCAAATGCTTAGGGGCGGGGGATTGTGTGTCTTTTCAGATTCCCCACGATGTCTCATCTTGATATTGGGACATTCATATGTTTTTTGGGGGGCTAAGAGGGAGGAAGTCAGGCCACAGCTGGATGTGGCAAGAGGGGAGGGTAGGGTTAGATGGATTGGTGTGCCTGGAATGATGTGGCACAGCGTTATACCAGAGATCCATTGCTTTTCACGTCTGGACCAGCCACCAGACATTTTGGTCCTACACGTAGGAGGCAATGATTTGGGACTATGTCCCATGCGGCAGGTCATCAAGGATATCCAGTGGGATTTCCTTCGATGGTGGTCCTCTTTTCCTGACATGATTATTGTGTGGTCAGACATTGTGACCCGCACGTCATGGAGAGGGGCCTGATCGATTGAAAAACGTAATATGGCCCATATAAAGGTGAATAAGAAGGTGTGCAGGTTCATTGCCCATAATGGTGGGGTGGATGTCAGGCACTTATAGCTGGAGATTGATACATGAAGGTACCTGAGAGGGGGTGGTGTGCATCTCAATGCAGTCGGGATCGACCTATGGGCTTTGGGCTTGCAGGATGGTATCCAGAGGGCGTTTCTTGTGTGGCGGTGGGCACAAGTGTAAGGTGTCACACTTGTGCCTCTGTAGCGGTTGGGTCTTGACGATAGGTATACAACATGAGGTATTTGAGAAAACGGTGGGACCTATCTCAGGTATGGAGTCCTCCCGATTGGTCTGGTTCAGTCTAGACTACTGGGTAGCAAGGTGGTAGGGGTCTGTGGTCAGTTAGCGAGTCCTCGAGGCAGTATTTGGCTGCTGGGGACAGAACCTAACTAAGAGGTACCACAGATTCCAAAGTTGGGAAGATGGGGTTGTGAGGGACAGGCAACCAGTAATGCAGATTGGAGCTGGAGTATTTAATAATGTTTATATTTTATTTTGGTTTTGAGTTAATAAAGGTCGATTTAAATCCAATACAGTGTCAGTGTCCTTATTTAGTAATAAGTGAGAGTGGTAGGTACAATTTTGAGTTGGGGTAGTAAGTTATCTGAACTACCCTAGTCAAGTTTATCCTAAATTACAAACATAAATCAGCACAAAGGACATAACTTATGTTTAGTATGATGTGTCCCTTTTGCTTATTCCTCTTGGTCTAGGAGCAATGTTTATTTTTGTACCCCTCCCCCCGCTTTCATAATATTCCAGTGCAGCAGGGGTTCGTACAACTACGGTGCTGTCAGGAGCTCTAATCAAGAGAGCTCAACTTTGCCCGCCCTTTCCACCTGTAGTGCGGAGGCATTTTAAAACTATTTGTGTTGGGTAGGCAGGAAATTTGCACAAAAAAAAAAAAACTTTTCTTTTCCTGTTTGACATGTAAGGGCTGTTTCCGAAGTTATCACATTAAGATTCACGATTTCAGGGTCACTTTACAATCATGGACACTACTCTTCTGAGCAAGTTGTAGAGATTTTTGCTTCAATTCATTACTTTGTTACTGAACTGGAATAAGTAAAGTTAGTCTATCATTCGGCATTTACACCGTAATTAAATGCCCCTATCATCCTGTAGTCAAACTGTAATTGAATACAAGACGAAAAAATAAGCTTTCAGTGAACATTTTGCAATACTTCTTGTCTACTGATCTATGGGCTTTAACCTTTTAACATATTGCACTCATTACTGAATTTAGTTCTACAGAAAACAGTTCTGCTAATGAGATTATTGTAGCAGTTAAAACTTTTGTAGCCTTGATGTTATCTGATTCAACTACACAAAACATTCAGATTTGAACTTCATTCAAGATAATAGGATGTTCTGTTAGCTATTTTTTTTATTTTCTTTTTAATTTCTTTTCTCCAAGCTTTCAGCTGTTTCGGCTGGTTTGAACTGCTCACGTCTTGTTGATATATTACATTGGGGATTACTTGAAGGATACAGAGCTAATGTGCCTATGTGTCTGAAAATAGATTTGGCTTTCAGAGCTTGTCTTCTGACCTTATAACTTAAGGACAGTTCTTTTCCACTGCAAGAGGCCAGCTCTGAGGTGTTAAAGTTGTCACAGGTGTCATTTTTTCACTGACTCATTCATTCAAGTCATCCCAGAGACGGTGCAGTTACATCAATTTTATGTTATTAGCTGGAGTTTTATTTTTAAGATCCATCAGGGAAATCTCATCTATGTCTGTCATGCATAAAAGGAACAAGTCCATTTTTCTCAATTCAAAAATCCTTGGATTTTACTTGCTTTTATATGGCTTAGCAATGAACATGTGCATGACATTTATCCTTATAAGCAGTTTTAGTTAGTGTAGAATTTTTTTTTTTTCTTTCTGACACGGCAAGCCAGAATGTAAAGAGTGCTTTTAAAGATAACCTTAAAACTTGACCCTCTTCTGCTATTTCCCTCCACTCCATCCCCCTTCAAACCTCTGTAAGTAGTACACATTTAATTTTTTTACCTTTTTTCTTATAACAATGCCCGACTCAGCCTCCCCATGCATGTCAGTCATATTTCTGACACACGGCACACATCAGTTTCTGACACATGGCGAGCCAGAATGTAAAGAGTGCTGGACCTTTCCCCTCTTCCACTACTTGCCTCCGCTCCTCCCCTCCTTCCATCCCATGTACGTAATGCATGTTTTTTTGTTTTTGTTTACCTTTTTTTTATAAAAATGCCCGTCCCTGCCTACCCATGCACTTCAGTCGCCTTAGGCGACTGACGTGTATACTGCCATACTGCCCACTGTGCCTTCCAGGATATATTTTTTGATAATTAATGTTTTTCTATTTTTTGTAAACTTATTTGATATACCATATTTATCGGCATATAACACGCACCTTTTTACCCTGAAAATAGAGGGTAAACCATGCCTGCGTGTTTTACACCGAGATAAATTTTTTTACCAACAGGGGCGGGGATCAGGCGGTCCGCCCCGGGTGCCACCTATTGGGAGGGTGTCAGGCCAACCGCCCCACCTCTCCTGTCCATGGGACAGCGCTGCCAGTAAACTCTAAAGTTCAGAAAACATTACTGCTAGCCCTGTGTCATATACCGCTCTTCCTCTGTAACCCTCAATGTAAATCAATGCCGCGTACACACAATCAGAATTCTCGTTGGAAAATTCTGCTCAAACTGTCTTGCCTACACACGGTCACACCAAATTCTGACCGTCAAGAACATGGTGACGTACAACACTACAACGTGCCGAGTTCAATTCTTCCGAGCATGCGTCGAATTGTTTGTGGGCATGTGTAGGAATTTTGCATGTCAGAATTGCTACAGACGATCGGAATTTCCGATAGAAACCTTTTCCGTCTGAAAAATTGGGAACATGCTCTCAATTCTTTGCTGTCGGAAATTCGGCCAGCAAAACTCTGATGGAGCCTACACACGGTTGCATTTTCCAATGAAGGCCTCTCATCAGTCTTTTTCTGGCCAGAATTCCAATCGTGTGTAGGCGGCATTAGCCTCTGAATACCTTAATTAACGCAGCTCATTGTGGCTGCTCTCTTCCTCCCGCTCCGCCTCCTCCTCGTGTGTAGCTTTTGATTGGAGGAGGAGAGTGGTCACGTGACCGTCAATGAAAGAGAGGAGAGCAGTCACATGACCAGGTCCACGAGAGAGAGCGGAATTAATCGAGGTATTTAGAAGCTTTGATTTACAATGAGAGTGACACAGGAGGAGCAGTGTATGAGAAGGGTCTGACAGGCTGACAGTGTGAAGTTTTCTCAACTCTAGGTTTGCAGCACTGTCCCTGTCCCAGCGCTGGGAGTGCAGGGGGGGGTTGGTCTTTATAATGAAAGGGGGCTGTGTGTTGTACAGGGGTCTGTGTACTGTACAGGGGTCTGTGTACTGTACAGGGGTCTGTGTACTGTACAGGGGTCTGTGTACTATGCAGGAGGTCTGTGTACTATGCAGGGGGTCTGTGTACTATGCAGGGGGTCTATGTATTATGCAGGGAGTCAGTGCATTATGCAGGGGTCCATGTGTTATGCAGGGGGTCGGTGTATTATGCCAGGGGGCTGTGTAAAGTTTTTTTCCTGAAACTTCTCTCTTAAAGTTAAGGAGCATGTTATAAGCCTGTGCGTGTTATACACCGATAAGTACGGTAATTAAACTTTTTATTTTAATGCAAATATTTGCTACTCTCTTATGCCTCTAAAGTCCCATTACAAAGAGGGAAACTGTGTTTTTGAATCCCAGGATATACATGTTACATATCCCTGGAGGCATAATCTTCAATTCAAAAAAGGAGGAGGTTACGGGCCTACCGGCTCGTCATCGGGAGGCCCACCCGCTAAACCAGGAAGAGCCGGCGGGCCTCACGATGATGTCAAAAAGAACATAGCGGAGCAAGACAGAGTTGTGGTCAGGTATGAGAGGATCTCAGTGTGATATTGCTTGATCCGCTGGATGGTAGAGTATCTGAAATCTGCAGATACTACCTTAAGGTAAGGGTGGGGGTGAAATAAAAAAACGGAGGTGGTGGGCGCAGATCCTCTCTAAAAGGTAGGATGTCATGGCTGACCTCTCATGAAAATGCTAGCTGCCTGTGTGCCATATAAATGTCTTGACTTCAATTTGTAGAGATATTGATCCAAAATAAGTGTAGAGACAAAGAATTCTGATTTGTCTCCAATATTTTTGTGCTGCATACTTGTTCCACATAAGTTTCCCAGAAGCTTCCCTAGAAATGTAGTTTGTTGCTCATGTGATTGGATCCTTGCTCTGAGCGACTTTTATCTATTTTTATCAATGAAACTAATTAATAAACTGTATAAAAAATAAAACAACCTCTAGAGGGTAATTTTTGGCAAGTGCATGTGGCCACAACTAGGACCATGCAGCCAATGAGGCCCCCATAAACTCAATTCTCGTAGCAGTATAGTGACAGCAAAAAAAATAAAAATTTAAATGCTACATAGCTCTCTGCCTGGCCACTCGCCTATCAAACAGACAGACACAGTGTTAACAGTGCGAGATCAGCATCACTGAACACTGTGTGTCAAGTGCAGTGGTCGGGCCAGGGCTTTTACTCCTAAAGTTACAGAGCTTGCACACACACCTAGGCACTACTGTGGCCAAAACGGCCATCTTTACTGAAGGCTGCCTTTTGGTTCAAGCAGTGCTCCAGAGGGGGGGGGGGAGGTGGGTGAGCCAGCTTCCATCACCAGCAACAAATGACACTGTGGGTCCTGGCCCTAGAGCTCCATTTACAGGGCACATGGATGCCCTGGCCACACCATAGCAACTTCTGACAGCGAATCATTATAAAATGGGTCTCTGCTCATGGCACTCCGGGGGAAACCCAGATGGTGTACAGGTTGAGAAACACTGGGCTATCATGTCTGTTCAGAGAAATCAAAAAATGCCAAACGCCACTGAAATGGTGTTTTGTGCCCTTGTACATTAGCCCTTTATATGTTTAACTTGACTTCTTCTGATTTTTAAAAACAGCTGCAGCTTTGTGGGTTGCCTACTATAGATCATAAACCATATTTCTGCATAAAAATGACCAACATTTTATAGGCATCAATACATAAACTAACGAAAAGAACTTCTCAGCCCTTGACATTATTTTTTTCTTCTGCTTGCATCTGTTTCAAATGTCACATCATTAGCAAGAAAAAAAAAAACACCATCTCAGCCATGGCTATTCTTGTATTTTCTTGATAGAAGGAATAAGAAGACATTATTAAGTCAGATTTCAATGCCGATTTACTCCTACAATGCTAGAAATGCTAGCAACATGTCACTGTTTTGCTCTGAAGACTGGGATTTTCTGACTGTCATTATCAATATCAATCTACCAGTACTTCAGAATAAATTAGTGGAGGAGCTACAGCACTGAAAACATTATGTGCTGGAGCTGTTAGCAAAGCTCATCTTGTAATTTATACAATCAGGTTTTCTTTACAGATGTCATAACTGCCCGCATATATATTTTTTTAAATGATATTTGGCAAATAGGTTTAGCTAACTGCTGACTATACCAATTGTTATCTAAAGATTGTCATACAAAGGGCCTGAGATCACCAGCAAGCCACTTTTAAAAAGAAATAGTCTTTATTGGTCTCTCAAAAGAGTCAAGCCCAAATACAGTAACTTTCTTTAGCAAAAGTAAAGCAAACAGTTCTCAGGTATAAAGAAAACCATGATGGAGGTTCCTTGCAAGTTTTAGGTTGCATTTCTGTATGGAGTTGGGGATATGGTCAGAATTAATGGTTTCCTCAATGCTGCAGCAGGATAATGACCCCAAACATACAGAGTCATAAATAACTATCTTTAGCAAAGATAAGAATAAGGAGTCCTGGAAGAGATGGTATAACACCCACAGAGCCACGATCTCAATATCACTAAGTCTGTCTATCTACAATTGCATGAAGAGGCAGAAGCAACTGAGACAACTTAAATCCACAGAAAAACTGTGATTCGTTTTCCTAGATGTTTGGAACAACCTCCTGATGAGGTCCTTAAAAATCTGCATGTAAGTGTACTGAGCAGGGTTGATGCTGTATTAAAGTGGAAGTAAACTTCCATCGATTGTTTGTACCTTTAGGTAAGCCTATAATAAGGCTTACCTATAGGTACTGTAAATATCTCCTCAACGTGCACCGTTTAGGAGATATTTACTGCATATGCAGCCGATGACGTCATTGGCGCATATGATCTAAAGGAACGGCCACCAATGTTGTTTATTCAGAGCCCTGTGCCGGGGCTGGTGGCTCCTGCACGCATGCACAGGAGTGACATCACGCGGCTCCAGTCAGTCACACAGTCGGAGTCCGCTGAGCCAGAAGGAAGACGGGCGAAGATTGATGCGGCCTCCAGCAGTGACAACAAGAGCTTCATTTGCAGGTAGGTTTCACATAATGTGCTAGTATGCAATGCATACTAGCACATTATGCCTTTACTTTGCAGGTCAGGGAAAACAAAAAAAGGCAGCACTTCACTTCCTCTTCAAAGCCAAGTGGCGAATGCACCAAATATTGATTTTCCTCTGTTTACCTGCTTGACGGTATACCCGCGTGTGTCTCGGGGTGGATTTTCAGCAGGATCCAGGTACAGCTCATTTACCTTGTCCCCAGGATCCTGCAATGTCCTCCCCGCTCTGTGTGCGAGCCGTCCTCCGCTCGATTTATCACAGAGCCAAGCTCCCTTCCCTGCAAGAGTTGCGATGCACAGGGACGGAGAACGGCGCCAAATTCAAAAAGTAAAAAACACAAAACATATATAGTACACTGTATTCTTACAGATTACATTACTGTACCAATTTATTTCACATCCCTTTTGTCCCTAGTGGTTTGTCCAATGCCCTGCATGCAGTTTTATATTATAAATACAGTACTGCTCGTTCTGCCTGGAAACTGGAGATTGTCCATAGCAACCAAAACTGTTCCTTTACATCAAAAGCGGTTTTATACCAGCTAGAAAACCATGATAATAAATTAGAATCACTTGCAGAATTGAGCAATAGTGATTTGTGGGGAAATCCGTCATCAAACACTGAAAGTAATGACAGTGACAATTCTGCAACTGAGCAAATTTCAGTGTTTTTGATTTGATTACATTATTGAATATTTTTTATTATTATTATATTATTTGTTATAATTATTTATAGTTATTTATTATAATTTATGATTTCGTGTTTCAAACTTTATCATACCCGGGATGTCTACTAGACTCTTGTTTGGACAGATTTAAGTGAGTTATTCCTAAGAATTACAGGCCTACAATATAAAACGCCAAATTTCCATGCAAAATAATTGTACCTGAAGAGAAATCAAACCGTGGTCCGGGATGGACTGCAGCCTGAAAGGTAGCGCTCAAATAAATAAAATCTATACTACATATAAAAATGACAATCAAACTAAACAAACAATAATCCCACGTGATGAGTGAATAAATCACAGTGACCCTAATGGGGAAAATATTTCACAATAAAAATATCGAATAGTGACTTCAAAAATTAATTTGCAAAAATATGTAAACATAAATGTGCCACAGTGTTCATTAGTGTTCATAAAAATTGAAACATGAAAAGTAAAGTGAAAAAAGATGAAAAAAAGATGAACGGTGCTCCTTTAACAAAGCAATGTGTCTTCACAAAATAATTTTCAATCAATCTTCCACCACACCGTTGTGCTCAAATGTGTCCACTCCCATAGGAAACTCACTCACCAGATGTTGTTACCCACACTCTCGTGTAAGGCAAACAAGCGTATAAAATCTCCAACAGTCGATCAGTGATTCTCCAGTATTTTCCACTTAGTGCAATCAAAATAAGCTCCAATAATTTGGCACATGCGGCTCCTCTTATCCCTTCACCAAAAAAAAATAATTGTACCGCTTTCAGCATCAGAAATCTGACATAATCATACCGCCAGGGAGGTTAATGCACTTGACCCTCCTTTACCCCCACCCCAGTACTAACCCCCCTTCCTTTTGCATGCCCCCCTACAGTATTCTTTTACTTTCACTCTAGCCCCTATTATAATCCTCTCCTATTGTACTCATCTCCTACTATGGCACAAAGTTTAGCAGAATGTTAAAGTTGTTGTAAACCCTCCTGAAAAAAAAAAACACCCTGCAAGATAAAGGCATAATGCAATGCATACTAGCTCATTATGAATTACTTAACCGAGAACAAAGCCCCCTGCAGCCGTCCTCGTCTCCCCCTCCGGCCGGCGACATCTATCCTAGAGGTTACTTCTGGGTATCGCAGCTCCGGCAATTGATTGGCCGGAGCCGGGATGACGTCACTCCCATGCATGCGTGGGAGCTGCCAGGAACGGCACAGTACAACTGAAGCAACAGCACGTACGTGCCATTGCTTCAGTTGGATTAATACAGGGATATCTCCTAAACCGTGCAGGTTTAGGAGATATCCAGTGCAGCTACAGGTAAGCCTAATTATAGGCTTGCCTGTAGTTTTAAGTGTTTGTAAACGGTTTACAACAACTTTAATAAGACAATCTTTGAGGGGGAAAAAAAAACACAAACAAACATACACAGCAATGGTAATTAAACTTGGATAGTTAGTGAGAAAAGTGGATCTAATTCAGCTAGTCCATCTAACATTCCCCTCCCCCCGGGCCCATTTTCCATGCTGCTGTCTTCTTTGCTCCGGTACTCCTTCATTCAGAGAGAGGCACTCTAATACAGGAGGTTTGTTACTTGCCAAATCAGCAAGCAATAAAAGAAGGAAAAAAGCCCCAAAAAAATTAATGCAGCCACAACATCTAAGGACTGGTAAGCTGTAATATATTACATATTTGGTTTTGGGTTTAATAACTCTCTATGTTAAACTAACATATACTGTAAACATGCTCAAAGAAAATAATGACAGTATTAGTAAATGACTCCAAATCTTTGGAACCTAATATTTGGTGTGTACATTTAAAGTTTGTTTTCAGTTCTGTAAACTCATGCAAGCCACATTTGTAGAGGCTACAGATATTCTTTTTACTTTTAAAGGCGATGTAAATGATGATTTAGAATCATGCTTACCTTACTTAGTAACAGTAAGAACATGAGTGATCGAGCAGCGCCGATCGCTCAGTTCTCACAGCTTCCTGAGCAGAGAGCTGCTGGCTCTCCCCCCTCCTCACTCACTAGAGCTCTGGGCTGTGGAAAGGGCAGGAGCGGCCAGTTTGGGCTCTCAGCGACTTGCTGAGAGGCTGAGCCGGTGCCGGTCCAGGCATGTGGGCAGATCCCGACTCCATTGTCCCAATCTTGCCCGAGCCTGGACCAGCTCTGTGATGTCAGCCGACAGAGTGCTTCAGCCTGCTGCCTGCTGAGAATGGGTCACAGGAGTACAGAACAAACTGCACTCTAGTGATCCACAGTAGAAGTACAGCCGAACAAGCTTTGGCTATACTTCCTTTTTAACTGCTTCTATTCACATATGATTGAGTTACATTAGTTGCATGCAGTTGTTTGTAGGTGAGCTTTTAAGAAGTAAAAAAAATTGAGTAGGAACCAGTCAGTGACTTCGTAGCTAAACAATCTGCTTCTACTGCACCATGCAGAAAAAATATAAATTTCTTTGCACAAGCCCCCTTACCCAATAAAAATCAACTTGTGCCTATGATAGCTTTACCCAGTTCCCCCACACTTGTTGCCTACACAACCACATTTTGTACACTAAATCCTGGCCAGAGATACATCTAGATTCATTAGACCAGTCTTTAGATGGTTTTACTCACTGTGCGCACATATTTTGTACCTAACCGGCATAGACATCTGCTGTCAAAGCCCATTCTCTTCAGATTCTATGTGTTACACATTTATAAATTACCTGCTACACATCATTGTTGTAAAGACTAGTGGTAAACTAAAGTGGACTTTTTATCAGCTAAAACAAGTTTGGACTTTCGTCTCTGACCTCTCTCATTACCAAAGCATTTTTGCCAAACAGAACTGCCATCCACTGGATCTTTTTCCACTTTATGTACACCCCAGAGACTGTAGTTTTACAAATCCCAAGAGGTAAGCATTTGTTTAAAGTTCACCGGCTTTTAGCATAATGGCTGTTGCTACTGATATTTTGGAGTTCAAAACAAGTCCTTGACCTATATAGTTTCATAGTTAGTAAGGTTGAATAAAGACATCAGTCCATCCAGTTCAACCTGAGTGTCTACAATTGTCCCTATCCCTGTACATTGCACACTCACATCGGTCCCTACCCTCAAGGAGCCCACAATCCAAGGTCCCCATTCATATACTAGGGACAATTTTTGGACAGAAGCCAATTAACCTACCTGCATGTCTTTGGATTGTGGGAGGAAACCCAGAGGAAACCCACGCAGGCACAGGGAGAACATGCAAACTCCAGGCAGGTAGTGTCGTGGTTGGAATTCGAACCAGCGACCTTTCTTACTGCTAGGTGAGAGTGCTAACCACTACACCACTGTATCCTTAACTCCGCTTTTGTTAAAAATATTCATATAGCATTCATATATAAAAAGCATATAAAAATGCTGCACAAGACAGTTTATAATTTAATGCTATTAAAACTCACATTTATTTTTTAAATCTGCAGCTTTTGTTGCTTCCTAAAACTGTTATAAAAATGTAATGACAACCTAAGGGTGCCCTGTACATAATTCATGCCCCCCAGAAAAGTAATTGCTTCTGTGATTGGCTGACCAATTTTATCAAGAGTCTCAACAAAGCTTCAAGTAAAGTTTTAGGCATCCCCCTACAAAAGAAATCTAAATATTGGTGAGATATCCCCCCAGCACTTGTTACTAGAGGAGTCCAGATGTCCTCATCAGAACACTGTGAGTGTACCAGGTGAATATAAGGAAGGCAGCCCCTCCCCTGTAGGAATCATTGTGGAAAGCACATCATAACACAAACAGCTATTTCTACCGTAGAGAAAAAGGTAGGACCCTCCTACAAAGTTTATTGAAATCCTTGAAATGTACATACATCACCAATAGGGGATGTTTTTTTAATCAACAATCGTGAAGTTACACGTTAGCCAGTTTACTGTATGTAGTCCATTGGTGGCTATGGTGGGTTTCCATCCACTGTAAATCTGACAAATCGACTGTCAGCTGTTAGGCGGAGGCTTCTATACACCTTGGTAACTGGTATCTGTGTGCAGTATTTCGCTGTTTTCCTGGAGGTTGGCTTAAGCAAGGCTCAAAATTTGGCCGGTTGAGCATAGATCGAGTTGTGTACAATACTGTCTGGATTTTCCCAAACAATTCATTCCTGGCATAGCTGGCAACACTAATAAATGTGTTCTGCCAGCAAGAAAGGCTATGCACTGGTAGAACAAAATAGTGCTGCAGGAGGAAACAAAATTGCTTAATTCTCTCATCAACACAACCAGTGTTGATGGGAGAAATAAGCAATATAGTTTCCTTCCACCCATGGTGGAAGGAAACAAAATTGCATAATCTATGGCCTGCCGTACAGTATCTAATAGTGTCTGGTACTGGGTTTGCATATCAGCATATCTAGGAAAGTAAGTAGAAGAGATCCTGGTTGGTTTCTTATTTCATTTTAAAACCCTGCTTTTAATTAAACCAAGGTCAGTCTTTAATAAGTCAGAGTTTGCATCAGCTCCAATTGCAGAATGTACAGTAGCTTATGTTTTTATTTTATTAAAACATTTATGAAGTATTACGTGCATATTGCATTCACTTCTAAATTTTGGTATCTTTGAAAGTGTTGAATTTCTTCATATTTCCTCCTTCTATTGCATTTTATATTCTATGCATATTCTTTCCTATCTCATTATGTAACAATTAGAAGTAAAGTTACATACACGCCTTAGGGTTCCATGTTCTTCTTAATATTCACCTGATGTCCGTAAAAAATGGAAAGGATAATATTCCATACCCCTGGCCATCACATATAAGCTGTCATTTTCCTTTATTTTGCAGATATCTAGCAAATGAAATCAAGAAAAGAGACGGGTTTGAACTTCTCTGGGAGGTGTGTAATGTTTTTTCTCTTTTATCTTTTAATTAAGTAATTCTACTAATGTCAATTTAAGTGATTTGATCTCAAAATGAAATACTTGAAATAAAACACTAATAATTTATTACAAAATCAAAGAGCATAGTGAGGCGTATGCTTTAGAAGCCAATTATTATACAATGTTTTAATAATCTGACTAAACTACAGTGTTCAAAACTAGTACATGGCAGGTTAATATGAGCAATATGAACCACATTCCCTTTTCTGAACTAGGTCATGTCATAAATGAAAGCCCGAGTTTAGGTTTGGCACAGAACGCTCCATTGCTTGTTTCAGGTTTTATAAATCCCAAAAGGGCCCCTCAAAATAAATGAATGGCACTAAATGCTATCATAATAACCATGAATTGGATGTGCTTCCCAGACCTCTGATCTTAGGTTGTCTCTGTACTGTCATTGTAGGAGTTCCTTCACACCTATGCGTTTGCAGTCACATGCACTTATACGTGTTGGATGGCACTGTTGATGTGTTATACCATGCATTGTGGCAACCAAGGGAATAACAGTATATTCAAGAATAGAGAGTGTTCATGCTACATATGTGCTACAAATACACAAAAATGCATGATGCATTCAATTTTGTTAATTTTACCTTTTTTTTTTATGTACTTGAAAACACGTGTTACTGCTATTTGAAATACTGCATGTCTTTTTTTCTTTAACTACTTGCCTACCAGGCACTAACACCCCCTTCCTGACCAAGCCATTTTTCAGCTTTCAGCGCTGTCGCATTTGAATGACAATTGCGTGGTCATGCAACGCTGTACCCAAATAAAATTTTTATCATATTTTTCCCATAGATAGAGCTTTATTTTGGTGGTATTTGATCACCTCTGCGGTTTTTATTTCTTGCGCTATAAACAAAAGAAGAGCAACAAGTTTGAAAAAACATAATATTTTTTACTTTTTATTATAATAAATATCCAATTATTTTTTTTTTTTTTTAAACAAAGTTTTTCCTCAGTTTAGGCCGATACGTATTCTTCTACATATTTTTGGTAAAAAAAAATCGCAATAAGCGTATATTGATTGGTTTGCGCAAAAGTTATAACGTCTTCAAAATAGGGGATAGATTTATAGCATTTTTATTATTATTTATTTTTTTGTAGTAATGGCGGCGATCTGCGATTTTTATCATGACTGCGACATTGCGGCGCACATATCGGACACTTTTGACACATTTTTGGGACCATTCACATTTATACAGCGATCCGTGCTATAAAAATGCATTGTTACTGTATAAATGTGACTGGCAGGGAAGGGGTTAACACTAGGGGCGCTGCAGGGGTTAATGTGTTCCCTATGTTAGTGATTCTAACTGTGGGGGGAGGGGACTGATTGGGGGAGCGGACCGATCGGTGTCCCTATGTACAAGGGACACACCATCGGTCTCCTCTCCAGTGACAGGACGTGGATCTGTGTGTTTACACACACAGATCCACGTCCTGCTCGATTACCGGGCAATCGCGGGTGCCCAGTGGCCAAAATGTAGACGCCGTCATATGACGGCGTCCCGCCACAAGAGCCGCACCGTCCCGCCGTCATTTGACAGTGGGCGGTCGGCTAGAGGTTAAAGGGACCTTGTCACCAGACTAATCATTCAACAAAAATCTTCCTATAGGATCAAATGTGCATTTAATGTACTTTATTAAGGTTATTTACCTGTAAACGTTTCCCTTGTGTAGACATTCAAAAGCCCTGACTGGGAGCCACCATCTTGGGAGTCAAGAGACTCAGAGCTGTCACCCAAATAACACTATAGTATAGTATTTTAGCAGAATAGGTAATCACCCAAATGATCAGCCATTGTAACTTGCAGTTTACTAAACAGGTGCAAAGTTAGAAGCAGTAATGCACCATAGGTTCAGGATGTAAAGAAACATGCATATACTGTAAATCAAATGAGGAAAATGGTCCCAAGATCGAAATGCATTGGAATTCATACGTAATAACTGGTAAAGTTTGACTATTGAAATTCAAATTTTTAAACCTACACTATATTACCAAAAGTATTGTGACACCTGCCTTTACACGCACATAAAGGGTTCAATATTGAGTTTGAAGGGAAGAAAGCGTCAAACCGAAATAATGTAGCACAATTTTTTAAGTTAAATACTCACAAGTGGGTGATGGGAAGCGAGAGGATGACAGTCCGCAGTGGATTGTAATGAGTTGAGAGCTGTGTGGTAGTCCTTAGTGGAGAAGAAAGCTGGTGGGGAGTAAGATGAGCCTGGAGTCCGTGACGGGAGACCAGCATGAGGCTGCCCTGTGTGGCCGCGATGGTATATCCAGAAATCAGATGTCCGCCCAAAGACGATGTGTCCAGCTGCAGTAGTCAGAGGAGCTGTCAGTTCAACTGTCGTGTGAGGATATTTCTGGGTATACCATCACAGCCACACAGGACAGCCTGACGCCGGTCTCCCTGCACGGACTCCAGGCTCATCTTGCTCCCCACCACAGCCGGCTTTCTTCTCCACCAAGGACTACCACACAGCTCCCAGCTCATTACAATCCACTGCGGACTGTCATCCTTTCTCTCCCCCTCACCCGCTTGTGAGTTCTATTTGTTTTATATGGTATTTTACTTAATAAATTGTGCTTCACTATGCCGGTTTGCCTCTCTCTTCCCTTCCTATTTTACAGACTGTGGATTTCCAGCCCACAAATGAAAGCAGCCTTGCCAGCACCACAGTGTCAGGCATTTTTTATTAATTTACATTTTTATTCCTATACCTCCGGGAATAAGTATCTTTCAATACCTCTTTTTTACCTGGTATATGACATTTTATCACTGTAGGATGGGCACAGTGTTAGCGCTGTAGTGTTTTTTGGTTATCGTTCAATATTGAGTTGGCCCATTCTTTGCAGCTATAACAGCTTCAACTCTTCTGGGAAGGCTGTCCACAAGTTTTAGGAGTGTGCCTATGGGAATGTTTGACCATTCTTCTAGAAGATCGTTTGTGAGGTCAGACACTGATGTGGACGAGAAGGCTTGGCTCAAGTCTCCGCTCTAATTCATCCCAAAGATGTTATATCGGGTTGAGGTCAGGACTCTGTGCAGGGCAGTCAAGTTCCTCCACCCCAAACTGGTTCATCCATGTCTTTATGGACCTTATGTTGGAGCAGGAAGGGGCCATCCCCAAACTGTTACCACAAAGTTGGGAGCATGAAATTGTCCAAAACGTCTTGGTATTCTGATGCCTTAAGTGTTCCCTTCACTGGAACTAAGGGATCAAGCCCAACCCCTGAAAAACAATCCCACATCATAATCCCCTCCACTAAATGATTTGGACCGGTGCACAAAGCAAAGTCCATAAAGACATTGATGAGCGAGTTTGGGGTGGAGGAACTTGACTGGCCTGCACAGAGTATGAAATATTACACATTGTTTTTGGTGATAGACATTTACTATAGGCATTGGTATCAAGGGAATTTCTATAAATATTGGTTTACACTTTGAAGCACAAAGTATTTAAGATATACAGTAGATATACACATAGTGCTTTATTATTTTTCAGCACAACATCTTTTACTTATACTTACCATTGGTGTGGGAACACATAACAGTTGTTTGCAGCTGTGGGCATTTTAAATTGCATAAGCACACTAGCACTATAATTTAGTAGTGGTGGCACAGGAATCATATTGCATTAATTTGATAAGCATGTAAAATACTTCCTTTTACCTGTCATTTTTTAAGTTGGTGAAAGGGTCTCATTAAAGCCCCATGCTGCAAAGCCAAACAAAACAGGTTTGATTTTATACTTTGGCATTGTTTTTCAAATTAGGAAAGAAAAAGCATGACCTGCTCTTGGTTACACCAAACATGTGGGCTGGTATCCTCATGGCTGAAGGGCCATCAAAAGTGTGCCCGTCTCCTATTGTGAAATAATCCCATAAACTTTTCTGAACTGGGATTAATAGATCACAAGGACAGAGTCAGTAAACCTACTGACTTACTTTTGAGCATGTAAGTCACACATAAATCCTCACTATAAGCTAGCACCCCCTTCTAAGTACCAAGGGCACCAAAATGCCCATTGTCCAAAACGTTGTGCTGTTTTAGAAGAGCTACTGGGATATGCGTCTGTATAAGGTGGCCCAGTTCTTAGAGAAAAAAATATGATTTTATTGGCTTCATCTGTCTAGATGAAGAATCAGTTATCTAACTCCGCCCAAACCCTTACCAAGCATTAGGGCAAATGCATTCACTTTTCCGTATAATTGTTTAGCACACTCCAGCCAAATGTTAATTTTAAATGCTATAATATGTCACTCTCATGAGATATTATTGTAGAATGATATTGGTGTATGGGTCTTTATCCTAATCCTGCATCACTACCTACTGTAGGCAAGTCTCTGGCTCAAAACAAATATGCAGTAGAGAAGTTCAGACTTCAATAGCTGCTGAATGAATGAGCATGTAGTTCAGCCCCAGGGGCTATATCTTCTAAAAGCAAGCCAGCAATAGTAGTATTCATTTTTTTTTTACTTTTATTTTTTTCAGTTTAATAAAACATTATCTAAACCCAAGATGAAAAAAATGTAATGTATTGCAGTTTACCAATCCTTAGATGGCATTGCTGTATTAGTTTATTTTGTTTCTTCTTTCATGATTTTTTGTTCAAGTGTGATTTATTACCTGTTGATCTAGCGAGTAGCACACTTCTTGTTCTTGAACACTCACTTACTGTACTGTACTGTATCTATGGAGGAGTAACATAATCACCATAGGATAGAAAGTGTATTAGGACAACAAAACATCTCCCCTCTCCACTTATCTATAACATAGGGAGAAGGTGTTTTTTTTAGTCCACAATAAAGGGAAAAAAAGTTAAAAGGACATCTTGGTTTTGGTTTGTATCAACAGGAATTTTCCTGTAGAACATATACTTAGTTTGAGGGGAAAAAAAAGAAAAGAAAACAAATGCAGCCAACACATTTAAGGTCTAGTACGATGCAAAAAATACAATTTTTGTTTTTTAGTTCAGACACACTTTACAGCTTTATATTTATGTTCTGCTGTTATATTTTCTGAGCAGAGAGAAAAGATAATTACAATTTTTCTATACATTTTACAGTTTAACATGTTTGTTTTTCTTTTACAGCCAGAGTATGCAAATATATGCTTTTGGTACATTCCACCAAGCTTAAGAGACATGGAGAAGGGACCAGAATACTGGCAGCGTCTGAACCAGGTAAGACTAAATTCCATCAAAGTCGTAGCTATAAAAGAAGAAAAATACAGGAAATTTGTCATTGTTTATAGCTTATTAAGTTTTTGCTTCCCCCATGTGGTAAATGTGAATGAATGCAAGCTACTAAAAGAGAAGAATTCAGCAAATGTTTCTGCACAAACTATATTTACATATTTATCAGATATATGGATCATTTTCTAGCGTTAATCAGCTTAGATTGTAGAAGGTTTATATAAAAATTTTGAACTGATTAAAATGGAATTTTAGAATCAGCTTTGATTTGTTGTTTTCTACACCAGGATTATATTGCCATATCTTTATTTTACATGAATGATTAATGTGAACTCTATTAGGCTCACAAAATAATGCAAAATGTGGTAACCTATGACAATCACTGATTGCATCAGAATAAAACGTCATTTAGTTGGTTACATCATTGTGCTCTATGCACTGTTTTAATAATTCAGTCTGTTTATTTATTACCCAAAGTTGTTTTACTATACAGCAATTGTTTTTAAGGACAGAGTCTTAGCAGAATTCATACAGAGGCTATGTGGGAAGCCAATTTTTCAAAAATGAGTTCTTCCATTACCAAAGCCAACAATTCTTAGATCTGGGGTTTGGCTTTTTTTTTTATTTTATTTTTTTAACTTAAAGTTTTATTGGGTATTTCATAATTTACATGTACAGTAAAGAAGTTTTAAGACAATGTTGATGTAGTACAGAGGGTGTACAGAAAAAAACAAAGCATGTACAGTCTCGTTATAGTATTTTCCAGGAGTTATATATCGCAGTCCGGGGTATGAATACTATTGGGGGGGGGGACATGGGAAGAGATTTGATTGGGTAGTATGTAGCTTTAACCAGTAGGTATGGAGAGCAGAGGAGGATGTGAGTTAGCAAAGAGGCTAGTGTCATCAGATGTTGTATATTGGTAGTGTTATTAACAAGCTGTGGATTCAGGTGATGTTCAGGTTGGAGTAGATTAACCAGGGGGCCCAGTTCTTTTGGAATTTGATTAGGTTTAGGTTTGCTTTGGGGAACATGAGTTCCATCTGGAGATGTTGGGTGAGAATTTGGTGTACCATCTGAATAGAGGGCAAAGAGTTGCTGTTTCAGTTTCTGACTATAGAGAGCCTGGCCGTAATTAGGATGTGGGTGAGGACAGCATGGTATAAGGAGTCTCAAGCCTCTAGTCCCACTCCAAGTAATGCTAGGTGGGGTGTGATCTTCATGGAAATTTCTGTGAGATTGTAGAAAAGGGTTTGAATAGATTGCCAAAAGGGAAGGAGTGAGGGACAGGACCACCAGATATGTACTGTAGATCCGGTGCCTCCACATTCCCTCCAGCAGCCAGGTGGATGTAGGGGCAAGAACCAGGCTAATCTTGTAGGTGTTTAGTACCAGTGGTATAGTATTTTTTCTCAGTTTCCCAGTGTGAGAGGCATCTAGAAACGTTCAGGGTGAATCAAGAAGCTTGGTGCCAGGATGTTAGGTCTATCAAGAAATTTAGGGTGTGTTCCCATTTCTCCATTGAAGGTAGTTTCTTGGGATTCTGTGTGGAGTCTAGCGCCTTGTAGAAATATGAGGATCCTTTAATGTGGATTGCAGGTTTCTAATATCTTTGGATTATGTCAGTGGTGAGGGAATGGTCTGACCAGGTGATAGCGAACAGGGCATGCCGCACTCTTAGATACTTGAATAAGTCCTTGTTAGGGATGATATATTTTTTATGGAGATCTTGGAAGGTGCAGAGTTTTTTATTGTGTAGGATATCTCCAATTATGGTGGCTCCAGCACTAGTCCAAGAGGATATGGACAGGTCAAAGCATAGGATTTCTAGCAATGTCAGGGAGAAAGTCTCAGCAGCTTCTTTTGAGATTCCATTCGATTGCTGAAGTATTGAGCTCCATATTTTGATTGTTGCATTTATTGGCTGGGTCATTGTGAGGTTTACCGGGTTTTGGGATGGTAACAATAAGGGCCTCTAAGGATTCTTTTGGGATGTCTCCTGTCTGCATAATATAATTAAAAGAATTGCATAGATGGGGTGATAGAATATCTGCATAGGTTTTGAAGTATTCATTCCAGTATACATCTGGACAGGAGCTTTGTGTAGGGGTAAGGAGCAAATTGTTTTTATAATTTCAGTTTCAGATATTGGAGCATTAAGGTCCACTAGTTGGTCAGCGGTTAGGGTAGGTAGGCGTAACAAGTCTAGAAAATTGTAGATTTGAGTGGGCTCAGGATTAGGAGCTGCTGTGGAGGTGTTTAAGTTATACAGGGATGAGTAAAAGTCCCTGAAGCAGTTGGCAATGTCCGTTGGGTTGCTAACCCAGTGAGCTTGCGCCTTGTGCATGTATGGGATCTTAGAGGCAGCTGCTTTCCTTTTCAATTGTTTGGCTAGGAGAGCCCCTGGTCTATTTCCGACGCGCACCAATTAAATTTTAAGCGTTTAATGTGGTAGTCAAATGAGGCGTAAAAAGAAGGTGCAGAGTTCTTATCTAAGGCTATGTAAACGTGCAGTGTCTACATCATTGGGGGAGGTTTTGTTTGCTTTTTCAAGTTGTCTTATCTGATCAAGAAAGTTGTTATATTTCTCAGCTCGCATACGTTTTTCATGGGCCCCAAGCTTGAGGAGAACTCCTCTCATGAAGGTGTGTGTGTTCCATAGCAGTACATCGTTCGATACAGAGTTCACATTATGAACAAAATAATTCAATAATTCAAAAATAGTTCCTGCTTGATCTTTTCCTGACACTTGGGTTGGGATAAAAGGGAGGTATTCATATGCCATATGGTGGATCGTTTACCGTTCTGTGTGGTTGAGATAGTGACCACACAGATCATAGCACACTTCGTGCCAGGGGTGTTTGATAACAGAAAGTTAATGAATCAAACAGTTAAGCAAAATATAATATAATAGTCCACTATCTGGGGCTCAGGTTATATTAGCCATGGAAAACTAGATAGCGATTGTAAGGCAGCGGACTCGGTATCTTGGTAAGGCAACAGGCCAATAATTTATCAGGTTTTGTGGGTTGAGTTGTTACTTGGAGGTCTTGCAGTTGGTGGGAGTGCCAGGCCCCAATTGTGTAGAATTTTGTAGCAATCTTTCGGGGATGAAATGATGACCTGTTGGAGTATTCTGGTATGTGACCAGCAATTTGGTACTCCCCTTATGTTTACCTTTGGTCAACCAAATATCAAACAAATGTATGTAGACATTTTGGAAAATTTACATTTTATTGTTCAATACTTATAAATTGTAGATTATAATGTCAGAATGTGCTGTTTATACTGTGTGTGTGTGTGTGTGTGTGTGTGTGTGTGTGTGTGTGTGTATATATATATATATATATATATATATATATATATATATATATATATAGCTCAGAATTCAGCTTTTATTGTTGACTGATCTTATACTAATTAAAATGGCTGTTTATACTGTTTGCATTACTGTACTGAATATGTTTATTTATATGATGCATTATCCTAAAGAAAAAACTGGATATGGCCGAAGCTGCTATTCCCCTCATTAGTCATAGCGATTCTTTTAATCTGGTGTTCTTTGCTTTGTCCATGCAAATCTCTGTATGCTAAAATGATACATTTGAAATAAGACTAAAGGATATTTTTTTAAGATTTGAATTGAGTGGGTTCAAACCACTTTCAAGTTTTCATGCTGTCTATGCCTCTGTCCTCACTCTAACTGTCCTGATCACCAGTGTCACTGGGAATACAAGTTAAGGTAAATTCAATATTTTCAGTAGCCACCATTAATGGAATAAAGGGAAATCTTCCAATGCTGTAACTGAAATTTTGGATTAAAAAAATATCCTCTTACTTCCTGGTGAGTCTACAGGACAGTAATTGGAGGGAAATGGTAAAAAAAAAATGGCCAAAAAGTAAAACTAACAACTAGCTGCAGTTTTAACTTTCCCCTACTCTATCCAGAATGAAAAAAGAAACTCCTTCTGGCTTTAGATATACGTTAAAGGACTTTGAATTATAGTGTCCTACAGTTTAATCACAAAAAGCATGATGATTGCATCACACTGCAACCATGATCAAACCATGGGGAGCATCAGGACATATAATCTGTCACAACCCATCAGTTGTTTCTTTCAAACTTAAAGCTGCACTCTAAGTAGATATAAAATACCAATTTTAGGAGGGCAGGATGATATGTCGCAAGGTGGTAGTTTCATCCTCCATTCCTTTCCTTCTTGTTGGGTGCCAAGCAAGGGTCACAGGAGAGGCCTGCCCCGGGGTGGGTTCTTTTGGGCTACTCTAGGCACTTTGGGTAGGGTCACTGCCTTACACATGGTGTACCTTTATTTGAACAGACGACTGAACTTGATTAAACTCTCTCTCTCTCTTGATGTAATACACATTACCATGGTTACTTGTGCAGTTAGGAAGGACACACTGAGCCCTTGCCCTTTCCACCTGTCCAGTGTATCACCGCTACCTCTTTCCCAGTAACGATATGGAGCCCTGTTGTGCACCTAGTGCTAACTCCATGTGTGCACTTGCTTAACTCTTCCTCTTTTGTACCTGTGTACAAGTTGGAAAGGTGCTGATCTGCCTCTTGTTATGGGAGATGGACCTACTCATGGAGAGAGTGCCTGCAACAACTCCTCCTGCTAGAAGCTATCCTACCTGCCACATGTTCACGTTTAGGACAGGCTGATAGGACCCTTGAGTAACTTCAGAGCAGGCCAAGGAAAAGTTTTGAAAGCTTTACTAAAGAATAAGTTAACACGATAGTTCAACATAAAGTGCAGTCTTTTCCTAACATTCCTAGTCACTAACTCAGGCTTGTGGCTGCCCCAGCATACCTACACAGAAAAGAGTCCATAATGGTAGTATCCAGGATTGGCATTTTGAAGGAGGACTGCAAGTCCCAGCAGCTCCTTCCAACAGTAGAGGAGTGCTGAGTGCAGATGAGCATCACTTGTTATCTCAGACTTAGCATATTCAGCAACCCAACGGGACATAGCCCAGCAGCAATACCGAAAGCTTCTTGAGAGTGTGCGAGTCCCTGAGCTTCGAGCTTTGAGT
This sequence comes from Lithobates sylvaticus, assembly GCA_028564925.1. NCBI lineage: Eukaryota > Metazoa > Chordata > Amphibia > Anura > Ranidae > Lithobates > Lithobates sylvaticus. Next base: position 398,471,233 of record CM053030.1, read on the forward strand.
CTCTAGGGTATGGACCACTGTCTGTTTTAAAATACACAGAACCAGTGGATCAGATCTAGGAAAGCCAAGAAAAGACTGAGACACACAATTAACCCTAACCTTCCCAATTGGGACAGTGTTAAACTCTACCTGCATACACACATATTAATACATCATTAAATGTATTTTATGTGACTAGTGTAAGGTATTAGCCTCTTCTAATCCTCTGTGCAGCACCAGTCAGACTGAGAGAAGGGGGAAAAGTCTTGTAAATACAATTTGTTGACAAAGAACAAGAGGAGGGGCGAGCAGAACGAGAAGAGAGGTAGCCTCATCAGTCTGCTGCTGCTCTTTCACTAGTCAGTCAAAGGTGAGGACACCAGTAAATTCCACAACTGTAAGTGGTGGCATCACCATGACTGTGCTGTTTACCAGGGCTGTGTTAATCTCACAATTGGATAAACAGAAATGCAAATACTATGGCAGTTAAATATCTCCTTTTATATGTATTCTATAGGTGTATTTAAATGTGCTTGGAGATCAACTTTAAATGCAAATGAAAGTGTAACGAAAGTGTAATGAAAGTGTAACTTCAAAATGTAGTATTTTAGTTTTAGACTTTGTAGAGAAAAGGTTGAACCCCTTTCAAGTTGTCATTGCCATTGGTGTCCTCATTTATTTTATTTGCCCTCATTTCCAGTACTGGTGACTACTGTCACTGGCATGATATAAGAAGAACCTCCACAACTGGAACACATACAGTAGTGAAAACCTGACCAAGGATTGAGCTATGTATGTCCTTACTGGAGAGATTTCTTCTCACCTCTTGTCCCAGTGACCACTGTCATTGCAAAAGAAAATCAGGGGTCCTTCCAAACTGGGACAAAGTCAATGGTCATTTTCCATCCTATCCAAAACAAAGAAAAATGATTTGCACAGAGCTTTGCTTTACAGCTTTAGAGTTTATCAAAATAATTTTTTTGGACAATATGGAATGGGTACATTCCCATGCCTTTGTTTACATTCTATGTCCCATTAGGGATAGTTTGCCTAATTTATTGTCCAAAAAAAGCAACAAGGAAGTGAGAAAAAAAAACTCTCTAAAGTAAATGGAATCAGATGTCCCCATCGGGAGATTTCCCTTTTATTCTTGTTCTGGTGAAAACTGACAATTTTTGGATATCACCTGCCACAGTGACAATAGTCACCAGGATAATTGGATGTCCAAATAACTTGAATAAAATACATTAATAAAAGTCTGACAGGGTGTTATGAGCCTTCTCAATATCACTTCAGTGCCCCATTGGACATTAAGGTTGGTCAGAGGAACTACTGACAACCGCCTAGGGACCAAGAAGATTGATGCTTCTGGAATAGTTTCCAAGCAGACTTTTGCTGAGATTTCTGATGGCACAGGCAGCAGGAAAAGTATATATTCACCCCTTTTTCAGAAAGCCCTGTTTAGGGCTTTTCGTTTACTGACAGGGTCAAATTATAACGTTAGGGTAACATAAGTAACCAGAAAAAAATGAGTTCCAACAATAAAAAAGCTCAGATTTAATTATTCTAAATCTGTAATAAGTAAAGATATCAATATTCAGACAACTCTGACATCCAACGGGGCCTGACTTCCGCTTCCGCCGACGCGACCGGATGTGACGGTCGGACGCGGCGTTCGGATGTGAACAGCGGGAGGTTTGAGATCAGCCTGAGTCTCCGAAAGAATCCTGAATAATCTTTGCTACCGAGACCCTAAGCCCGCAAAAACGATCGCTTAGTGGTGCCCGAATCTTCCATGGAAACCTGACTGACCTCTGCTAACGAGACTTGAAACCCGCGAAAACGATCGCCCGGAGCGATGAGTAACAGTAAGCAGTCGGCGGCCGATCGTCTTAAAGAATTTGCTCGAACGGATAAGCAAGACGGCGGGCGTAGCCCCCCACAGACACGGAGTGGTGGACCATCAGCGCTGGATATCCAGAAGCTCAACACGCCCATGCCGCAGACCGGAAAAGCTGCAGAAAAACAGGAGAAACACTCCAAACTGACCCTGGAACAGATGAACTCCCAGATAATGGAGGCCATCCAATCGAGTAATGCAGCCCTAACAGGTAAAATGGATGAGATTATAAATGATATAGGACTGATTAAGCATGATATGCAGAACATAAGAGAGAGAATGATGGAAATGGAAAATAGGACTGCTTTATTGGAAGATACTGTCACCCCTATGCCCAAAAAGATAGCTTCAATAGAAAAACAGATCACTCTGTGGCATCAAAAATCTGATGATTTTGAGAACCGTATGCGCCGCAATAACCTAAGAATAATCGGTTTACCAGAAAAGGCAGAAGGGTTTAATCCTGGTGACTTTATAGAAAAATGGCTGAAAAATGTATTCCCAGATATGGAGGTATCAGCAGCATATGCAGTGGAGAGAGCGCATAGGGTCCCGGCAGCAACACCTAAACCAGGGTTTCCCCCTAGACCCCTGCTGGCACGATTACTAAATTGCAGAGACAGAGACACAATTCTGCGGAAAGCAAGACAAAAAGGAGAGATTCGCTATGAAAACAGCAAAATATCAATATTTCCAGATTTTTCTCTGGAGCTGCAAAAACAACGGGCAACATTTTATGAAATAAAACAAAAAATGAGAGAGGCAGGAATTGAATATTCTATGGCATACCCAGCACGACTGAGAGTGGAGGAAGGGGGAAAGACTTTGTTTTTCAGTACACCTGAACAAGCTAAAGACTGGCTGGGAATAACCAGGCCTATGCCTCGATAGGAGAAACAGAGAAGCCCTGAAAAGATATGAGATACCAAGAATGTTGGGACTTTGGGGGGGGAGGCGGGGGGGGGGGGGGGTGAGAGGGACACTCTCCCTACTTTTATATTTGTTTTTATTTCCTTTTTTTTTTTTTTCCCTTCTTCCTTAGGTTAAGGGATGAAGTTTTAATAATTTACTGGTTTGGTTTCTTTTTTTTTTTTTTTTTTTTTCCCTGATGTGTTTGCCTTTTTTTTTTTTTCTTCCTTTTTTTTTTCCTTTTTTCTTCCCTTCTCATTTTTTTTTTTTTTTTTTGAGGGGAGAAATGGGAAAAGGTAAAACGTAAAAATTTATTTGTGTGTCCATTTGATAGGGGAATGGGAGGGATGGGGAGGAGGGGGGGGCAAATGGTGGGTGATGGCGTGTGTATAAATAGTAAAAAGGAATTAGACGCACCGTGAAACACATTAAAACAGGCACTAGTTATAAAGGGAGGAGAAGGAAGAGGGAGAGGAAGTTTTCCCCTTCACCTTTTCCCTTTCCTTTTTTTTTTTTTTTTTTTTAAAAGACACAATATTAAGGAGGGCTTAAGTAAGGCCAAGAGTCACATTATAAACACTATAAATGCAGATAAACGGGGGAAGGGGGGAGGAATGGGGAATGAACAGATAACAAAATAGAGTTGTGCACAAGGAAGGAGGAAGGGAGGTGGAGGGAGGGAGGTGGAGGGAGGGAGGTGGGGGAAGGGAGAGAACAGGAAAAATATATCCATTTATTATTTTTTTTTTTTTTTTTTTTTTTTTTTTTTTTTTTTTTTTTTTTTTTTTTTTTTGTTTTTTTTGGGTTTGGTTTTTGGGTTTTTTTTTGGCTTCTTTTTTATTTTTTTTTTTTTTCCCCCCCTTTTTTTTTTTTTTTTTTTCTCTTAAATGTGAAGGGGAGGGAGAGGGTGAAGGGATGCCCTCTCCCCCTCCCCCCCCCCCGGGCGGCTCCCCCCTCGCCCCTTATATTTAGGACTAAGCGGGAAAAGGGAAGGTGCAAACAGGCTGAAATCGAAATTAATTACCTATATAACAGCAAAAATGCAATATGTCGGTAATGCCCTAAAAAAAAATGGCATGGATGAATGGAATGGAAGGGATGAATGAGAGAAGAGTGGTAGAAAAGAGAATGGTCACAGAAAGGAAAAAGAAACATACGATTTATTTTTCCTCTCCTTTTTTTTTTTTTCGGGGGAATAATGGCTAAAATAAAATATATTAGACATGAGTAATCAACACACATTTTTGTCATGGAATGTGAGAGGTATGGGAACGCAATTAAAACGAACACAGGTTTTCTCAGAAATTAACAAGGTGCAGGCAAAGATCATTTGTATCCAAGAAACACATATGACTAAAGAAAGATTGAAGTACCTAGAAAAACCTTGGATACAATGGTCAAGCCACTCATGTCATACTACATATTCAAGAGGGGTCTCTCTTTTGGTTCATCGGGGGGTAACATGGGAGTGTATTAGAGAAAAAAGAGATCCCGATGGAAGATATGTCTTTGTCTTTGCACTGGTGCATGCAATGCCTGTTGTAATTATGGGGATTTATAACCCCCCCCCAGCTACAATGCGAGTACTGAAAGAGGCAGTAATATTTATGTCAGAATATCCAGAGGCACATGTCGTATGCATGGGAGATTTCAATATGTGTTTAGACCCAAAACTAGATAGGTTCGGAAGAAGTAAGCACAAAGGAGGGGAAGGGCCGAAGGTGTTGGAGAAATTTATGAATGAAGTAGGATGGGCTGACCTGTGGAGGATAAGAAACCCTGGGACCCGGGCTTACTCATGGCATGCGCCAGGGAGAGGACGCATGTCTAGAATAGATATGGCAATGGGGAACGAAAAGATCCTGCCAATGGTTCAGTCTGTGGCGTACATGACAAGAGGGGTGTCTGACCATTCTGGATTAACCTTTGAGCTAAAAATAGGCCCAAAAAGAATAAAACCGGGTTATAGGATACAGGCTCAATGGTTAACCCAGATAGGATTAAATGATAGAATTCCAGAGCAAATGGGAATGTTCCTGGAAGCACATGGCAACAGGAAAATAGATGGAGTACTCTGGGATACATTTAAGGCATATTTGAGGGGGATAACAAGATCAACAATATCATATATTAAACGCACTAATAGACAGGAAGAGGAGGAATTGGAACAACTCTGTGCACAGGCAGAAAATAGGTTTATAGGGGACCCCTCAAATATAAACCAAATAAGATGGGCAGCCTCATCAAGGCAATATAAGAACCAACTAATAATTAACGCAAAGCGTAAGAAACTCCAACATGCACAAAAAAACTTTGAACAAGGACAACAATTTAATAAGATGCTGAATTTTATGATAAAACGACAAACCCCATCACTAGCAATATCAGAGGTGAAAAACGAAAAAGGTGAGACGGTAAACACATTAGATGAGATACTTGAGATATTCCAAAAATATTATATTAATATGTATACATCAACACTGACATGTACACGAGAAGAGATAGAGGAATATCTGAAGGACTTGAACTTCCTTAAATTAACAGAGGAACAAAAAGAGGAGTTAGAGAGGGATATAGAGGAAGAGGAAGTACGAGAAGCTATCTTTTCTCTGGGAAAGGGTAAGTCCCCAGGACCAGATGGCATACCACTGGAAATGTACCAGCGATATGCAGAAATTATGGTACCAGTTATGACCAAAATGTATGGAGAGGCGTTCCAAAGGGGAGAAATGCCTGTTTCCATGTATGATGCTACAGTTATATTGATACCAAAACCAGAGAAAGATAGAACTGAGTGCGGGTCGTATAGGCCAATATCGCTATTAAATATAGATTATAAAGTACTGGCAAAAGTGCTTGCCAATAGGCTTAACCAGGTAATATTGTCGATAATAGCGGAGGACCAGACTGGCTTTATGCCAGGGAAATCCACATCAATTAATATTAGAAGGACGCAATATATGACACAAATGAGAGAGTTTATCCCAGAAACAAGTGCCTTGGCATCGCTGGATACAGCCAAGGCATTTGACTCTATAGAATGGGAATTTCTGCAGACAGTCTTGGAAAGGAATGGACTTGGGGAAAAATTTAGAAAATGGGTGAGGATAATCTATAAACAACCATGCTCCAATTTACTAATAAACGGTATATTATCCCCTACAATAAAACTATATAGAGGAACAAGACAGGGCTGCCCAATGTCACCGCAATTATTCGCTCTGGCAATTGAGGCACTGGCAAATAGATTCAGACAATCAGACAAATACAAAGGGATTAAAGTAGGAGAAAAAAACGAACACATAGGCTTATATGCGGACGATATTATATTGTATATGGGAGATGCGCAAGCATCTCTGACAGAAGCAATGAGAATAATAGAAACATACGGGAGGTTCTCAGGGTTAAAAATAAATTGGCAAAAATCCGCATTAATGCCTCTGGGAACAGGTAATGAAAGGAGAGCCCAGACCCCATTAAAAATAGTAGAAGTCTTTAAATATTTAGGAGTAAACATAACGTTGAAACATGAAGATGAGATGGAAGCTAATATACTTCCACTAGTAGAATATGTAAAGAGAAAATTGGAAATATGGATAAAGCTACCAATATCAATGGCAGGCAGAATTCACCTGATAAAATCTATTATACTACCCAAGTGTTTATATGTATTTGCACATTCCCCAGTAAAAATACCAAAACAGATATTTAAAAAATTAAACTCGCAGATGACTCGGTTCATTTGGGCATATGGAAGATGTAAATTAAAATTTAATAAATTACAAAGACCAAAGACAGAAGCTGGTCTGGCCCTCCCGGATTTATATTTATACTATTTGGCAGGACAACTGAAACATCTAAGATCATGGGTAGGACAGGAAAAAAATAACAAGGATAGAGGAATATCTCCTTAGCAAAATGCAAATAGATGACTTAATGACGGGACTAGAATTAAAAGACCTGAGGAGAGTGGGAGTAAAAATTCCCCTCTTGAAACTGGCAAGGACAGTATGGAGAGAGGCTAAGAAACTGACGGGATTTGTTGGAATCCCAACAGAAACTGCGCTTTGGAACAACCCAAAATTTGAACAACTGGAAGCCTTTGAGGACAGTAAATTTTGGAAGCAGAATAAGATAACAACTTTTGGTCAGCTATATGACAAAAATGTAATACTAACCTATGAAAACCTGTGCAAACAATATAATTTACTGAGTAAACAGTTTTATAGATACCTTCAGCTGAGGCAGGTGCTACAGACACAGTTTAGAAGAGAGGAAATAAAAATATCCAAATATCCCCTTATAGGGATCCTGAGATCGCAGGGACCTAAGGGATTGATAGCAAAGATTTACACACACCTGTTACAGAAGAAAATAGAAGGCGAACCACTGAAAATAAGGGATAAATGGCAGGAGGCTATCCCAGACATGAGCGATCATGAGTGGGATGAAGCCTGTAATTCTCACTGGAAGGTATCCCCTGCAATGAACAACAGGATAATACAGATGAATATAATACATCAGACATACTTGGCTCCAAATAGATTGTATAAAATGGGGAGGATGACTGAACCAAGATGTACTAGATGCGGGCAGGGGGGAGCAGACTTCCTTCATGTAATGTGGTACTGTGGTAAAATAGGAAAATACTGGCAACAAGTAGCTAGGAAAATAGGAAGAGTCCTGAATAAACCTTTTATAGCTACGATGGAATTATGTTTGCTGGGGATACTGAGGGAAGAGAGAGATAATAGAGATAATAATACCTTCTTAAGGGAGGTATTGTTCCTGGCAAGAAAACAAATAATAGAAAAATGGATTCAGCCATATCCCCCGACAGTAACCCAGTGGGTGAGAGCAGTAAATCAGGTCCTACCCTATGAAAAAATAATGTATGAACAAAGGGGAAATGGGCGAAGGTATGAAAAAATATGGGCAAAATGGAATAGAATATGGCTATTAACGGATAGAGGAATAGTTGAAAATACAGTATTAAGTGACCATAGAGGGTGAGAGAGGAAGGAATGAAAGGAAGGAGCAAATGTAATTATGATTTGTATTATATAAAGAAATGTAAAAGTATATAAAAATGTATAATGTAAATTATTATGTAATGAAAAATTTGGAATAAAGAGTTTTGAAAAAAAAAAGATATCAATATTCAATTTACATCACAGTAATACAAAATCACTAAAAGCAGTGAATGCATTTAGTCATCAGAGATATATAGATCTAGAATTATAAGAAATAGCTAGATAAAGATATAGATAGTATAGATAGTCTATTTAAATCACAAAATAGAAAGTCAATATAAGTAGTAAATAAATTGTTAGTCATCAGTGACACTGTCAGGATGACCCTTTTAGCTATCGCAAAGGAATAATGTTGTAAAAGGTATACCAATTTGAATGGTGTATTAATTCTCGAACATTAAAAAAGAAATAGCTTTTTGCTCTGTCAGATGTGTTTTTTCCATTGAACTTTGTACTGCATTTCCCTTAGAAAATAATGTGTTGTTTTGAAATCAAATAGTTTTGCCTGAGGAACTCTAAAGATATAAACCTGGTAGTTTAGATTGAATTTTTGATTTTGGAAATAAAGCACTTTTTTTTTTTTTCGCTAACTGACCTATAGCATACTTTTTATTTACTCTATTCAAGTAAAAATACCTCAAGAGTACAAAAAGTCTTAGTGAAGTAGGAAATGAAAGAATTTTAGTTGAGAGAACGATTAGTGCAAACAGTTATAGCTTTATTTTTATTGTGGACCAATAATAGATGGTATGTCTCACAAACAGACACAATTCCACAGAAATGGCCTAAGAAATTGCAAATCATAGCTCTTTGAAGCTTCTTTAATGTGAAATATGTCTGTTTTCCAGTTTGGGAATATCTGTATAGTTAGATCAGAGAAGCCTCTTTGCTCGCTAGTGGTAGACATAAGTCTTGTACACTACAGTGTCATTGCTTAGTTCATTAATTAAACAGAACCTCTCCAGAAAGGTGATGACTGCCTGACACAACAGATCACCAACTACTTGGGAGATGGAACTCGTAACTTTATTAACAAGGTTAAAAAATCAACAGGCCATTGAGTTCAGTCTGTTTGTATAAATTTTAATGTTGTTCGTTCAGACAAAAGAAAAACGAAACAAGCTCCCTTTTGACCCACTCAATAAAGGCTGAATTCATTACCTGAATTAGTAATGTACTAATTAAATGCAAAGAATATAGCTGTAAATTTTAGTAAAAAAAGGCAAATTTTCAACTTCATTTGCCTTATCTGCTAGACATCCTAGGGATTTAATCATCCCTGCCATGCAGCACAACTTGCTGATGACCCAACTTTATTCTTCTGCAGTTAGGAAGCAAAGCAAGGTCACCACCCAGTCCTCACCCAGTGACTGAGCTGTAACAGACTGATAGGATCATCTCTTTGCTTTCTCCACTTGTCATCATGTTCCTTGCAATATGCATGAATATATTGACCCTAAATATGGCCCTCACCCTCTCCCACTCTGAGCACTGCTGTACAGAGGCTAATAAGGACCTAACATCAAATCAAATACATTTTTTAACATTACATTCTAAATTCAGACATGTAAATTAGTTGAATTTAATGTTTTTTTTTAATCAATGCATAACTGTATTCATGTTTAATAATTTATTGGATTTCAGCTTTAAGCAAAGATTTAAATTCTTACAAATGGCTATTCTTTACAAATTCTCATTAACCCTTTTGCTTTTCATTTTCACACTTTACACAATGCTGGCTGCAATTTTGGTTGCACTCTGAATATCCCATCTTCCTAATGCTTCTGATGACTTGTACTTCCTCAGGATGTTAAAAGCTACACATTGTCACTTCTCCTCGGCACTGAGAGTTATTTACTCACTTTGTCACAGGATCCTGCCTCATGCCAATATACATAGGCTCTTCCCAGTGAGGGAGATGTAGACTCACACCACCAACAGTTGGACTCCTTCCCATAAAATACCTCCTGGCTCTCTCCAGTGAGCTTCCTCCTGACCCAGTTTGATCTCCGGACAATGGATCTGTAAATATGCCCCCTGCACTAGGGTGTCCTTCTGCAGCACTGAACCAAGGAACACGGCAGCCTGCTGCCCAGGCCTTAGACTAGTTATTGGCTCCCTTCCACCTTCTCAGCTTGCCTTCCCAGGGATTGGCTGAGTAATATTATTCATATAGTTCCTTGGAATTCTAAAAATATATATGTAGCACCCTTTTAGTTTAGACCAGGTTGATAGGTAAATTTAGCTTACCTCTTCTGTACACAGTGGACCAGAGGTTGATTGCTTAGGGCTTCTCAGTGTTTCATAGGCTGCCTGTTCTGCCCTCCCTCCCACTATACTTCTAGAAGCCTCTAGAAGACAGGGGGGAGTAGCAAAACAGCAGCCTATGAAACACTGAGCAGCCCTAAGCAATAAACCTCTGGTCCACTTTTTACATCAACCTGGTCAAAACTACAAGGGTGCTACATATATATTTTTGGAACTCCAAGGAACTATAGGAACAATAATATTATTGTTTCTGTGTATTTCAGGAGTCTTGCCCAAATGATGATTAAAGCCTATTTTTCATAAAAAAAAGGCACAGACCGTATTGATAATCTACTCAACAACAGTATAACCTCTAACACTAGATGATTCCTAGGACTGAGGGTGGAGGAGAGTGCAGTTGAAGAGAATATGGGAGTTATCAGGAGAATGGAATTAGTTCTACACTAAAAACTGACACACTAATGCCCTGTACACACGGTCGGAAATTCCGACGGAAAATGTCAGATCGGACCATGTTGTCAGAAAATCCGGCCGTGTGTGGGCTCCATCAGACTTTTTCCATCGGAATTTCCGATCGTGTGTAGAGAATTCCGACGGACAAAGTGCCACGCATGCTCAGATCAAATTACGAGACCAAAGCTATTGGCTACTAGCCTCTACATAGTTCCGTCGTACGCAACGAACGTCACCACGTTCAGAATGATCAGATTTTCCGACAACTTTGTCCGACCGTGTGTATGCAACACCAGTGTCGGACAAAATCCGTTTTAAAAAATCCTACGGATTTTGTGGTCGGAATTTCCGACCGTGTGTACGGGGCATTAATCCAACAAACAGCCCTATGCCTTGAGCATGTGTTTCTACCTTTGACTATTCCTACCATGATAGCTACACTCCTTGCAGTAAACGGGTAAGGTAAGCATCAAAAACAAGTATATGTGTTCATATGAATGAATGAATATAGCTGGCACCTGATGTAGCTCTTGCAATACTTTATTTACTTGAGATAATACAACATACATTCCTACAGGCTCATGCATATCTTTGTGGGTCTTAATCATAGCAAAGGAGGCATCCCTACTACAGCATATACTGGCTTTATTTAGTCATTCACATGTTTTAGTGCTGACAGGAGCTGTTCGTTGCACCACACTTGCAGACATGGATACCTGACACAGATGAGCATCAACTTTACCTGGATATGCTCTCATATATATGAGATCCTGATGCAGAGTGCAACCTATGCTTTTGTTATAAATTTTCTTTACTAGTTTCTTCATTTTTTTCTAAACTAATAAATGGTGCATTGTCTGATCTAGTAGACATTGTAGGCACTACTATTTTTGCCTTGATGTTGTGCACAGCAAGAAATAGGGATGAGCTCGATGTTCGCCCATTCGATAAACAACAAAAAATATGGGACGCTTGCTGGAAATTTGAGCACCGTGGAACGCCCCATAAAGCACTGTGAGATCGCAGTGCATTAGCGCCTGATGATTGGCCAAAGCATGCACTTGACCTAAATGCTTTGGCCAATCCCAGCGCACTCTGCAGAGTGAGCCATAATTGGTCAAAGGCAGGGTGGCATGGCTCAGTCCACGCCACACACTATATAAGGCTGCTTAAAGAGCAGCCACGTGTAGTGTTGTTGGCATGGACAGAGAGATACAGTAGCTTGAGCTAGATTAGGCAGGCAGGTAAGTTAGTTGCAGTGTATTTGATATATATGATATACATTTTTAAAGAATTCATCAGTGGTAAATCTGAAATGTTTTTGTTCCCTGTTATGACACAAAAAGTTCCTAGATAGTAGATCTAATGGAAAGACAGTGAGATTGATTTACTAAAGGCAAGTATATTGTGCACTGCAAGTGCAGTTGCTACAGAGCTTAGTAAATGAGGTAAAGCTTCACTTTGTAAAGAATCGCATGCAAGGAAAATAAAAAACAGCACTTTTGCTTGCCCGTGATTGCATGATAGAAATCTGATGAGCTTCCCCTCCTTTACTAAGATCTAGAGCAACTGCACTTGCAGTGCACAGTATATTTGCCTTTAGCAAATCAACCCTATTGTGTTTGTGTTGTACTTTCTGCTCACCTCAGCTAGCACATTGGACTGAATTCTGTGCACTGAGGAGCATGACCAATATATTTGTACTTTTTTGTTTTTCCCCAAGTAGTTGACTCTCCAGGATGGCTTGCCTAATTCTTTTACTTTGGTTAAAAAAGAGGGTAAATACTGCGCTGTTATGTTTAAACAAATGAAGCTGCTGGCATTGCCGAAAGATTATCGGTGAAACGAGATTGGTGTATATATAAATGCAGCGCTAGAAAAAATAGTCCTTAAACAAAAGGTACTACTGTTAAATAATTAGGTGTAATGTCATGTATAAGGTATATGCGAAAAAAAGAGAAGGGTGGTTTCCAGGTGTGACGTGATACCAACCTATATCTAACTTTAAGTTATGAAAATAGGAAGCATAAAACCTTTTGTTTTTGACATAAAATGAAAACCTAATTAAAACTGTATACAATTGTTATACAATAAAAAACAAATGTAAGGTAAAAACACACGTGTGATTAAAAATAGTGGATTAATACCAAGTGATTTGTTTGCTTACGTGGTGAATATATCGTGACAGATATACAAGTAAAAATATGAATAAATAATGGTGACAATGAAAATTCAACAACTGCTGAGATAATTGGTGCTGAGTGAAAGAACTATACACTTGAGTGTATAGTAGTGGAGTCCATAAAAATGGCTGGTGTTTAGGTGGCTGACACTGTTCCAATAGGTGACTCTGTTCAGTGTGCAAAGTGGGGTGATTGTTGTCTGATGGCTCTCAAGCCTATAGGAATAAGGCTTACCAGATGTAATGGACTTGAAGGGGCATATGCCTCACAAGTCGCAAAAGCTTAACGTTAAAGGGCTGGCGGGTCTCTGCTCCACACGATGTCTCCAAGGCTCGTTTCAGATGCCGCATGGATAAGTGGTCAGCAGGGAGGTGGTCAGCGGATGGGAAATGGGCATCAATGGTCCGCGTATTATAAGATCATAATAAAAGAAAAGCTTTGCATAGCGTAATACTGTTTGGAAAGTTTTTAATAGTATAAAAACAGATTAAAAACACTCACATTTAGAAGGTTTAAAACAGGCCTGTTTGTAGGTTAAAGATGGCGTGGTGCTGTCGTTGTAGTCCACCCAACACGTTTCGTCCGCATAGACGTCGTCCGGGGTGTGGACTACATGCACCAGCAGCACGCTTTTATAGGGAGTGTGACCCCAAAGTGAAAATTCAGATGTGCAGACCGGAAATGACATCACTTCCGGTCTGGCGAAAAATGCTAATAGTTTCACATATTAATATTGTGGTTATACAGGTAATGAATGTTAATGATGATTAAGTGGGATTATATCCCATTTTGCAGTTTATTCTGCTCAGGGATGAGTGTAAAAGGGAGGAAAGGAGTGACCCTTTTATGCAAAGTCATCGTGTCGCTGCCGTTCCGTCCACGTGACAGCCTGTTGAAACCAGGCCTCACTGTGGATCAGATGGGCGGCAGTGCATGGACGCTCTGCTGTTCTAAGCCAAGCCTCGTTTTGGTGTGGGGCCAGCGTGACGCCATTGCGTCATATCTAGGAAGTTAAAATGGAGCCAAGCCTCGTTTTCAGTCCCGAGTGGTTATACAGTGCCTTGCGAAAGTATTCGGCCCCCTTGAACTTTTCAACCTTTTGCCACATTTCAGGCTTCAAACTTAAAGATATAACATTTAAATTTTTTGTGAAGAATCACCAACAAGTGGGACACAATTGTGAAGTGAAACGAAATCTATTGGATATTTTAAACTTTTTTAGCAAATAAAAAACTGAAAAGTGGTGCGTGCAAAATTATTCGGCCCCTTTACTTTCAGTGCAGCAAACTCACTCCAGAAGTTCAGCGAGGATCTCTGAATGATCCAATGTTGTCCTAAATGACTGATGGTGATAAATAGAATCCACCTGTGTGTAATTAAGTCTCTGTATAAATGCACCTGCTCTGTGATAGTCTCAGGGTTCTGTTGAAAGCGCAGAGAGCATCATGAAGACCAAGGAACACACCAGGCAGGTCCATGATACTGTTGTGGAAAAGTTTAAAGCCGGATTTGGATACAAAAAGATTTCCCAAGCTTTAAACATCCCAAGGAGCACTGTGCAAGCGATCATTTTGAAATGAAAGGAGTATCGGACCACTGCAAATCTACCAAGACCTGGCTGTCCCTCTAAACTTTCAGCTCAGACAAGGAGAAGACTGATCAGAGATGCAGCCAAGAGGCCCATGATCACTCTGGATGAACTGCAGAGAACTACAGCTGAGGTGGGAGAGTCTGTCCATAGGACAACAATCAGTCGTACACTGCACAAATCTGGCCTTTATGGAAGAGTGGCAAGAAGAAAGCCATTTCTCAAAGATATCCATAAAAAGTCTTGTCTAAAGTTTGCCACAAGCCACCTGGGAGACACACCAAACATGTGGAAGAAGGTGCTCTGGTCCGATGAAACCAAAATCGAACTTTTTGGCCACAAAATTGAGGGGAAGATGGATGCAGCCAAATACAGGACCATTCTGGATGAAAATCTGTTGGAGTCTGCAAAAGACCTGAGACTGGGATGGAGATTTATCTTCCAACAAGACAATGATCTCAAACATACAGCAAAATCTACAAAGGAATGGTTCACAAATAAACGTATCCAGGTGTTAGAATGGCCAAGTCAAAGTCCAGACCTGAATCCAATCGAGAATCTGTGGAAAGAGCTGAAAACTGCTGTTCACAAACGCTCTCCATCCAACCTCACTGAGCTCCAGCTGTTTTGCAAGGAAGAATGGGCAAGAATTTCAGTCTCTCGATGTGCAAAACTGATAGAGACATACCCCAAGCGACTTGCAGCTGTAATCGCAGCTAAAGGTGGCTCTACAAAGTATTAACGCAAGGGGGCCGAATAATTTTGCACGCCCCACTTTTCATTTTTTTATTAGTTAAAAAAGTTTCAAAAATCCAATAGATTTCGTTCCACTTCACAATTGTGTCCCACTTGTTGGTGATTCTTCACAAAAAAATTTAATTTTATATCTTTATGTTTGAAGCCTGAAATGTGGCAAAAGGTTGAAAAGTTCAAGGGGGCCGAATACTTTCGCAAGGCACTGTAGGCTTATAACGTATTTCCAGGTCACATGATTCACTCAGACATTCTCTGCAGACACCAAAGCCAGGAGCAGGAAGTCTCTAAACCCATCATAGCGGAAACTGAACAATTGGGAAATTATGAACAAAATCCCAATGTCTCAAAGTTATATACTATTAATAATTTAGAGGAGATGTAAATATTTAATGAGCAGGTATCGCAATGGGGTGACACTGATTCTGACGTACATTAAATATGCATATAAATACAATGTATACAAAAACTTGTTACATGGGGCATTTGTAAAATAAATAATGGAGATTCATATAATAAATAAATTATATAGAGATATATAATATATTATGTGGAGATGTATTAAAATGGCCAGAGATTTATAATAGTTAAATTATATAAAAATATATAATATTATATAAAGATCTGAGTAAAATGCCCTAAAAAATGGATATATAACCAGAATAGATACATAAAATTTATAAAGTATATAAAAAATTAATTTATGTGTCTATAAAAGATGTGTATATGAACGATTAGAGTTAAAAAATATATCTTTAAATTTGCGTTGAAGGGCAGATGTCATGCTTTATTTATAAATGCATTTATGTCCCAATCTATGTTCATACCCAATGGCGAATGGGACTGCAATTGGTAAATCCAGAAAGTTTCCAATTGTGAGACCCCTCTGGTTTTAGCTCCTCCCCTCCAAGGTGCTGTGAATTTGTCAATAATTGTAAACTGGGTCCCTCTGGGGTCTCTGTTGTGGAATTGGCGATAGTGCCTCGGTACGGTATGTTTAGTACTTCCACTTTTAGTGATATGTTCAGACACCCTTGTTGTAAATGAATGTATGGTGCGACCAACATATTGTTTAAAACATGGGCAGGTTATTAGGTATACTACGTGAGTAGTGGCACATGTGCAAAAATGCTTGATGGGGTATCTTTTTTTGGTAACTGAAGATTCAAATTCTTTCGTTGTACATCTCCCTTTTACATTATAGTGGCAAACTATACACCTCTTGCAGGGATAGTAGCCTTTGAGGTTGTGGAAAAAAGACGGTGTTATAGGGGGGTTGATGGTTGTGGGGGCGATTTGACTTTTTAGTTTATATATCACCCTAGCGTTGTCCGGCAAGAGTGGACCTAAAACTTTGTCATTTTTGAGGATGTTCCAATGCTTGACCAATATGGATTTTACTTGTTTGTGTTTCACTGAATACCCTGTAAGAAAGGACCATTTGAATTTGTCATCAGGGGCGGCACGAGGTTTGTCTACCAGAAGGGATGTTCTGTCTGTTTCCAAAGCACTTCTTAGATCTTGATCCACATCTTGCATGTTGTAGCCCTTCTCTTTGAATCGGTTACGTAGGGTGTTGGCTTGTAACTTGAACGTGTCTAGATCAGTGCAGTCGGAGGAACTGGCTTTTTGGAACGGATCTAAGCCAGCTCCTATGGTGACAACTGTCAGTGGGAATGAATCCATTGCGGTCTGTAGTCTTGAAATGAGTGCTGAATTTAAAATTGCCTTCAGATAATTGAATTTCTAAGTCCAAGAAGTGTATTTGGTTCCAGCTTGATTCATGGGTCAGTATGATACCTCGATCGTTGTTGTTGAGAAATGAAAAGAAATAATCCAGGGATTCCTGGGATCCTTTCCATAGGAGGAGGATGTCATCAATATATCATGCCCACAGTTTTAACTCTGGCCTTGCTGTGGCGTAGATGACATCCTCCTCCCATTTGGCCATAAAAGTATTAGCTAGGCTGGGGGCAAATTTGGCCCCCATGGCAACTCCCTTTTCTTGTGAATAGAATTGCCCATTGAACCAAAAATAGTTGTGGTTGGTTGCGAAAGTCAGAAGTTCCATAATGAAATCAGTTTGTCTTCTAATTAAGGTAGGTTCACGTTCCAAGAAGATTTGTACTGCCTCTAATCCATGTGAATGTGCTATACAAGTGTATAGAGAGGCTACATCTGCGGTAGCCATGATGAAATCTTCTTCTATGGGTACTGATGAAAGCTTGTTGATGGCATGTTTCGTATCCTTCAGGTATGATGGTGTCCTTTGAACTATGGGTTGTAAATAGTGGTCAATATATTTCCCGATTCTTGAGATGACTGAATCAATGCCACTAATGATTGGGCGTCCTGGAGGGTGTATTGCGTCTTTATGAATCTTGGGGAGATAATAAATAGTGGGTATCCGGGGTGCTAATGGGATTAAAAAGTATTTTTCTTTACGGTTTAGGATAAAAGAATCAAAGCCTTTAGTGACCAGTTCTGTGAGATCTTTTTTGTATTTCGATGTTGGATTGGTGGGTAACTCTTTGTATGTACTACTATCGCCAAGGATCTTGTACATTTCGTTCATATAGGCGGATTTGTCCAAAAGGACTATTCCGCCGCCCTTATCGGCAGGACGGATCACTAAATCCTTGTTGTCGCACAAGGATCTAACTCCTGCACTAGGTGGGGAATTTTGGTGTATGCGTTTAGGAGGGAGTTTGGCTAAATCTTTTAGTACCAGGTCTCTGAAAATGTTCAGAGCTGGGGCTAATTGAGTTGGAGGGTTGAACAGTGAGGGATTGGCAAGGCCAGAATGAACTGTGCCTGACATCGCTGCTCTTGCATGGTTTCTAGTGGGGTTGGAAATAATATATCTTTGGATATTTATCTTCCGTATAAATTTGTGGACATCTATAAACGTTCCAAATTTGTTTAGTTTCTGAGGGGGGGCGAATTTGAGGCCTTTGTCTAGTACTGCCTTTTCATCTTCAGTTAGTTTTACCTTGCTTAGATTAAAGACCCCTTGGCAGGTTATGTTCTTTTGCGCTTTCCGTCTCTGTATCCGCCTCCCTCCTCTGCATCCTCTCTTATGTCGGGTCCCCTTTTTCTGTTTGGCGGGTCCCCGTGAAAATCCTGAGTAGGGAAATGGTTTATTTGACTATAGCCATAGGTTGCTTGATCATATTCAGCGTTGGGATGTGGATAGATGGCGTCATCATAGTTGTCACGTAGAGGTAAGTGCCGGTTGTGAGTTGGAATAGGTGGATAGTTAGGGTATGTGGGGTTTGAATAGTTGGAAGGATGATCGTAGTACCGAGCGGGTGAGCCTCTTTGTTGATAATCTTCATAATCGTAACGATAGTTGTTCTGGGTGGGATAGCTGCCCCTTCGTCCCCTTTGGCCCCTTCTATTGGAATTATTGCTATTGCCCCTACCTCTCTGTGGGGTACGCACGCCCTGGGTTTGTCCCCTTTGAGCATAGTTGCCCTGTGTGTTACCCACTGGAGGTTGTTTTTTTTTTGGGGGGGAGGGGGTTGTTCGTTGGGGGCTAGTCTGTCTCCATTGCTGGTGGTTGCAGTGTTAGTTTCCATGACTTCTGGTGCAGATGATTTTTGCCAGTTGAAAACTCTACAAGATTTATAATCGTTTATATCTCTTGTATATTTTTTATGTTTTTTGGCCTTTTGATCTCTGTCTTCCTTAATGAGATGGGCTTGTAGGTTAGAAGAGAGGGTATTGTATTCTACTGTATTCTTATATATCAGTAAACTATCTTTGATCTCTTTGATTTCTTTATCTAAGATAGTGAGACGGCTTTGTTTCCTAGTCTTGAGAAAATTGAGGAATTCAATGCCTGCCTCATTGAAATATTTATACCAGGTTTCAAGATCGGGGTCTCCCTGTTGAGGGGAGACGTCCCATCTAAGGCTGCTTGGGACCATATGCTCTCTGGTATACTGTTCCAGGAATGCAAGGTTTTAACTTTGACTTATGTTTTCAAAATCATATATCTGCCAATAAAACATTATTTTTTTTGTTGTCAGGATAGTTGGCAGGTGTTTACTTGTTTCTGAACACTTTGCAGACCTCAGTTTAGATCACATCCTTTATAACACAAAAACACATTTCTGGCAAAAGATCCTAAATGAAATTTACATTTCCATGGTGACCCATTTGTTCTTTTAATTACTTCTTTCTAGAGGCAGTTACAGTCATCATAGTTATAATCTGATAAACAGAACTGGTGGAGTTTAGTCAACTACTGTACTCAGGGCTCAAGTCCTGCGGGAACGCATGGTAACGGAGTTCCTGTACTTTTTTCCACAACAGGAACTCAGTTCCCGTTAGCAGCCGTGTCCTGCAAGACTTTGAAGTATGCGAGCTGTGTGGCAGGTGCTACACCAGCAGCTGCCAACACAGCTCACAATAGTAAGTGCCGCACACCTGACCGTTTAGGCATTGCCAGTAGGGGGCCCCATGACAGCTTCCTCTTCAATCTACCTGTCAATTACAGCTAGCTGATGGGTAGATCAGGTCCCTGCTGCTAAGAGATTGTGTTTATTCAGACCTCTCGTGATGCGCTCCTCCCCGCCGGCCCCTCCTGATTTTCTGTCTCCTCATCCCCCCCCCAGTCTCCTGCATACTTGCTCTGTGTGTCCCGCTGAATCCCCCCCTCCTCTATCTTCAGTGCCATATGATGAGAGAACCCCGAGGAGGAGCACAGCTATTCTGCTCACAGGACATGCAGGGAGAGAGGTGAGCTGAGGGAGGAACATCAGTTTGGGGTGGTAAGCTGAGCACAATACCTGGCAAAGTTTAATGCCAAGAGGGAAGTTTATGTCAAAATATGTGAAGGGTTGGAATAGCAGCGAGTGTGTGTTGGAGCCCTGCAGAGTTTTTCAGCCCCCCAAGCTAGCATACATCTCCTAAGCAGGAACACATCACTATCTCCCCAAGCATTCTGTCCAGATAATTTGCAGTTCATTTATGACCTTTCCTTTTAACCCTGTGTTATCCAAACTCTGTTCAATGAAAAGTGTAAACTCACCACATAAACACTCTATATACAAAATAAAATTCCCCAATAAAGATCAGAACATGATGTTCACATTTGCACGGAAGCACAGTTGAATGAATGCTGATTATTCAATTACCGTATTTATGTTTATTGAGGATTGTTTTTTTGTTATGTACTAATGTACTTTTGAAGCGTTCGTGCATATGAGCGTATCATTTTTTTTTTTTTTGGTGGGGGAGTGGATCTTGGGTGGGAGTTCCCACACTTTTTTCCCCAGGACTTGACCCCTGACTGTACTGTGGAAGAAAATCGGCCTCTTGTATTTTGTCTCAAGAGATCCAGAACACTTTAGTTGAAAATCTATAGATTGGACAATGACTTGGAAGAATCTCCCACTCTCTTTGATAGGACGGGTTAGTCTTATAAAAATGAAATTCTTATCAGTGATCTTGTATTTTCTTCGTCATTCTTCTGTATGGGTACCAAGAAACTTCTTCAAGTCACTTGATAGTATCATTGGGTCGTTTATCTGGTCACCACAATCACCACGCATAAGTATAAAGTTACTACAGGAACCATGGGGACAAGGGGGCCTAGCACTGCCGGACTGGCAAAAATATTATTTGGCAGGCCAAATGGTGGTTGCCAGGAAATGGCTGATGGCGGAGGACGGCGACTCTGCCACGGTTGTTGAAGCGGCATTGCTGGGCTCATACGAAAGTCTGCGACTAGCACTATACAGGGGCACAAAATCTTGTCTACCCCTGACGAGCTCCATGAAGGCTACTATTAGGGCCTGGGAGGTCACTACTACTCTGACATCACCTAGCTATGACGGGGTTACTCCATCGGCCCCCCTGTGGATGAACCCTAAGTTCCCACATTTTTTCTCGTTCCCGGACCCAGGGATCTGGGCGTGTAAAGGTATCAAACTGCTAAAAGACATCACTAGAGAAGGGGAACTCTGTACCTTTGACCAGCTAAAAGCCAGACATGACCTTCCGAATACTTACTTTTTCCGCTATATGCAACTGCGTCATGCATTTCAGGTTCAATTTGTAGGTATGCGTATTGAGTATTTGCCCTCGGACCTGGAGTCCTTGCTGATTACAGAGGACTTAGCCAAACCTCTCTCCACAGTATATAAATCTCTTTTCAAAAAACCCCCCCCCCTGGTTTGGTCAAATGTAGGAGGAAATGGGAGAGTGAGATTGCTGATATTCAAGGGGAAGATTGGGATGACATGTGGGATCACCCCTTTAAACACCTGGTCTCGGCGAGGGATAGATTTATACATTTTAAATTTTTGCATCGAGTCTACTTCACACCAGCTAGGCTAGCTCGAATCTACACCTCATCCAACAGCAGCTGCTGGCGCTGTGACTATTCCCCGGCGGATGCCGAACATATTTTTTGGAGCTGCCCACAAATACAACCTTTTTGGTCCGGTATTACTGATTGTTTGACGGAAGTGCTGAGTATACCTATACCCAATTCACCTAGGGTGTGTATGATCGGCCTTGTGGAGGAGGTAGTTCCTTCGAGGGCACATCGCACATTTCTGAACATTGGCCTCTTCTATGGCAGGAAGGCCATACTTTTAAAATGGAAAAAGATGGAGGCTCCTACTTTGTCATTCTGGAAGGGGTTAATAAATAAAGTTATCCCCCTATACAAGGCGACATATAGATCCAGAGGCTGTGAGAAGAAGTTTTACAAAGTCTGGCAACCTTGGTTGGACTCCTCAGACACTGTGGGTTGATAGAAATAATTGTTAGACGCTGATCTAAATATGACATGCTTGAAAATGTAATACTTTACTGTAGAGTAGATATTACTGTCTGCGCTTGAAGGTACAACAGTAGGCAGTCCATATCCCCTCCTTTAAGCAGGGTTGGCATGATGGGCTTAGGTTAAATTCACTGCATTATAACATGGTACACTCTAAAGCATCGAGTTGCACGCAAGGTTCGGGGGGGAGGGGGGGAACCGGGGGGGAGGGGGAGGGTAGGAAGGGGGGGTATTGTGAACTACGTTAGTTCACTAGCCACAGGTTGTGGTAGGTTGCCCATTTTGGGTTTTGGGTTGTGGGTATGTATGTAGATAGGACTGTACTGCATTGTACTGTTCCTTGTATGTTTTGTACATGTATTTGTTTGTATGCATGTATTGTACTGTTTTCCAAAATTTAATAAAAAGATTTTTCAAAAAAAAAAAAAAGAAAATCTATAGACTGGTCATCCACAAGCAAAAACACTACAGCTATTCTGCTTTAAAGTATTTACCTGTGTAAACACCCAATCTTTTGTACACTTATTATTTCATTAAAGAATATTTCTCAGTTTGTAATATCATCTAAAGCAAACATAAAGCTATGTATAAAATACATTTAACCCAGCTATGTAATTGTTAAAGAAAGAGTTTATTCATATTTTAATCTACATTTATTGCAGTCTTCCCTAAATAATTTTTCAGCAGGATACAGACTAAGGCCCCTTTCACACTGAAGCGTTTTTCAGGAGCTACAGCGCTAAAAATAGCGCCTGTATAGCTCCTGAAAAAAGCGTGTCCTTTAACTCAGGTGTGAAAGCCGGAGGGCTTTCACACTGGAGTGGTGCGCTAGCAGGACGGTAAAAAAAGTCCTGCTAGCAGCATATTTGGAGCGGTGTATTCACCGCTCCTATACCGCTCCTACCCATTGAAATCAATAGGACACCGCGGAGATACCCTTTTTCGCCGCTTTTAAAACCACCCCGCTAGCGGCCAAATACCACGGCTAAAACGATGGTAAATCAGCGCTAAATATAGCGCTGCTTTACCGTCGCCGCACAACACCGCCCCAGTGTGAAACCGGCCTAAGTGAGGATAGGGCAGATGTAGCACTGTAAGCCAGGTGTAGCACTTCTGGTAATTGGGTATTATCGCATTACAATTAGTTCATATAGTTACATAGAGAGAGAGCTGGCTGATAGGAAGTGAATGCGTAGGGATAAACTCATCAGGGTTTTGCTGACACTTCTTCAGGTTGTGGAGGTCTTTGGCCAAGTGTGTTACCTAAACTGAGAGGTCAGAACCTGGCTGTGCTGTCTGGATTATAAAACCAACTGGATAAAATGAAAAACATATTTATGTTAAGAAAAACAGCAGAGGATCTTTACAAAAGTTCATAAAAAGACACCATAGAGGTGCTGCATCCAATGTCCCAACATGCACTGGGGCTATTAAGCTAGAAGTGTAATATCATTCAAAGCAAAAAGTGATTGTAAAGTCTTGTTTTTTTTTGTTTTTTTCTTAAATAACAAACATGTTATACTTACCTGCTCTGTGTAATGGTTTTGCACAGGGCAGCCTGGATCCTCCTCTTCTCGGGTCCCTCGCTGGCACTCCTGGCCCCTCCTTCCTGTCAAGTGCCCCCACAGCAAGCAGCTTGCTATGGGATCACCTGAGCCGAGCTGCAGCTACATGTGTCTATTCAGACACAGACCTGCCGTTCAGCCCCGCCCCTCTCTCTCCTGATTGGCTAACTGGCTTTGATTGACAGCATCGAGAGCCAATGGCACCGCTGCTGTGTCTCAGCCAATCAAGAGGGAGAGTCCCGGATGGCCGAGGGACTCGTGGACATCGCAGGATAGAGATGGGGCTCAGGTAAGTATTAGGGGGTGCTGGGATGACTGGTACACACAGAAGGCTTTTTATCTTAATGCATTAAGATAAAAAAAAACTTCTGCCCTTACAACTCCTTTAACCACTTTCCGACCAGCGCACGCCGATTTACGTTGGCAGAATGGCACTGGCAGGCAAAAGGGCGTACGGGTATGTCCCCTTTAAGAAGCGGTGTCGCGAGCGCGTGTGCGCTGCCGGGTGCCCGCGATCATGTCACGGAGAGGAAGAACGGGGAGATGCTTTTGTAAACAAAGCATTTCCCCATTCTGCCTAGTGACAGGACAGAGATCATAGCTCTCTGTCATTGAGAGCTGTGATCACTGTCCTGTGTGTTGAAGTCCAACCCCCTCACAGTTAGAATCACTCCCTAGGACACACTTAACCCCTTCACTGCCCCTAGCGGTTAACCCCTTCACTGCTAGTGTAATTTACACAGTAATCAGTGCATTTTTATAGCACTGATTGCTGCATAAATGACAATGGTCCCAAAATAGTGTAAAAAATTTCCAATGTGTCTGCCATAATGTTGCAGTCCCGATAAAAATCGCATATCGCTGCCATTACTAAAAAAAAAAAATAATAATAAAAATGCCATAAAACTGTTCCCTATTTTGTAGACGCTATAAATTTTGCGCAAACCAATCAATATACGCTTATTGCGTTTTTTTTTTTACCAAAAATATGTAGAAGAATACATATCGGCCTAAACTGAGGAAAAAAAAAGTTTTTTATATATTTTTGGGGGATATTTATTATAGCAAAAAGTAAAAAATAATGCGTTTTTTTTTTTTTTTTCAAAATTGTCGCTCTTTTTTTGTTTTATGCGCAAAAAATAAAAAAAAGGATGTCAATTTGTTTGGGTACAACAGAGGCGATCAAATAAAAAGTGCTCACCAAAAAATAAAAACCACAGAAAGATCTATTTGTGGGAAAAAAAGGATGTCAATTTTGTTTGGGTACAACGTCGCACGAGCGCACAATTGTCAGTTAAAGCGACGCAGTGCCGAATCGCAAAAAGTGCTCTGGTCAGGATGGGGGTAAATTCTTCCGGGGGTGAATTGGTTAAATAAACTACAAACTGGGACAGTACAGACAGTTTATAAACTACAGGGGGCGTTCAAGTCAGGCCGGGACTTCTGAGTTTATATAATAAAAGATCAAATTTCAAGGAGTGGAAACTGCATTTATTTAAAAAAATTCTCCCCTGCTACATGTAGACACTTATCCCAGCATTTAACTAATACCTGGAAAGCTTTGGCATAGAAAGATAGTCAGTACGCCTGAACCATCCGAGGATGGCCTTCTTCACTTCGTCATAGGTGCTGAAATACTGACCTCCAAAGAAACTTTTTAGAGGTCTATACAGGTGGAAATCACTCACTGTAATTGGGATGTGGCAATACGTTCCACCTGAGTTGCTGTAGTGTGTACAGTACGTAGTGCGGTGAGCAGTTTGAGCTTGTGCATGGAGTAACAGGACACCCTTAGTAATCAAGCCGGGTCATTTTTTTCCACAGTTTGTGCCGTTTCTTCCACTCTTCTATGCCGGTCAAAAGCGGAAAGCTGTCTTGGTACCCAGCATGCACAAACTTTTTGAAAATTCAAATGTTCGTTAATGATTGTATTCACCATTCCCACAGAAAGATTTGTATCTTGTGCAATTTCATTATGCGTCCCATCTGGTTTCCATGCGCTGAAAGTTCACAGGAATTACAGCTGTGGGCTGGAAACCACCACGGCCGGGATCATCACTGACAGATGTTCAACCATCTTTGAAACATTTACACTATTAAAATGTCTTACTGCGGCTGAGCGTCTCATCCCCGTACTGTGCTTGAAGTCTTCTGTAGATATCAGCAGGTTTTACACCTTCATCATCACATGCTGTTCCATGCACGCACTAACACTGTTTTCTGCCATCTTGATTAATGGTCTCCGGACTGGTCTGCAACATGTGCACCACCTATCAGTAATAGGACACACTTGCCACTTACTACTGCATGTAGTACGGCCACGCTAGCATCCCTTTTATTACCTGTAAAATTAAAAGTCCCGTTTTTTTACTTGAGCGCCCATTCTACAGTTTACACTCATGGAGTTTCTTCAAATCACTTGAACAAACTAAGCTCCCTTCTAGCTGATGTCATTTTGTGAATGTGTTTGTCTCCTGTTTTATTTCTATTTTATCCATCATCTAAAACCTATAGAAGCCTTTTTATGGAACAATAAAAGTTGACACCTTTCATAAACATAAAACATTGGTAGCTTGGGTTAAGCCCATAAATTGAGACAAGGGCAGAAATATTATAATTCATTTCACTATTAGACTGTAAATGTTGTTCATCGGTAAATATTTTATGTATATAATATTTTTTCAAGCCACAATGACAACACATATTCCTTTTGTCACTTTTATATAACCCTTTAGACAACACTAATACCCCTTTCACACTACAGCACCGCTAAAACAGTGCTAAAGCACTGGTCGTCTTTGCTATGCTTTAGCTGTGTTTTAGCAGCGCTTTTGCATCGTTTTTTGGCCGCTAGAGGGGCGGATTTTACCTTAAAAAGTCCAGTTTTGCGGCACTTTAAAATCGCTTTTAGGGCACTTTGTAAGCGCTGCCCATTCATTGCATTAGGCAGGGGCATTTTTGGAGTGCTATTTACAGCACTCCCAACCCACCCCAAAGTTGCTGCTTGCAGCACTTTTTATAACATCCCACAAGTGCACCACCCCAGTTTGAAAGCACCCACTGCAGAGAATGGGAGGCCATTTTCAGGTTCTTTTTAGAGGCTATATATAGCGCTAAAATGGCTGAAAACTGCCTCAGTGTGAAAGGGGACTTAAATACAGTATATGTTATAATCCTACAGCCACAGTTTTAAAAATACAATATAATCTACAAACACTATTATGACATATTCACCATCTGCTACTATCATTACATATATTCCTTTAACCACCAGATATCATATTGTATAATATTCCTATCACCGCTATACAGTAAGCAGCCTGTTCAACATGATAGGTTTGTTTGAGGTCTCCAGAAATTATCTGCAGGTCTAGCCAAGCAAAGCATTTTTTTTTGCCTGCTCATAGATTTAAAGTTTAAGCATTTTGAAAAAAAAAAAAACGTAAAACAGCAATGCTCTCTATTCGGTCACTAAGAAATAAATTGTGGTAACTTTTAAATTAATAAAAGTGCATATGGAAATTGCATGCAGTTTCCAAATGCTTTCACTAGATGGTGTTGAAATCTAGAGCATCATTTTCCAATGTTGCTCCAAGTCAGAACTGCACATGTACTTTGCAAAATATCAGAGTGAAAACTAGGGATACTACTACTGCTAATGCTACTATAATTAATAATGATGATAATAATCATAATATGAGTAAAATTGTTTATACATAGTAAAAAATTAAAAATGTAATTTATATAATTTTCTAATAAAGCGTTTTTAACAACAATTACAACATACAGCGAGCATGGGAGCAGTCTGACAGTTGCTGATGAAGATAGAATCCAGAGGCAATGTTTATGTTTGCTATTATATTGTCCTTCTGACTTCACTTGGTAAAGTTCTAATAGTAAGCCTTTCAATATCAATAAAGGTTAAAAAAAAACGAGAAAAAAAACACAGGGGATTTAGGGAAAAATCTTTTACTTTGTGACATTTTGTTTTTCATCTAGGTGATTTAAATGTAATATTACATCTGGTGTCCAGTGATTAGAAATTAGTAGCTGCTTGAAAAACCAATTTCATTTCCACACAATTAACTTTTGGATTAAAAAAAATAACCTTTATGTGAGGCATTTTTAACTAAGTGACTACTAAATATTCATGATCAGCCAGTTGTTCATTGTTCTCAGTTTATAAACTAACAATGAAAAATGAAACTAGACTGTGCAAATGGGGATTAGGAGAACCTCAATTGTTGTTTTTGCCTTATAGCAGGTTAGGATAGTAACAGCATCAAAATAAATAATGCTGGAAAGTTCCTGAAGCCAATGGTCTGTACATTTTAAGAGATTAGCTGGGGAAAGCCCTTTTTTTGTATGTGGCCATAGAGACCCTTCTCTCCCTGAACAATGTGGATTTAACAATGAAGGAAAGAATTGAGATTCACTTGGTGGTTTTTAGTTGGAGTGTAAAGCTGGCCATACACAATGTGGAATTCGGTCAGGTGGTGACAAGCTGTAGATGGCCCAGTTGGCACATTGCAAAGCGACATCTTACAATGTGAAAATTTGAAGGAGCTGGGCAGAAAATTAGTAAGTTAGTCAAACAGCAACTGCATCCAATCAGAAACAGCCACTATTTGGGTATTCTGACAGCAGCATATGTTGGCTGTCAGGAAACTATAGTTGGCAGTGTATATTGGTTCCTCTAAATCAAAATTTTTGCTAAATGTAGCCCCTGGGGCCTCCAAGAAGGTGTTACACTATACCAACATGCGTTTTAAGCTGCATCCTTTTGTGGCGCAGTACTCTGGTTTACAAGAATGCCAAAATGAGCAATTGTTGTTTTATCAGAGCCAAGATAGGACCAGGAGGAAGAAAAGCATTGCATTTCACCTTTTACACTCCTTTGAGCTTTGCTAGGCTTCACACTGTTTAACCTCTTTACTTACTTTTTTTTTCTGGGCTACAGCTCTAATCACTGATCATCCAACTAACAGCCTCAAATAAAATATAAAAATGTCCAAGGCTGTAAATCTTTGTTTGCCGAAGAGCCAAGTTATTATTGTGTTGTTTCTCCCAGCGCTCAGGCAGTTGCTTCATGTTGTAAATAGCTCTTTATTAGAACTATCTGGTTTTGTAGCTTGTTGGCAAATCAAATGTCATTGTAAAAGTGTCTGTCTGTCCTGGAACCAGTAAAGTAAATGGCTTTTTTTCATCACTCTTTTGTATTAAATAGTAACATTATCAACTAGATGACTAGCATTCAGAAACAATATATTTGATCAAATTTGCTTTTCTGACAACTATAAATACTATGCGGTTGATATGTCAAAACTAAGAAATTAAAAGTTTTCCTATATCACCCATTTAAATTTCACCTCAAATTTTTTCAAAAAAATTTGATTGGTCAGTATGGGCAACAGTTGTTTTGTTCACATTTCCTTTCTCCAGTTTTAATGCTACAGTTTGTGCAGACATTGGTTATTAAACAATAAACCTCAGCATTAAACACAAAATGTGCTTTCTGTTAACTCATTTGGTGCTTTGGATCTTGCCTGTAATTTTATTTTCTGTAGTCCTTTTTTTTTGTTTGTTTGCCATAAACACACAATACACAGAGGTTGGTATCTACAGAGAAACAGAGCCACGAGCATGAAGGCCATATGTTATGGTCCAGGTTCACTACTATATATAGGTTCCCTACTATATTAATACAACCCTACTTGTCTTATAGTTTTGGGTTGATGCTTTATTATTAGGGACCAAAACAAATGCCCCCACCACCACTTTCAAAACATCAGCCCTGTAATGATGGAAACCAGCTTTTTCCACCCCGCTAAACCTCCTAAAAGGTGGTGCGGGTTACAGTATTTGGGTGAGCAGGTTCATGGTATGTAGCTACTGCTGTTTGATCTGCTGGTAAAGTGTTTTTTGAGGTCCAACCTAATTAGCAAGATGAAAGTTTTTTATGTAAAAAAATACAAACACTGTTTAAAGTGTTACTAAATTATATCTTTATCCTCCAAAATGTTTACAAAATACATTCTCAACTTAATGGCCCTGTAGTCTACTTTTCAAGATATAATTTCTTATTGTATTTTTCTGTCTTCTTGTAATGTCCTCCGTGAGCTTCCAAACTTCTTTCCCCCACTTCTGTTTGTTTGGAATGAGCAGTGCAGGTTAGTTGCAGTCATGTGCACTGCTCTATGCACGCTACAAACCTAATACTCCATAGTTCACTGTCCCTAGTCCATCTCAGGCGTGAGCAACAGAGTATGGTTACATTCCTACATACAGCGGGACCATGGAGAATAAACATAGCCACCTTCTAAACCGGAAGTCAGAGCACAGCAAAAAAAATACATTTGGAAACCTGAGAGCAATAAAAGGTATTTTTTTAGTTAATAATGCATACTTAAATAGAAGGTTTTTATTTTTATTTTAGAATTTAGTGTCACTTTAAAAAGTTAACAAAATAATGAATCCCTCGACATTTAAGAAGATAAAACAGGCCACAGGTGATTTTATGCTAAACTTTTTTTTCCTTTCAATATGTTTTATTAAGTTTTAGCAAAATTAGAATTAGTACAGAGGATGACAAGGAGATAAATGTACAAATCCAGTTGTGGAAGCCTGAAGCACACCGGACAATAATGAAGGTTGCCTTGTACCTACAGACTTTGTTGAAACTGCCCTCAACCCTCAAGGGTTAAAGTTGGATAAGCTATGCTTAACATTGGTTTCCAGACTCTCTAGAGATGGGTTTTAGCATTTGGAATATAGTATTATAGGTAACTCCTTATTTAGAGTCTAATTGAGTGTACAGTATGACAACATTTTGGGGCACTGCAGAAGTTGGCACCTGGCAGACCTGCCCACCAGTTTTGAGGCACATGCCCAGTTTTGAAAGAAAAAAAAATGACACAGCTGTAAAAAAAAAAGAAAATAGAGCAGATAAAAACTCAAATACTTAAACTGCTTTAGAACATGAAGTGAACTTTAAGAACCTTGTCAAGGCAATAGTCTGACCCAGATCTGCAAATTCTCTGTCACTCCAGTTTATTCTGCCTACTACTCTGTATAGAAACTTCTGTTCCTCGTTATCTTCATTTGCTTTTTCCTGTTGTTCCAATTGTAGGCTTTTCCAATACAGTTTTGCTCGTTACAATTTTTCGTCCTTGTTCTTTATGCTTAATTACACTTTTCTGCTGTCATTCCTTTTCCTTCTGGCACCCATTTAATCTCTTGCCTTTGCTTAGCTGTCTTTGCCAACTGATATGACAGGCATGGCTTTTAAAGCCCCTCGCTGCTATATACTCTGCCTTTTTCAACCAATAGTTTTTATATATTAATTATATATTTATGAAAGAACATTATTGATTAAGGTCCAATGTCTTCTCATATTGCATCGGCCGTCAGGCGGTGCTAGGTCCCCTTTGGATTTTTACTGTTTTTACTGTGGGCGTTTTATTTGGCCCGTTGTGATATATCTCCCTCGATTGGTCATCCTGCTAACCACAAGCAGGCATGGACTTCGGCCATCTTATATTGAAAATGGCATTTTAGTCAAAAGACTAAAATGGGACTAAAGCTAAAATGTAATTTTTGTCAAAAGACTAAAACTAAATTTAAATTTCACTTCAAAATTCAAACTGGTCTGTAGTGCTCATACCTCAATGCCATAAATAATAGCATATTAGGTTTTTCACTCCAGCAGTATATAATAAGTTTGGAAATTGTAGAGAAATGTTAAATACATTACAATTTTTAATTACACCCATTCGATTTTAGACAACTAAAATTAGTTTTAGTCGGGGGCGTGTCCAAGATGGCCACTGGAGCAGACGTGCCTTAAGAGAGCTCTGGTCCCTTTTTCTGAATATCACCCGTTTCCCTGCAGATCGTTATCTACATCCTGACCTAAATGGGGGTGACTTCGGACAGGACTGGAATGACCAAGGGGAAGGGTGCTTTAGCTTCCTGCAAGGTCCATAACACCCCTAAAACAATTACCAAGGTGCAGCCTCCTCCCACCAAGGCAGTTAACATGGCATCTCGGACAGAGGACACAGATCCAGAGCTGCGGGAGCAGACTAACTTTGATGCCCTGATGTAGGCCATTATCACCTGCCAGACTACCCTCACGGGTAAAATGTAATCTATGCAGCTTGATATCAGCCTGATCCGGAGAGATATGGACTGCTTCCGAAGCAGACTGACAGAGGCTGAGCGCCGCGTGGGAGACACGGAGGACATTCTGCAGGAACATGGGGCCTCACTCCGCACGCTGAAGACCAAGATAAAGACCCTGGAGGCGCGTGCAGAGGATGCCGAAAATCGGACACGCAGGAATAACCTCCACATCGCGGGGCTACCGGAGGGAGTGGAAGGTGCCAATCCTACAGCATTCCCGGAACACCTGCTGAGGGCCCTCCTCCCACGTGCCCAATTTTCTGCTTTCTTTGTCCTGGAGAGGGCACACAGAATGCTTGCTACCCGATGGAGTTTGGGGGGTGATGTTGGGTGGGGGGGTTGGGGACACTACCGGAGTATATGTTCATACTTCATGTTGTTTTTTCTTTCCTTTTTTTTCTTTTTTTCTATGTGATTTTAAGGCATGTAGTACTGATTTCCCTCCACTAGAGGGAGTGGGTGGTCTATATAACCTTGCTTATATGCGAATGACCATTGCAATGCTTGCTGAAATGTTGGTGTATGTATATATATGTTACTGAAGCTGATCCGATGCTCACAGGTTTCCTCTACAAAAAGCTGATGGCTGCCCTTAATGTCTTGTCTTGGAATGTTCGTGGCTTGAACTCCAAGCTCAAAAGGTCCCTAGTATTTAACTACCTTAAGAAATACAGCCTTCACATATGTATATTTCAGGAGACGCATCTAACAGGGAGCAGGATAATGGCTGTTAAAAAAGCCTGGGTTGGCTCCTATTACCACTCAACATTTTCCTCCTACTCTAGAGGAGTTAGTATTCTGGTCCATAAATGTCTTCCCTTTACTCTCCTAGATCTACATTTAGATCCAGAGGGGAGATATGTTGCTCTCTGTACAATGTGTGATAGGCTTGAGCTGCTCCTTGTGGGGATTTACATTCCCTCAATATCCTCCATAACTTAATCCTAGCATTGGCCCGCTATCCAACTGCTGCTCTTCTGCTGGTGGGGGATTTTAATATGCCTCCAAATCCAAGCTCAGACAAATTTAACCCTGACTCTCCGTGGGGTAGCCCATCCCGAGAGCTGAGGTACGGGACCCACAGGCAGTGCAGACGCACACAAAGTATCCCAATATATTTGTGATTTGTACATATATGAATTTTGCATGTAAACCTTATGCGCTAGATATACTTTTTGACAATAAATACGTTTATACATTTTTCCCAATGTTCTGTCATATTCTTCATTTAAAGTCCCAAACTTTTGCCCTTTATACCCTAGAGAAAAGCAATATACTTGCCACTCTGCCACTTATGCTTCCTTCTCTAGGACAGACTTGTTCTATGCCAGTGGCCCCCTGCTCTCCCACACCCAGAAGGTCAAAATCTTGCCCAGTGTTATCTCAGATCACGCTCCCCTACTGCTGAAACTTGCAACAAAGTCACCAGCTGGTGCAGGCCTATGCTCTCTGGTTCCTGGGTAGCGCATGAACGTGTTGCCCCTGAGATTGCGGGAGATATGGGCACCTACTGGACACACGCTGATGTTGTGGGATGCCTATAAGGCCTACACACACGGGCAATATCACATGATTATCAATAGGGTGAGGAAAAACACTGGGCTTGCATTGGAGGAGGCAGAAGACAGGCTCAGGCCTTAGAATCCAGTTATGTGATTAACAGAGATGCAGGGACTTATGCAGCCATGCAATCACTGTACAAAGAAATCTCGGTACTAAGAGCCACCTCTACTAGAAAGCTCCTGTTGAGTTTTGACACAGTCACAGAAGATATTCGAACAAGGGGAGAGGTCAGGCAGTCTATTGGCCTGGCTGGCTAGGGAACGCTCCACCACAGCTCACATTGCTAACCTTAGAGATGACCAGGGAGACCTACAGTCTGACCCGCTGCTAATCAACGCTAGATTTGCACAATACTATGAACAACTTTACACATCTAGAGCAGACTTTACACCAGCCACCCTGCAGGCATTTCTGGCCCAAATAGAATTCCCAACCCTCTTGGACGCTGCATGCACTAGATTAGATGATCCAGTAACTATCAAAGAGGTACAGATAGCAGTTGCTTCACTCCAACCTGCTAAAACCACGGGCCTTGATGGACTCCCGGTGGAATTTTTTAAGGCTAATAGTGAACTCATCATCCCCCAGTTTCAATAATTACTCTTGACTATGCTGGAGGAGGAATGCCTCCCACCATCTATGTCAGAGGCGGTGATAGTGGTTATCCCTAAGCCTAATAAAGACCCCGAGCTCTGTGCTTACTACCACCCAATTTCGCTTCTCAACGTATATGCCAAAAAAATTACCAAGATTCTGGCGAACCGACTCAACTCGGTCACCCTCGCCCTGGTTCACGGTGACCAAACGGGCTTCATGCCAGGCAAGGGTACAGACATCAATCTGTGTCGTCTATACACAAACATATCCCATGCAACTGCGACAGGGTCCCAGGGTGTTGTGGCCTCTCGGGATGCAGAGCAGGCTTTAGACTTGGTTGAGTGGGAGTTTTTTTGGTGGGTCCTTGAGAAATTTAACTTTGGTCCTAAATGTATTTACTGGATACAACTACTGTACAAAAAACCCTCAGCTAGAGTCAGAACGAATGGTATCCTTTCACCCCCCTTCTATCTACAGTGGTGTGAAAAAGTGTTTGCCCCCTTCCTCATTTCCTGTTCTTTGCATGTTTGTCACACTTAAGTCAACATCAAACCAATTTAAACAATAGTCAAGGACAACACAAGTAAACACAAAATGCAATTTGTAAATGAAGGTGTTTATTATTAAAGGTGAAAAAAAATCCAAACCATCATGGCCCTGTGTGAAAAAGTGATTGCCCCCTAAACTAATAACTGGTTGGGCCACCCTTAGCAGCAACAACTGCAACCAAGCGTTTGCGATAACGTGCAATGAGGCTTTTACAGCGTCCTGGAGGAATTTTGGCCCACTCATCTTTGCAGAATTGTCCTAATTCAGTTACATTAGAGGGTTTTCGAGCATGAACGGCCTTTTAAGGTCATACCACAACATCTCAATAGGATTCAGGTCTGGACTTTGGCTAGGCCACTCCAAAGTCTTCATTTTGTTTTTCTTCAGCCATTCGGTGGTGGACTTGCTGGTGTGTTTAGGATCATTGTCCTGCTGCAGAACCCAAGTTTGTTTCAGCTTGAGTACACGAACAGATGGTCGGACATTCTCCTTCAGGATCTCTTGGTAGACAGCAGAATTCATAGTTCCTTTTATCACGGCAAGTCTTCCAGGTCCTGAAGCAGCAAAACAGCCCCAGACCATCACACTACACCACCATATTTTACTGTTGGTATAATGTTCTTTTTCTGAAATGCAGTGTTCCTTCTACGCCAGATATACTTGGACACACACCTTCCAAAGAGTTCCACTTTTGTCTCATCGGTCCACAGAATGTTGTCCCAAAAGTCTTGGGGATCATCAAGATGTGTTGTGGAGAAATTGAGACGAGCTTTGATGTTCTTTTTGCTCAGCAGTGGTTTTCTCCTTGGAACTCTGCCATGCAGGCCATTTTTGCCCAGTCTTTTCCTGATGGTGGAGGCATGAACGCTGACCTTAACTGAGGCAAGTGAGGCCTGCAGTTCCTTGGACGTTGTTGTGGGGTCTTTTGTGACCTCTTGGATGAGTCGTCGCTGCGCTCTTGGGGTAATTTTGGGCGGCCGGCCACTCCTGGAAGGTTCACCACTGTTCCATGTCTTCGCCATTTGTGGATAATGGCTCTCACTGTGGTTCGCTGGATTCCCAAAGCTTTGGAAATGGCTTTATAACCCTTTCCAGACTGATAGATCTCAATTACTTTCTTTCTCAATTGTTCCTGAATTTCTTTGGGTCTCGGCATGATGTGTAGCTTTTAAGGATCTTCTGGTGGACCTTACTGTGTCAAGCAGCTCCTATTTAAGTGATGCCTTGATTGTGAACAGGTGTGGCAATAATCAGGCCTGTGTGGCTAGAGAAATTGAACTCAGGTGTGGACAACCACAGTTATAGTATGTTTTAACAAGGGGGGGAATCACTTTTTCACACAGGGCCATGATGGTTTGGATTTTTTTTCACCTTTAATAATAAACACCTTCATTTACAAATTGCATTTTGTGTTTACTTGTGTTGTCCTTGACTATTGTTTAAATTGGTTTGATGTTCCGAAACACTTAAGTGTGACAAACATGCAAAGGAACAGGAAATGAGGAAGGGGGCAAACACTTTTTCACACCACTGTACATAGAGGTACTAGGCAGGGCTGCCCGCTGTCCCCAGGACTATTTGCCCTGGCCATTGAACCACTGGCTCCACTAATCAGATCTTCTGATGCAACAGGGGGGATAGCGATGGGGCCACTGACGGAGAAGCTCTCCTTGTACGCGGATGACGCCCTCCTCAATCTCCCGCACGCATCGGCTTCCCTTGAGATGGCCCTACGGGTTATCAACCTGTATGGTTCCTTCTCAGGGGTCCACATTAACTGGGCAAAATCAATACTTTTCCCACTATCCCACTCACTCCCCCCCCCCCCCCCCAGCGGCTCACATACCCCTGACGTCTGTTACTAAATTCAGATATTTACAGTAGGTATTGAAATACAGAAAAATTGTTCTTCATATCTGAAGGACAACATGTACCCAATTCTCCAACAACTCACACGTAGATGCTTGACTTGGAAATCCCTGCCCCTGACACCAGTGGGGAGGATTAACCTCCTCAAAATTACGTTTCTCCCCAAATTTCTTTATGCATTTAGAAACACTCCGGTCTCTATACCCGCTTCCTTTTTTCAAAAGTTAGACCAGGTGGTGAACACCTTTATTTGGGTTGGCTTGGCCCCCAGGGTGGCTAAAACTACCTTGCAACTGCCCCTCTCCCGTGGTGAACTAGCGCTTCCATGCTTTAAACAATATTACTGGGCAGCAGTGGTGGTGACAATAAGACAGTGGTTCACCCAATCACATACTAACCCGTCTGTTAATTTAGAGGTGGCCATCCTGGGGTCCTACTTAGCACTGAGTAACCTGGTGTTTAGGGGTCCAAAAGCGCACCGGACAATGACAACTCCAATGCGGTATGGGAACAAATGTCTGCTAGACTCAACACGACTAACACACTCTCCCCATACACTCCACTCTGGGGCAATCCTAGGCTACACCACCTCCACTCTATCACGGACCCAGCAGTCTGGGCTGAATATAACATTAAGACACTACAACAGATTATGCCAGAGGGTAGACTTCTCTCTTATGACTTGAAATACACCTTCCAACTCCCACTGAACATTTTTTTCAGATACTTGCAATTGCGGCATGCGGTACAAGCCCAATTCCCTGCTGAAATACAACTACAGTCACATGTGGTGGAGTGTTTTCTGATTTCCAGTAATGCCGATCACATTCTCTTCTCACTGTATCTTCGAATATCCTGTGAGGACAATGGCAGAGGGACTAAACTCTTCCATAAATGGAAAGAGGATATACCCACCCTTGCGGATGATGACTGGGAGGAGGGGATCCAACAATATATCCCTCTGATGATCTCAGCTAGGGATAGATACATCCAGCTAATGTTCCTCCACAGGGCATACTACACCCCCCAAAAGCTATCAAGAATATACCCAGCTCAATCCGATAGATGCCCAAAATACACCACTAAACTGGATACATTCTTGCATGTGGTGTGGTCCTGCCCCCTTGTCCAGCAGTACTGGAAAGATGTGGTTTACAACATTAACTCTGTAGGAGGACTAAACATAAGAGTTGCCCCTCTCATCCTCCTTTTGGGTATCTGTGACACTGTTACTCCTATCACAAAAGATTGTTCATGTTTTATGCCTCGTTCTATGCCAGAAAAACTATCCTAACTAAACGGAAACAGGCGGGACCTCCCATGGTTGTGCAATGGAGAGCTATGATTGATTCCACCCTCCCTCTCTACAAACTTACGTACATGAGTCGTAAATGTCCAAATTTTTTTTAGAAAATATGGGGTGCTTGGGTCAAAAGCTAAAAGCCACCCCACTTTGAGAAGAAGTCCCATTAAGCCAAGGACTGTGCATGGAGCTGGTGTCATAGAGGTCGTCCGTCCCCCCCTGGAATCTAGGGAATCTAGCCCCATGCCTAGCTACCATAGTATACTGTGTCTGGGGCCTCCCCCTGCTCTCACGATACACCCCCCTCCCCAGGGAAGTTACACCGGTATTAATCCTATACATCCAACCACATAAGTTAACTCATATGAGCAATTGAGTATATAAGAGCCTCTTATAGACCTATACAATTTTCACTTAGCATTCTATGTGTTGTACTGTTTGTAATGCACTGCTTTACTTCTACACCTTGAAATATGCTGTAATATCTGTTATTATATAACGCTTTATGTCTGTATGTAACTATATGTGACAATATATCTCCCATTGGAGATAAATAAAAACTTTTCTGTTAAAAAAAAAAAAGTTTTTTAGTTGACTAAAATTTACTGGAGATGTAGTCGACTAAATATGACTAATACTAAAACAATTGCAGAAGACTAAAATGGGACTAAAATTAAAATGCCATTTTAGTTCTAAGACTAAAACTAAATCAAAATTTGCTGCCAAAATTAACACTGGGGGCCACCCGGTGACTTAAATGGGTGACCCCTCCCCTATGACGTTACGTGATGTCACATGACGTCAGAAGGGGACGGAGTCACCCGTTTACATCACCGGGTGACCCCACCCTCAGCTATGTAACAGCTGTCAACGCAGAAAGCCTGCAGTCAGCAGGAGCCTCCTATGGAGGTGGTGTTTATTCCATTTTTATTTTATTTTCTCGGTCCATCTGACGCTGTGATCAAAGATGAATGGACCTCGCGGGACACTTTTAAATTTTTTTTTTAAAGGACTAGTCCCATGTTATCTGTCATTTTTAAAATTCTGACACTTTTTTTGGTGAATGTGTAGGGGGATTAGCCCCCCTGCCCACAGACCCCCACAACCACTGGGCAAGGGTTGTGGAGATGAGGCCTTTGTCCCCATCAACATGGGTACAAGTTGTTTTTGGGGGGAAACCCAAAGCATCCTCCCCATGTCGAGGGCATGTGGCCTGGTATGGTTCAGGAGGGTGCGCCTGCCAGGTTGTGTGCTCAGATAAGGGTCTGGTATGGATTTTGGGGGGCTCCTACGCCATTTTTTTTAAATTTTGGCTTGGGGTTCTTCTTAAAATCGATACCAGACCTGAAGGGCCTGGTATGAATTTTTGGGTGACCCCCACACAATTTTTGTTTTTACATTTTGTTGTGGGGTTCCCCTTAATATCCATACCAGACCAAAGGTCCAGGTAATAGACTGGGGGGGGGCATGCCATTTTTCTCAATGATTTTTATCTATATTTGGTCGATCTGGCAATATACACACAGCCGTGAGCAATTTTAAATTAATTTTTTTCCTATACAAATGTAATTTTGCTGCTCTCATTCATAAAACTATGTACTACTGCCATGTAAACAGCCTTACATAGTGTGGGGCGTGGACTTTGCCCCCTGATCCATGATTGGCCAAAGGCACCCTGCCTTTGGCCAATCATGGCTCTCACAGCAGCAGCTGTCAATGCACTGGAATTTCGCCAATCATTATGGAGCGTTCCGCGGGCGCTCGAATTTCCCGCAAATATACCATAATGTTTGTTATTCAGCGAACCTGCGAACACCAGATGCTCAAGTCCTTAGGTTTGAATCAAACCGTGGGCTCATCCCTATTAAAGAGTAGTAGAGGAGAGTAGAGGAATATCATATGTACAACTATGGAAGCTTACCTTTCAAGGAAAGGACCTAAAAACTTGTGTTTTTATTAAGTCAAGGTATTCCTCCCCTCCCAAGTCACCCAAAACCCCCCCCCCCCCCCTTTCTCTCCCCCCCCTTTCTCTCCCCATCCCCACCTCCCCCTCCACATGTCCTGCCCCTACCTAACCACTTGGGCCCCTTCCATTTTAACCCTCTATACTCTACTGATTTCCATCTTCTATTTTTCTGGGATATCTTTATTCACACCAATACCCTAACCTATCACACTCGGTGGTGCTGGGTCATTACCAACTAATAGAATTATAGTAATATAACCTCCTTTATAGTCATAGCCTATTCCATAAAAAAAAACCATATCCGCCGGGGAAGGCATTTATTGGACTCAATTGGGATGTGTCTCTACATGCATTGGTGAGCTGATCCACCTTATTTGTGTAAAGATGTATTAACTTGTTATTCCATGAATTTATTGGCTGTATGCAGACTATATATTCAAAAACACAATCTTCTCTAGATCTTTCTCCTGAAGAAGCGGCCTAGGCTGCGAAACCGGTCGAGAAACCTTCTCCTCACGTTCAAACAAACGCCAAATTTGCAGGCTAAGTCCAGCACTCATCTGTCGTGTTTGATATTCGTCTAGGAGGGGTTACTATGTTGATTTTATTGAACTGAATTGTACATCGTACATTTTTTATGTATGTAATTGTCCTTTCTATTAAAATTTTTGCTTTTTGCTAACATCTTCTCTATCCCTATTTTTCGTTTATCCATTACCAGTACCGAGATAGTCCAACCTCTTTCTCTTTTCCCCAAAAGTCTTGTGGGCTGTTGGCTCATTGGACGCAGACTCAGCACCTGCGTTTGTAGCCTAATAACCCCTTGTTCCTATAAGTCAAGGTAGGCAATGAAGGGTTATCACCTAAACTCCAAAGTTTCTGCAACTTACTTCAAAACACGCTAAACAGAGAATGTGGAAACTTTCACTGTCAAATTAGGCCCCATCCACTTTCATGCTAAGCTGTGCCCACCCTTAAAAAGGACCTTAACCCCCTTTCTGACCTGTACTGTTGGTTGTCCTCAAAAAAATGTAGTTTCTGATTTTGTAATAGGCAAGGGAAAAAAATGATGTAAAGTGTGTAAAGAAGAAGGTTCTCTTTAAGATAATGCCCCCATTCTAGTCAAAACCCTGCTCTCTTTTGGTTGATTATCTGCAATGGCATTGGCTCTGCCTTTAATAGCGCTGACTAATATTATTTAAAACTCCCAAAGACATTTACGTTTGTCTGTCTGTCTCTCCATGTGCCTGTCCTTTCCAGGCTGTGCATGTTAGTGTCTGCCAGTCTGCAGGACTGTAAACTTCAGTCTATTATAAATAAATTATTAAGGATATTAACATTCACCTAGGTGCTCAGTAACCTTTATAAATGTACTTAGCCTGCGGCTTTATGCATTTTTATGGTTGCTGAAATCCTTATTAAATCCTAATGTTATTTACAGAGTAGTATATTATTTTGTACATAATGCTTTATACGTAACACTTTTCTGTGGACAGGCGGGGGGGGGGGGGGGGAAACCTTACAAGAAAAATTGGAAAAGTTCCTTCTGTTATAAAACTGGTACTTTTCCCATCTGCTCCACTGAGGTAACTGAAGTGTACAGATCATTATAATGGGTTGCCAGTTTGCCTGGAAACAGTCTTTATTAGGTAAGTATGGATTAAATAAAAGAGGGAAGACTCAAACTTTCCACAGAATATCCTTACACACAACAGGATTTTCCGACAACAAAATCCATGGGATTTTTTCCGATGGATGTTGGCTCAAACTTGTCTTGCATACACACGGTCACACAAAGTTGGTCGGAAATTCTGAACGTCAAGAACGCGGTGAAGTACAACACGTACGACAAGCAGAGAAAAATTAAGTTCAATAGCCAGTGCTGCTCTTCTGCTTGATTCCGAGCATGCATAGCACTTTGTGCGTCAAAATTGTGTACACACGAACGGATTTTGTTGTCGGAAAATTTGAGATCTCAAATTTTGTGTGACGGAAATCCCTATGGAAAATGTGTGATGGAGCCTACACATGGTCGGAATTTCCGACAACAAGATCCTATCACACATTTTCCATGGGAAAATCCTATCGTGTGTATGGGGCATAAGGCTGAGTTTACACCATTGCACTGAGGCTTTAATTTTGAAAAGCTGCCCAATGCACCTTACCAACACACTGGTTTGCTGGTGGCATTTCAGATCGTGTGTACGCGGCATTAGTCCTTCATGATGCCAATTTCTGGCCAATATTGCATTTTGACTGCTGTAAATACTTATCTTCTATCGAATTCTTAACATGATAGAGGGACAGCAGATGGTCAAGGTTTTGATAAGGGGCAGAAGATGAGGCCCAAGTAGAAAAAGTTTAATAACTGCTGGTATACATGTTCATGCTCTGTTAACAATCATAAAAATCTTTTAGGCTCGTTTCACACTGATGCAACATAGGATCCGACTTTTGACAAGTTGGATGACATGTGAAATTCAATGTTTACTTATGAGAGCTTAACTGATACTACACAAGTCTGTCCGACTTTAGAAAAGGTACCTGCACTACCTTGGTCAGACTTTGATACGACTTCAATGCCACAGAGTGTAAAAAATCACATCAAAGTCATGTCAAAGTCAGATTCCAAAGTTGCACTGAAAGTATTGTGACTTTGGAGTTGGGCTAGTGTGAACTGAGTCAAAAGCATTCCTAAAAAATGTTTGCAACCTATTAATAATGGAGTTGCACAATGGTGTAGTGGTTAGCAATTTAGCCTAGCAGCATAAGAATTCCAACTACGACACTACCTGCCTGGAGTTTGCATGTTCTCCCTGTGCCTGTGTGCATTTCCTCCCACACTCCAAAGACATGCTGGAAGGTTAATTAGACCCTGTATAAATTGGCACTAGTACATGTATGTGAGAATGTGAGTTAGGGACCTTAGATTGTAAGCTCCTGGGGGCAGGAACTGATGTGAATGTACAATGTATATGTAAAGTGCTACGCAAATTGATGGCACTATATAAGTACCTGAAATAAATATTAATAAATGTTGACATTTTATCAGAAGAAAAGACTTGTATTAAAAATGTATACATAAAGGCGAAAGATTTAATGGCTTCAGGGCTACAGAAATCATAACATATATGGATAGAACTGTCATCTACTACAGATATAAATGAGAATACCTAATGGCAACCAGAACCATTGTATCATAATTGTCAATTTATCCTGGTTTCATTAAGCAGCAGTGTTGATTGTATATAAAAAATTTGCATTGGTATTGTTATGCAAGATAAGTTGAATTCAGCTTTCAATGTCTGAACCAGTATTAATAGTTTTGTTAGCCTCGTCCTAGACATGCCTATAGCACAAGATAACTTCATTCAGCCAAATGTCCACAGGAGAATTATGATCCAGAGTGGAAATGCATTTCCTACAAAAGAAACATTATTCTGAAGGCAGTAACTGCATTTTGTTGGCAGGAACACCTTCATTTCCCGATACTGAAAGGGGTGATCCTGCCAACAATAATAGTGGTATCTGGAGAGTAGAGAACATTCCTCTTAAATTAATTTTAGCTAAAGTAAAATGTCTTTGCTGCCCTGTAAAAATGTACAAATATTGAATATTTTTTTTATAGTTAACAGTTAACAGTTTAAATTGCAAGTTTGAAATGCAAATATATGACTGGGATCATTTTAGATACATGCATTCACTATATTCTCTGGCAAAAAAAGAGACTGAATTATTTGCCCTAAAGAGTCCCTGTCACCAACATATAAAATTGCAGGTAAAAGCACAGAGAAATCAAGTATTTTAAATGCTTACTTGCACCATTTTTCCTTTCCATAAACAATAATTTATGGCTTCCTTTGAACCTGTTTTAAAATGTTTCTACTGCAAGAAGAGTAAATTCCCTAGCACAGCCCCCTTCCTTATTGAATGTCCCAGTCCTATCATCACCTGGGAGTGTCTTGTTACTAACCTTTTATGTAGCAGCACATGTAACTGGAATTGGAGACATCATATCCAAAATGGCAGCACCCAGCAGCAATCTTAGGGCTTTTGAGTGTCAAGAAAATGGAGGCTCTTTCAAGAAAATAACAGGAAATAGGCAAATACCATGCACTGCATACAGAGTGCAGAGTTCATGAGTGTGCTACATACAGAGTGCAAAGTTCAGGAGTCAGTTACGTACAAAGTGCAGGGTTCAGGAATGCATATCTTATAGGCCAGTTTACATCTCCTCCTTCCAGTACAGAGCTCTCCTTCCACCCTCAAATCATCTTTCCCCTACCTACAGAGTACCAGAGAGGGTGGTATTAGTGCTAAGAAGGAGGAAAAGGATGACATTTGTGCTAAGTTAGTGAGGCACTGGTGCTAAATGGGGGGCAACATGCAAATTTGGGGGTGAGAATGAACAGTGGGAGAGATTGGTGCTAAGTGGGGGAGGGAGGACATTGAGGATAACTGGGGGAGAGGGGAGAATTTTTTTGTAATTGGGGAGGGGGTGGCATTGGGTATATGTAGGGAAGGGGGTCATTGGTGCTAAGTGGTGGGAGAGGGGGGCC
Source organism: Lithobates sylvaticus (assembly GCA_028564925.1). Classification (NCBI taxonomy): domain Eukaryota; kingdom Metazoa; phylum Chordata; class Amphibia; order Anura; family Ranidae; genus Lithobates; species Lithobates sylvaticus. Next base: position 398,515,253 of record CM053030.1, read on the forward strand.
ATTAGGGATAAGTGGTGGTAGAAAGCAGGCCACTGGAGCTAAGTGAGGGGAGATGGGGGACGTTGGTGCTAAATGGGGGAGAGAGTTGCCATTGGTGCTCAGTGGGGGGAGAGGGAGAACATTAGTGCTAAATTGGGAAGAGGAGAACCATTGGTGCTAAGTGGGGGAGAGGGAGGGCATTGGTACTAAATAGGGGGAGAGGGGAGCCATTGGTGCTAAGTGGGGGAGAGGGGGGACATTGGTGCTAAATGGGGGGGAAAGGGAAACCATTGGTGCTAAGTGGGGGAGAGGTAGGGCATTGGTGCTAAGTGGGGGAAAGGATGGGCATTGGTACTAAGTGAAGGAGAGGGTGGGCATTGGTGCTAAGTGGGGGAGAGGGAGGTCATTGGTGCTAAATGGGGGAGAGGGAGGGCATTGGTGCTAAATGGGGGGGAGGGAAACCATTGGTGCTAAGTGGGGGAGAGGTAGGACATTCATACTAAATGGGGGAGAAGGGGGACATTAGTGCTGAGTGGGGGAAAGGATGAGCATTGGTACTAAGTGAAGGAGAGGGTTGGCATTGGTGCTAAGTGGGGGAGAGGGTGGGCATTGGTGCTAAATGGGGGAGAGGGAGGGCATTGATGCTAATTGACGGCGAGAGAGGGGACTCTGGGGATCAATGTGGAGATAAGGGGGCATTGATGCTAAGTGGGGGGAGGAGATGTGATATTCTGTGCATGTGTGCAGTGTACACTGTGTGATTGTAGTGTGCTCTATGTAAATGTACTGTGCATGTTGAGTGTCATATACCACAGTGCAGTTGGTGTACCTGGAATTCTTCACTCAGATTGGGAAGATTCCTGGACATTTCCATTAGAGGTGGGGTACAGCAACACATCCGTCCCTCGAAGAGCAGAAGAGTAGAGCTCTAAGCAGCCTGCTGCATGAACTGGAGAAGGCACAGTGTCTCAGTACCAACAGCCAATAGAAAGCCAGTGGGATGTATGCACTTCTTGTGGGGGAGAGAGGCAATGTTCACATTACAGAGGATGACTTGTGGTAGTAGATCACAGGGTAGGGTAGGTTTGATCATAATAGACAGGAGTTGGTGTACTTGTTCAGAATGGCAACCACACTGAAGGATAGGCAATACCCCGCTCTCTCCTATGCTGTCATGTGTAGAGTAGGGAGGGTTTTGTGTCCCCGGGAGAGGAGTACTGTCACTTGTAAACAGAGAAGCTGGGCTTCTCTGTTCATAAGTGACAGCAGTGAGTAGCAGAGCGAGGGACCAGCGCTGGAGGTGGGGTAGGGGCGTTCCACCAAGTTCCGGCTGAAAAAAAGCCATATATATATATATATATATATATATATATATATATATATATATATATAAAACCACTTGAAGACCAAACCTTTTCTGGCACTTTTTGTTTACAATTTGAATCACTATTTTTTACTAAAGATTTACGTATAACGTAAACATTATACATATTTTTTTTAAGCAGACACCCTAGGGGATAATATGGCGATTGTTGCAATTTTGTATTTTGCACAGTATTTGGTAGCGGTTTTCAAATGCAATTTCTTTTAAAAAATATACACTTTAATGAATAAAAAAAAAACAATATATTTCCCAATTTTTTGTAAAATATGAAAGATGATGTTATGCTGATACTTAATAGATACTTAACGTGTCATATTTTAAAATTGCACACGCTCGCGGAATGGCGACAAACTACGATACTTAAACCCCATAAGCAACACTTTAAAAATTGATATAGGTTACAGTGTTTAGAGTTAATTTAGAATTATTGCTCTCACTCTAATGTTTGCGGCGATACCTTACATGTGTGATGCAAACACAGTTTACATATGCGTACAAGACCTACGTATGCGTTCGCTTTCTGCACACAAGCACAGAGGGATGGGGGCTTTAAATAAAATGTATTTTATTTTCACACTGTCCCTTAAATTTTTTTTCTGATCACTTTTATTCTTATTACAAGGAATATAAACATGCCTTATAATAGAAATAAGGATGACAGGTCCTCCTTATGGAGAGATCTGGGTCAAAAAGGCCCCAATTTTCTCCTTTACCTTTAAAAGCGATATGTTTGATCTTTTTCTTTAAAAAAAAAAAAATTGTTTACTTCCATCCTGGACCGGAAGTGACATCACAGCGTTGCTCCGGTCCTCCAAGGCTATAGAGGGATCAAAGATGATCTAGTCTTTTATTGCCTCTGTGACCAGCTGGCTGCATTGTTGGATTGTTTCTCGGGTGCGTCGGTGGAAATGGTAAGCCTGAGCAACATGGTAAGCCTGAGAAAAATACTGGGGGTTATGGCTGATAGCTTCAGACATAATCCCGGTAAACCACTTGTAACCCGCAACGTATATCTACGTACTGAGGTCAGTAAGTAAATAATATGTTAGTATGTAATGCTTACTAGAGCAATATGACAATAACTTGTAGGGGGAAGTTTTTTTTTTTTTTTTAAACCCAGCCATTACTGCCACTTTAAGGAGTGCACTGTTCAGAAGTATGCTATGTACAAGATGCAGAGCTAAGGAATGCATATCTCACAGGCCAGTGGCATAATCCTCTTCTGGGCTTGCCCCTGCAGAGCTTAAAGAATATCTGCTTCGGTGTGGCTCCTGTTCCCTAGACAGACTAGTTGAACCACTGCATGGCATCTTTTAGCCTGGCTCATTGAAACGCTTAGGGGGTACTGGTGGTTCATAGGACAATTCAGCAGAGAAAGGCATGGAGGAGGAGGAGGGGGGGGGAGCTAACAAATCTTGCATCATCATCACCAGCTGTATGGAGACGTGGCGGAAAAACTGCAGCACTGAGCCCTGTCTTGCATCCTTCCGAGTTGCAAGCAGAGTTACCCAGTGTGCTGTAAATGTCATATAGCATCCCTGACCATGCTTGCTGGATAACATGTGTCAGCAGTAACATGGACCTTGCGGCTGACTGCCTTGCCCAACAATGCCACAACATTGCCTTCCATGTGATGCTACAGAGCTGAAATGGCCTTACGTGCAAGGAATTAGTGACTGGGAACCTGCCATTGTGGTACAGCACATTCTGCAAAATCACAGAAGGGGGCAGAATCCACCACATGAAAAGGCAAAAGTTGTAAAGCCAGCAGTCTGACTTGAATTTACATGCTAGGCATGTGGGTGGCAGTGACTGTATTTTTTTTTTGCTGCAACAGCTGGGGCAGAGAAATTTGCCTGCTATAATCTACAGCTGGCGGTGAGCTGCTGGCAGACATGCTGCAAGGACCTGTGATACCTTTTGCTATACCATCATCCCTGTTAGTGGAGGCTGCCAAAAGGTCATGAGATATAGCGGGGGCAGACCTGAAAGCTGAAAAGTGAGGAGGAGCAGAATTGGGTGCCTTTTTTGTGGCTTTCAGGTGCTCTTGCCAATGAACTGAGTGGTGGAAGGTTAAATGCCTTGTCAAGCATGTGGTACCCGAATGGCTGGTGTTTTTGCCACACTTGATCTGCTTGAGGCAAAGTTTGCAAATCGCAACAGTGTGATCGACTGCACATAGGCTAAAAAAAAGCCCACACTGCTGAGTGGTGGGAAGTGGGCTGGGAGATAACCACTTCACAGTGTGATGGAATACAGTGGCTGCTGTTTACTCTTCCATGGTGGCTGCCTCGTTGGGGTTGTGCCTCACCATCTCTTTCCTCCTCTGCTCTATCCGGCACCCAAGTCATGTCAGTGACCTCATCATCATCCCCTCCACCCTCATCATCACTGGAGCCAACTTGGCAATACGCTGCGGCTGGGGGAACATGACTGGCAATTTGTTGTTTGCCAGTGTTCTCCCCTCTCTGTAGGCTCATGTTCCTACCTTCCTCAACCTCAGAACCTACATCAGAAACAAGTAATGCCTGTGCATCGTCAAGGAGCAAGTGGCTGATTCTGTGTTCAAATAACTCAGCTAACTCCTCCATGCATGATGCTGGGGCGATGGCAAGAGTAGCTGTGGACAAGGAGGCAGAATAAGTCACTCTGGCAGCTGCGGTGGACTGCACACTAGTCTCTGCTTGGGTGACAGAGGATAAGGTGGATGAGGATGGTTTAGTAAGCAGTCTACCTCCTCTGCATGCTGTGGCTGGATAGCATGGGCAACATCACTAAACAGAGGAAATGGTGCCCTGCCTGAGGACAGACCACATCCACCTTTGCCTGTGGACACAGATGCTGCTGGCCCCCTTACAGTGCCATGGGGACATCTGCCTCTCCTTGTTGGCCTCCCAGACATGATGGGGGGGGGGGCTTATTACTCGTTTAACACTGATTTATGATAAGGAACATCAGAGCACTTTCTTACATATAACACTCTGTTCTCCGCACCACATAGGAGACTATTGGGAATTTAAAAGGCATACCCTGCCCACTCCTGCTCTGAAAAGTGGACTACATACTGTAGATGGCATCAACAGTGGAGTTCCTTGGTTTTCATAGGCATGCCAACAATCTGATAGGTTGCAGAGTATCTTACCCTGCTTTGTGAGAAGTGGGAGGAGGAATGTCTATCCTCCACATAGCCTTAAGTTAAAGAATATCCAAACTCAAAAACAAAAATTGAATTTTTTGCAGCTTAGCAGTCATCAGATGTGTTGGCTGCATTCAGTAAGTCTTTCAGTTTTTTTTTTTCACCTAATGATGCTACCAGCAATAAATTTCTTGTACTAGGATGATACATGTGCTATACCTATGGAGGAGCAGCATTGTCACCCCAGGACAGAAAGTGTGTTAGGACTGCAGTAATTCTCCCCCTCGTTTTTTCTATAACATAGAGGAAGATGTCCTGCAATTCACAGAAGTTAGTTGGAGGTTGAGATAGCTGTCTGAAATAATACTGTAGAGAGCACAGGACACATGGCCACACTGGCTCTTTGGCAAACACGTTCTACAGTATATTTTTAGCAGACCAAATGAAAACAAATAGGAGAAGATCATAATTAGGGTTTCCATACACTTTTAATCATCTGTCATATTAAGTTTTCCAATTAATCACTCATTAATTCCTGCTAATTATAGCTGGAGACGATGATTGTAATAGGATTCACATTTATTCTGCTTGCAACGTTGCCCACCTCCTTTGGCTGAGAATGTAAGGTATGTCATTCTTACAATAATTAACCCATTTTTGTGAGAGCAACAAATTGGATCCTTTTCAAGTCTAAGAGGATGTCTCCTTGTCACAAAAATGCAATTATATCAATGTAGTTAGGATAAATGGCATGCATGACACACAGCATTTGCCATCGACATTCTAACTCTGCCTGAGAAAATTTTTCAAATTAATGAGATCACATATGGCTCTTCAATTTCTACAGCATCTAGAGTTTTCTCTGCTTCCAACTTGCTCCAGACAAACAAATATGTTAAACATTGCCTGGCACAGACCAGCTTTTTAGTATCGTTGTGATGTTCCATATGGCTCATTATAAAAGCAGTATTGCAACATACAATGTGAACAGAAATATCTCTGGAAACCATTCAGACACCTTGGGATCAACTTAAATTTACTTACAAGGCAGAAAATACGGTACAGTGCTGATAGAATAAATTGGATCATTATGCTGTTATCTGCCAACGTGAGGCTTGAATGTGCAAGAAATGAAAGGCTTTAACCTTCCCTGCTGTGTTCTTGTTACAATTAAATCCACAGTTAAATGGCACAGGTTTACTTGAACAATAGCAAAGTGTTTTATTTGTGGTCAAGAGTGTACTTGAATTCACATGAACAGTGTGCACATACGTACACCAGAGGCCAAGCAAGCAAATCGTACCGCTGTTGAAAAACTAAAAATGATAGCAAGGAAATAAGCAACCAAAAGATGCATTTTAAAAGAAAAGAAAACTTTTATGCTCTTCTTTTTTTATTTATTTGTATTTTTAAAGATTTCCACTGAAAACTATTTAATTTTGGCTAGAGGTGAGAGGGAGCCTGTGTATAAGATAATTCTAACTTTGCAGCTTTAATTAAATAATATAGCCACCTAAAGCGTCTTCAGTAATCTTTTCATGTTATACCTAGCACTGCTGCTGCCACATTTGATGCTAAAAACTTTACAGCAATACTCTTTTATGATAAATTGTATGCTAAATTATGAAAGACAGCAGCAATTCATAAAGAGACAAAAAAGGAGATCCTCGTGATGAATATTCGGATTAGGTAAAACTGAAAAAAATGCAGTAGCTATGTTTGCAATTTCTTTAACATGTATTTTAGAACAACGAAAATAGAAAAAGAAAAAAGGCAGTACATGCATATTTCCTCCAATTTTACCCCATCAAAGATCATTCAAGTACAGAAATGTACTTGTTGATTTGCCTGTATTTCTTGAGAAATGTACTAAATTCCAAATGTTCTGACAACACACAGCATTTTTGTGAACAATAAGTTTTTTTTGCTAAAAGACTAATTACCCTCCTTGAGCTAACATAACAACTGCACAAGACACAGGACACCTTTGACGGGTGATGTTTTAAACTTATTGAAGAGATATTGCAAAATGCCTTTAATGCCATTTAACAGACCAAAAGAGAGAGCAAAAAAAAAAAAGTTATATATAATATATAGTAATATTTGGATTTACATATATTTTAAAAATTGCACCAACATATATATTCCAAATGTCCTGATTTTCATGGCTCTACACAATTGTTTGAAAAAAAGTTGCAACTTGTGTGGGTACATGCCAGGTAAAGAAAACCCAGAAGGTTTGAGGACAAGTCTTTATTTAGCTGATATAGGGACAACTCTATCAGTAGAGGTTTGACTTTTCCAAATTCACTGTTTAAAGCAGAATTAAACCCAAAAGCAAACATGAGTTATAAAACAGCTTACCTATCCTAGACGTGGTGATTGCATTTGTTTTATTTTTCAGGCTTTCTTTCTTTTATTTTTAACTAAATAAACATGCCGTCTTGCAGATTAAGCAGTTAGAGGATTGAGTCAAACCATTTACCACTGATAGAGGTGCTTGATTAGCTTCTAGTTATGCAAAACATTTATCCCAAAAGGAAGAAAACTGTTGCTATACCTGCTTAAAAAGTGTTAGCTGAAGTCTGGCTTCAATTTGTTTAGTGTATCCAAATCTGCTAGTGAAGCTACCCCCCCCCCTCCCCAGGATTTCCACTGCTGCTGTCCAAAGATGACCCTGTATTCCTTCATCAGACAATGTTGTCGGAAATTCCGACCGTGTGTAGGCACCATCGGACAGTTTCCATCGGATCGGACAATGTTTTTCGACAACAAAGTCCGATCACACCAATTCCGATCGTGTAGCGAATTCCGACGGACAAAGTGCTATGCATGCTCAGATCACATTACAAGACCAAAGCTATTGGCTACTAGCCTCTACGTAGTCCCGTCGTAGGCAACAAACGTCACCACGTTCAGAATGATCGGATTTTCTGACAACTTTGTCCGACCGTGTGTACGCAAAACCAACATCGGACAAAGTACGACGGACATGATCCGACGGACCTGGTCCCCGGATAATCCGAGCGTGTGTATGGGGCTTAATACTTGAGGTGTGTTACTGGCAGATCACAAGGTGAAAGCAGATGGAAAAAAAAAAGTAAACTAATACAGTCACAGTTAATAAACTGTAATATATTACATTTTTCACAGTTAATTACCACCAACACATTGTTCCAAAATTAAATGATATGGCAGCACAAGCCAATAGTAGCTCTTTCATTGGATAGTGGGATGTTTTGTAGATTAGGTCTTATTTTTAGGAGGCTTAGTTTTGGAATCAGAGAAATCAAGTCCCACTTGCGGATAACAGAGAAGACCAAAATCATAACATTGGGCCTAACGATAATAGTGTCTTAAAGGGCATCCCCCTTTAAGACACTATTATCGTTAGGCCCAATGTTATGATTAAACTGAACTTGTAGCTAGTCACTATACATTGCACACATATGCCAGAGGTTATGTACCTCTGGCAAATGTAATTAATATGGCAAAAGAAATATCAGACATAACATTGAAAGATTTTTTACCAACTGGCTTTTGAAACAGTATTCATATTGTCAGCAGATGTTAAACAAAAATGTCAGAATGTACTGGGTTTTAAATGTGACAAAAGCCCACCTACCAAAATATAGACCGTTCCCATGAAGGACGAATGTTTCTTTAATGTCATTAGCCTGGAAAAGCCTCATAGTATACTATTATAACTCTATAATGAGTAAAACTTTAAATTCCAGATACATTTCTGACATGTTTACTTGTCTATCTAACCCTGTAGGAGGTAACAGCTTTTTTTCTCACTAATGTTTTACACCCACTCCACTTTTTCTTTTTGCATGGCATTGTTCTTTTGAAGTTCGGCGTTCCACAACCACCATGGTGATGAAACGACGACAGGGCCCTTAAAAAACTCTACTATATATTTGACCTCTTTCCCAGACCAATTTTTAGCTTTCAGCGCTCTCACACTTTGAATGCCAATTACTCAGTCGTGCAACACTGTACCCAACAAAATTTTTATAATTTTTTTCATACAAATAGAGCTTTCTTTTGGTGGTATTTAATCACCACTGAAAATTGATCACATCTGATCACACCTGATGCACTGACAGCCCATCTCATTTCTTGAGGCTCTGAAATGTCAGGAAAGTGTAGACAGTCCAAGGTATTTAGTAAGGGGCATCGAGTTTCTTATGTCCTGGTCTTGTATGGTTTGAGGGGCTGACTGGCAGAATTGTGGGCGGTGAATGTGTCAACTGGTTTCTCACATACACATGGTGAGGGGCTCCAGGACCTGAACTGAACCCTCACCATGTGTATATTAGAAACCAGTTGATGCATACACCACCCTCAATCCTGCCAGTCAGCACCTCAAACCATACAAGACCAGGACATAGGAAACATTTAAAGTGACATTTTCTTTGCAAACCCTGATACCTATTTGTTTTTTTGTCTGGTGTTTGTTTCCTGCCTTGCTAAATAAAAGAGCAGAATAACCTATCTGGACTGTTTCTGGGTGCCCCTATCTTGTGCATGGTTTACCACTGCCAATACCAGTCTAGCTTGTGTCCCTTACAATTGCAATAAACCCAATTCTTTGTTTATAGAGTCTTTTTTATTTTGTATGCTGTTCCTTCTTCCATATACTGTGTATGCTTTAAGCTTTTAGTGACATGCATCTCAATTTACCTTAATTTGGTGCCCAAGATCAAAACATGTCAGGGTTTTAAATATTGCCAGGTTTTATGTTTGGGTATTAAGTCAAACAAACATTATTGATCATTGATCAATATGTTAATATATTAGTCAGTTTTCTCTTATTTGAATGCAGAGGGATGTAATTTCGGATCCTTATGGCATTTTCCTTGCTCATGTTAATCTTTAAAAAAAAAAAAATATATATATATATATATATATATATATATATATATATATATATATATATATATATATATGAAACTCTTTGAATTTTATAAAATAATGTGAATTCATCTAAGCTCCAGAAGAATGAGGGTGATTGTCACTAGGGTGGTTAACTCTGCAGTTAATCCATTTCACACGCAACAATAGCTACCACAATGTTTTTTAATGAAAAAGTGAACCATTTACAGCATCTGCTGTAACAATTTTAAACTTTCCGAAATGTCTGTGACTCAATGTCACTACAGGCAGGAAAGTAACAAAGTTTGAAATATGGTAGTGTTCTTAAAAGAGGCAAACATTCTTTGATGTATTTTTTTAGAAACATTTAGAGAATTAGCTCAACAATTTAAAGTATTGTTTTAATAAAAAGAAAGAAAAACAGCACAAGAAAACATTTACAGAAAGATATTACATAATAGACAATAGCAACAATAAAACAATTATAAACACTTGCAAATGTTGCCTGATCCTTGGTTCTCATGTAGAGTCAAATTAATTTACAATACGAGCTCAAGAGCTCATGAGCTTCAGATGCAGCCATCTTTTCTGGTCCCTGAGGAGGATGAAGTGACATGACCAATCAAAGGGACTGAGAAGTATCTTGAGGGTGTGTTGAAGTATTTTCTGATATTTCGGTTTTTCCAATTGTATCAATATTTTTAGATGACTATGTCTTACAGTCTGACAACCAACATATTGTTGTACAGATGAAATCACAATTTGATGGAGACTAAATGTGGTATAAACCAGATGCCTAACTTGCCAAGGAGAAATAATGTGACTAATTTGCCTGCTGTAAACTATGCATACTCATGTTTGGTATTAGGCCTCATTCACACGGGCACTGTCAGTTTGGCCATGTTAAAAACATATCAGTTCTTATCCGTTGCTTCATCCATCTCCATCCCTCTTCCATTCATATGTATTTTCATCTGTCTTCTGCTCTGTTAATATCCGTTTACATCCGTTAATTTACCCGTTTATATGCATTTTTACATCCGTTTTTGCATCCGTTTCGATATGTTTACAGCAGTTTCTGTGGCTTTGATGACATTACCCAGAAAGCATTGCTCCTCCCATGCTGCAGTTTTCAGTGAGTGACTTGTCCTTGATGAGTCCCTCCTTTGTCCTTGTCCTTGTGTGTGCTAGCTGCGTTGTGCGATGGATTCCAACAATTTTTGGGACAGCGTGACATTGTTTGTCATATTTGCCTATATGTGGAGAAAGAAGAGCAAGAAAAAGCTAATTATGGCTAGAAGACGACAATTTTGGTCCCACCCCATGCTACTGAAGCGGCCTTCTGAAGGTTTTTTGGCTCTGCATTATGCTTATCTCCGACAGTATCCTACAACGTTTTTCAACTTCACCAGGATGACCGTAGCTACATTTGACTACTTACTGGACCAGCTGCACCCACGGTTGCAGCAGAGACATACCAACATACCAGGTGTGTACCTGCAGATGAATGTCTCTTAGTGACCTTGAGGTAAGGAGTCATTCATTTATCAAGTGTCATTTTTTTGTTGGTCTACTGCAGGGGTTGGCAACCTTGGCCCTCCAGCTGTGGTGAAACTCCAAGTCCCATGAGACATTGCAAAAGCCAAAACAGCTGGAGTGCCAAGGTTGCCTACCCCTGGTCTACTGTGTGTGTGTGTGTGTGTGTGTGTGTTTGTGTATACAGTATGCATAAATAATAAATATTGTATCCATTTATGTGCTAGTAGAATGTTGTTTTACTTAAAATGCTAAAAAGATGTTACATTTTTTTCTAGTTTTTTTGTAACTGTCTAGTCCTATACCTCTTTAAACTATTATTTTTTACTGGGCATTTCAACTGTTTTGGAGATAGTGTATTATACTTGCTTATCCATATGGGAAGAGCTGTGTCCAGCAGTGATGCCATTACCAGATGGAAAATAAGAATAGCAGATGGATTTTGGAATCAAGCAGAGTTTCCAAATTGTATCCATATCCAAAAGCCTCCACGTTCCGGGTCTAGATTTCATAATTACAAGAAATATTTTTCATTGATCCTCATGGCTATCTGTGATAGCATTTATAAATGTATCACTTTGGACATTGGGGCATATGGCAGAAGTTCTGATTCCAGAGTGTTCCGTGGGTCTGTAATGGGTGAAAGACTGTGAGAAGGGTGATTCAACATATCTGATCAGCCTCTGCCTGGAGCTGAAGGACCAGACCTGCCTTTCGTGCTTGTTGCAGATGAGGCCTTTGCACTTTCTCAATATCTGCTTAGGCCTTATTCCAGATGTAATTTGGATGACAAGAAGAGGATCTTTAACTATCAGCTGAGCTGCGCAAGACGCCTTATTGAATGTACATTTGGCATATTGTCCAGTAAAAAGCATGTTTTCCAAACACTGTTGCAACTCAGTCTTGAGAATGCTGAGTTAGTAATTCAGGGCTGCTGCATTCTTCATAATATTGTGCGGGATAAGGAGGGCATCCACGTTGAGGAAGAGGAAGAGTTCCACATGCTCTCCGTATAGTACAGCAGAGTACATGCAAGGAGATCCTACATTGCCATGTGACAGATTACTTTCTATCTCCACAAGGAGATGTTCCATGGCAATATCAATATATGTAATGCAGTGCAAATTTCAATAATTGTACAAATATGTCCTAAGATGCCATATAAAAATTACTTGTGTTATGTTTGCTATTTTTGGTTATTTCATTGTGTTTTGATAGCATAATAAGACACAAAAGCACATGATATGTTCAAAACTGTTTTAGTTTTATTATTATGCATAACCCATTTAAAATAAAGTTTTTTTTCATTTAACTAAGTTTTAACAAAGCATAAAATATGCAAACTTTCCAAAAATTTGTAATTTAACATAAAAAACAGGTTACAAATCCTCATAAAAATAGGTGGGGGTGTGGAAAATGAAGTAGAAGGTTGGGAATAAGAACCAGACTTGGCTATTAGCTTGAGAAACATCAGCAGAATTTGAGCTAGTGTTTAAAATCGGAGGATATGTTCCCTGTGAGGAATGAGCAGGAGAGGAACTTACATAAGAAGGCCTCTGGGTATTGTGCATTGAGCTGTATGAACGCACAGGGGTCTGTGGATAGGGTGGTAGATATGGCTGGGCCGGAATGCATGGGGACTCATACGAATATTGACGGTATGACCTCTGAGATGGTTCATACTGGCTAATAGTGGGCAATGGCATTCCTGATTCAGCAGCTCTAATACATCCCCCCACATACTTAAATATACCCATATGTATCTCCATCTGCCTCTCTGCTGGTGCTTTTTGAAGTGTATGATAGGTCCATGAAGGACTTCATGGCTTTGTCTATCTTAGGATGTTCAGGCTTTTTTCCTTAGGAAGGACAATATTTCAAAGAAGACAGATTTTTTTCTTTGTAGTAGCTCCGGAACCACTTGCACACTCTGCACTCTCATTCAAATCTCTTTGAAAATGGTCTTTCAGAGAACACCACCTGCTGTTAATTTTGAATCCTGTAAACACACATTGAGAAATAATTTGAGTAAAGATTTTGATTTTGAGTAAAGTGGCTAAGAAAAAAACCTATAAGCAATAGGACTCCATAGTCTGTGGAGGAGTCAGCATGCCCTTGCCTATTTACAATATTAAACATCATGTGCACAAAATGCTATCAACATATTCAGATGGACAGCAATATTTTTATGCTTAGGTCACCACAAATTGAGCCTGCAACAAGGACAGCATTAGACACAAAAATTATATCCTTCTGGGACATGGTGCGCAGGCCAGAAAGGATGTGCACTGCTACAAATGGTAAATAACAATACATACAAAGCATAGTGCCATATGGTTTGTCTCTGCTGCAGTGAAAGACTGAACAGTACATAACTCACATGTTTCCATAATCTCATGGTTCCATAAAAACAGTCACAAGAGAGCATGCTACAGTTGGGCAACACTTACCACGTTGATCACGCTGTTTGGGAGTCATGGTGGACCAATTTGGTGTCACAAGCTTAGAGATTTCATCCCATAGTTGCTGTGTTCTTACTCTGTCACTGTGGTCCTGACAGGTTGAGTCCCACAAGCCTGGCCTTTCATGCACCAGATTTATTAGTTGCTCCTGGGAGCCATCTCTGGCCATGGTTCTCCATGGGGATGTACTTCCAATGTACTTCCTATTGTCCAACTATTGCCTGGGTCATAGGTTCACAGATAAACAAAGAAAAAACGTATCTTAACTGATCGGACATTGACGGACAGTATCCGTTAACGTCAGTTGATATCAGTTTTCACCTTTCTCGACGTAGCCTTGTATGTTAAAAAAAATTATAAAATCGGAAGCGGAGGTTAACGGGTGGTCATGCGTTTGCCCATAGGAATGCATTGTCGTCCGTTGACAGATAGAATAAAAATGGATAGACGGTCCGTTCGTGTGAAAGGGGCCATAAACAAATTGATATTTACTTAAACATTTGGGTAGATGTTTGTTATGAATGAAATTTTATCATAACTGGAATAATAGTTTATGTGTAGAGTTTGGGAGATCGGTTGTATGAAAATTTCAGGTCTACATTAGTACAGTCAGACTCAATTGGGTGTTAATTCTAAATTGCTTAATTATGATCAGTTACAACCACAGTACAGCCTGTTGAGATCCTTGCTATAGGATTCGTGACACATCACAAGTTTAGGATGGATATTAGCAGGCCTGACTTAAGAGATATCATGCTAATTGGTTTAATGACCTGTGCCCGATCAAAGATGCTGTGACTGGAATGTTGTAATGTAATTTGTCATGTCCTGCTTTGTGTTTAAAGCTAACTGTTCGGTCTGATGATTTTGTCTTATTAATTGTAAAGAAATTGGGTGGCACTGTGTTTAGTATGACTCCTTATTCTCTTCATTCAGTTGGGGTTAATGAAATCCCATTATTGTCATAGTATGAATGGTCATTCTTTTTTTTTTTGGATAAAATAGGAAGTGTTATTTTTTTTGTCTTATGTCCTGCTGGGAAAGTTTCCAAATGCTTCCTGTCCTGGAAAACAACAGTAAATGAGAGGAAATTTTCCAAAAGTAAAGGGAATTACCATTTTAATGTCAATGTTTCTTTACTGAATTTGAAGAAGGAACATGAACATAGTGCAGAAAAACAGCTTACATAACACGTATTGTATGATAGGAAGGCACACTTGCCAATAGAGGGAGGAAAGAGAAGAAAAGAAGGGAGGTGAAGGCAGAGGGATACTGAATAGGGAAAGGGAAGAAGAGGAAGGGTCTGAGTCAGTCAGTCGCTACCTCATAGACAACATAAACAACCTTCTCGACCCCCTACAGTCTGGCTTCCGCGCACAACATTCTACTGAAACTGCCCTATTAAAACTCACTAATGACCTACTAACTTCTAAAACCAACGGCCACAAACATTGCTTTAGACCTACAGCGATCCCAGGTTATTTACTGCACAGTTTTTGAGCAGGACAAATTTAGGTACCTAGTTATATTCAACTTTAACGACACCACCCTCCCCCAAGACACAGGTGTGTTCCCAATGGGGTGTCTGGGGGAGGCAAATGTATATACAACAGTACATTTACCAGTTGATTGTCATTATAGTACAACGTAGTATGTTATACTGTTTCTTGTTTAATAATGTACGAATACTGGATGAGAAGGCAATATGCAAATGTCATGCTACGATAACATGTACACCAATATGTAATGTACACATTGTATTTCTATGCTTCTTTGTTAATCAATAAAAATTGAATGATCAAAAAAAAAAAAAAACAATGACCACTACTCCATACTCATACTTTTAGACCTCTCTGCTGCTTTGATACAGTTGACCACCTGCTCTTACTCAGCAAATTACACTGCCTTGGCCTCCCTGATTCTACTTTATCCTGGTTCTCCTCCTACCTATCTCAGCGCACTTTCAGTGTCACTTACAACTCCATATCCTCCACTCCCCTTCCTCTTTCTGTTGGGGTAACCCAAGGTTCCGTCCTTGTGCCCCTCCTATTCTCGCTCTATACCTCTTCCCTGGGCCAGTTAATAACCTCCCATGGTTTTCAATACCACCTCTATGCCGACGACACCCAGATCTATCTCTCCACTCCTCAACTCACCCCCTCGATCTCCACATGGATCTCAAACTTACTGAATGACATATCAGTATGGATGTCACACCACTTCCTCAAACTCAATCTTTCTAAAACTGATCTTGTTATATTTCCTCCTGCACGGCCCCCCCCCCCCCCTGTGACTTCACCATTAATATCAACAACACAACCATTGGTCCCTCCACACATGCCAGGGTCCTGGGTGTAATCCTTGACTCTGACCTCTCCTTCAGCCCCCATATCCAATCACTGGCTAAATCCTGACGCCTTCACTTCCGCAACATCTCCAGAATTCGACCCTTCCTAACTGATGATGCCACAAAGCAACTCATTCACTCCTTGATTATTTCCCGCCTTGACTACTGCAACCCTCTCCTTAATGGCCTACCCTTAAGCAGGCTATCCCCCCTTCAGTCTATTATGAATGCTGCTGCTAGACTAATACACCTCACAAATTTCGATCCGTGACTTCCGCCCCTCTCTGCCAATCCCTTCACTGGCTTCACCTACCCCACCGTGTAAAATTCTAAATGCTAACCATAACATACAAAGCAATCCACAACATCGCCCCCATCTACATCACCAACCTCATCTGCAGATATCACCCAAATCGCCCCCTCTGCTCCTCCCAGGACCTCCTGCGTTCTAGCTCCCTTGTAACCTCCTTCCATGCTCGCCTTCAGGACTTCTCCAGAGCCTCTCCCATCCTCTGGAAATCCCTGCCCCATTATGTCCGATCAGCCCCTACCCTGTCCACCTTTAAGAGATTCCTGAAAACTCATTTATTCAGGGAAGCCTATCCCACACCCACCTAACAACAACTGTCCCCGAGCCACCCCCATCAAATCATTCTCTGCAGCTATTACCTTTTGTACCACGACCCTGTCTCTTTAGAATGTAAGCTCTATGAGCAGGGCCCTCCTGTACCTTTTGTATTGAACTGTACTGTAATTGTGTTGTCCCCCTATACATTGTATAGTGCTGTGTAAACTGTTTGCGCTATATAAATCCTATATAATAATAATAATAATAATAATAATAAGTAGCCACTTATAGGGGAGCAATAGTTAATTCATATTAAGTTACTACATAATAGCATTTATCAATCTTTAATTGTACAATTAGGATTAGATAACCAAATAGCCCATTTATCTCTGAACAAAGTACAGTAGCTGTGGAATTAATGAATGCTAGTAATTTCTCCACCTCACATTGGTGATTAAGGGCAGCAGTGGCATTGGGAATTACCATTTTAGACAGCTGCATAAAGGAAAAGTTTGGGAGTTTAAATGAGGCTCATATGTAAATGTGCCTCTATCCCTCTTTGTCATACGAAAAGAGAGGAAAGTTTGGGACTTTAAATGAGGCGTGTAACCCAGCAGTCAATGTATTAAGTGTAAACATGGTAAAATTCATATGCAGAAAGGTAAATACATATTAAAACCAATCTTTATTGGGTAATCTAATTAACAGATAACCATATTGCAACACGATTGAAACAATTCATGAGATAAATTCATACATCAATGGTACAGTAGAGGAATCGTGATTGTTTTGATACATGGTAGACATAACTTTGATATAAAAACAAACATTTAAATACATGACAAAAATCAAAAAGATTGCATCCTATTGTTCTCTACGTGTTTCATGAAAATCTCTTCCTCGGGAGCATGTGTAATCCATATATAAATCAACTCCAACTGTTACCACGTGGTGTTGATGACCAGGGAAGTGACTGTCATCAGGAGACTGCAAGGTAGAAGAAGGTGCAGGAGGGCGGAGGTGTGCTTGTCATTGCTGGTTGATGGGAGAGTTGGCGGTGTCCATCCCTGGAGAAGAGCTGTGAGGCATATTGACCTTATCACTGTGAGCCTGTGTTTCATTCAAGACCTTTAGAGCTCTTCATACAAGAGATCTTCCACAACCGATTCCATGCTGATGCTGTTTGGTCTCGGGTTCACATTCCTGGAGGAGTCCCATATACAGACCAGTCCCTATAAGAATCATTGCCCAAATTTGCATCTTGCGGCCATCCATACCTGGTGAGATCCGGATCATGTGGTGAGGTCCCGCGGTCCAGGGTACATCCAGTACCATCTTCATACAGGCTTGGTTTAAGCTTGCCTCTGGTAAGCTTAATGTTTGAGTGGTGGTGGATCACATTCGTTGGTGGAATCTATTTCACTATTTTCTGTTTGCACTAGTTGGATATCACATCGTTATATGGTTTTCATCACTTTGGACACCTACTGTTGCATATTATATTTTTCTCAAATCTTTGGACTTTATTTCACTGGGACATTTTTTGTGTTTTATTTTATTATATTTGTATGGTTCAATATTCATATGGATGGTGTAATTTATGTACACGTATTTTTGCGTGGTATTTGATTTTGTTGTCACCTGAGACTTCACAGTCACTTGAGTTTATTTATGAAATTTTTTATGATTTTTTATCAATATTTCACAGCGCGGCTTTTTGTTAATTATTGTCTTGTTAGTGTGTATATCCCACATTGTTTTAGCTGCAGCTCTGTTTTTATTCTTTTTGTCTAAGCAACATACACTTATTTAGGGTTTAGCGCGGTGTCACTCCTATTATTTTCTTCCCAAAATGTTTTATTGAAAAAAGAGGTAAGGTTTACAACATATGTAAGCAAAGTGTTTGCGGCAGTACAACAGATATCACAATAACTGTTAACAGAATTAGCAAGCAATGATTGTCACAGTACATCGTTTGATTTGAATCACTGGTATATACATTTGAAGAGAAACATGAGTTATTCTTACACATGGCCTGTTTGCTGCAAATGTCTATCATATTCCTAGCCCATCTTTCTGAACCTGAGTGTGTCTATTCCGCGGGGTAGGGTTGGACATTTGCTAGATCTTGAGAAGATAGCCAACTTTAAGTAGTCAGTTGTATCTATAGCCTACATTGCCTAAGTTGGTTACAAAGCAGTGTTTTAGGCGCGTGGAGTTATGTTGTGTGTAGGAGATGATTTATGGTGTAAACCGAAGGAGGGAGGGAAGAAGGGGGGGTAGAGGGGGGGAGGAGGAAGAGAGGGGAGAGAAGGGTGGGGGTGAGTTGGGTTTGGGGTACCTCACAGACTCTGCCACCGATCGCGAAGGGTTGGGGTATTCTGGGTAGAGAGATTTAATCTGGTAATATTTGGGTGCATGTTCAGTTAATTTGACAAGGGGCCTCCCTCAATCTTCCCTTGTTTAGGTGAGGGAGGGCACTTGTACTATGCCTTGATGGGGTCAGTTTTATGAGTGACGTAAAAGATTCGTTAAGAGTTGTCATCATCTCGGGGAGTGTGGTTCATGGTATTTTGGCTCATCAATACTTTGTATTGGTCGGTGGTGCAGAAGTGGGTCCAACAGGCCCATGTGTGTGAAAATTTGGTCGGGCAATCTTTGGCTATGGAGATAAGTTCCTCCATTTCTGCGATTTTACTAACTCGTTTGAGCCATTCAGGGATGGTCGGAACATGGGTTGTTCCCCAGTGGATAGGGATACAGATTTTGGCTGCATTTATTAGGTGTGGTAACAGTGTTTTGCGGTATTGATGTGTCGGCATGTCTGAGTGGTGGAGGAGGAACTGTGCTGGGGTATGTTCTAGGGTGTACGTAGAAATTTGTGATGTCAGTTCCCGTACTTGGGTCCAGAATGGCTGGATGAGGGGGCAGGACCACAAAATGTGCTCTAAAGTACCTGTGTCCCTGACACATCTCCAACATGTATTTGAAAGGGCAGGGTTGAATTTGTTAAGAACTACTGGAGTTCTATACCAGCGCATTAGAATCTTATAGCTATTTTCCTGTATCGAGACATTTAGGGAGCCTTTATGTGTCACTCTAGAGATGTGTTCCCATTGTGCTTCTGTCATTTCTGTTTGTAGGTCTCTTTCCCAGCTTAGGCAGGCTTTGCTCGTTTTCAATAGACTGTCAGAGCATAGTATGTTGTGAATGTTGGAGATCATGTGTTGCTGGGGTGTAGTTTGAGAACACAATTGTTCAAATGGCGTAAGCATGCGAGAGACGGAGGATATACGGTCAGCGCTCTTAAGGAAATGCCTGATCTGAAAATATGTCCATAGTGGAAAATTATTATTGTCTGTGTTGGCTGGTAGGGAGGAGCGGCTAAGAAATATACCCGATTTATAAAAGTGATGGGCTAGAACCTCTGCATGTTGCCAAGTATCCGCTAGAAAGTTGGAGGACATGCCAGGTGAGAATGCTGGGTTGAGTTTAACCGATGTAAGAGGTCCAGGGCTAGAGGAAATGTGCAGTTGTCGACATGTGTCTTTGAAACAGCGGAGCGTCGGGGTAATTAGGGGATGGTTAGCGAGATCTTTCGGGATGTGTTCGGGTAAAGTCCAGGGTAGGAAACGCAAAGGGAGGGGGGAGAATGTGTGTTCAAGGACTACCCAATCTTTGCATTGGCTATGAACAGACCAGTCTATAATTCTAGAGAGATGGCAGGCCCAGTAGTATCTTTTGAGGTCTGGTAGGCCAATGCCTCCCTTCCTCTTTGGTTTCGTCAGTTGTTCGTAAGCTATCCTAGGTCTTTTCTGTCGCCATAGAAACCTGGTAGTCAGTCGTTTGTAGAGCTGAAAGAAGGATGGGGGGATGTTGATGGGTATGGTCTGTAGGATATATAAGATGCGGGGGAGGATGTTCATTTTTAGAATTGCTGCCCTTCCAAACCAGGAAAAATGGGGATTATTCCATTTATTTAGGTCATTCTGAATAGTTTTGAGGATGGGTTGATAGTTTTTGGGGAAGATGTCTGAAAGGTTTGCTGTTAAGTATACTCCTAGATATTTGATATGATCATGTTTCCATTGAAAGGGGAAGTTGTTTTTGCACTGTGTTACTTTTTCTTCTGGTAGGGAGATATTCAAGGCCTGGGATTTTGCAAAATTAATCTTGAAGTTGGAAATCTTATGAAAATTGTCTAGTTCCTTTAGAAGATTCGGGATTGAGATGTGTGGGTCTTGCAGGAATAGTAGTATGTCATCGGCGAATGCGGCTATTTTATAGGTGCGGTCGCCGATGGGGAAGCCTTTAACACTGTTGTTGGATCTGAGACATTGGAGAAAGGGTTCAAGGGTTAAGATGAATAGGATTGGGGAGAGTGGGCATCCCTGTCTTGTCCCATTACTGATGGAGAAGGCGTTCGACAGGTGGCCGTTTACACGTACTCTAGCGGTCGGGGTTGTATAGAGGGACATGATGGCGTTAAACATGCGGTTTTGGAGCCCAATATGTCTAAGGACTGCTCCCAGGTAGTCCCATGCCAGCCTGTCGAACGCCTTCTCTGCATCCAGCGATAGAAAGAATCCTTCTTGTTTATGTGTTGTAATCCAATGATGAATATTCAGGGCCTTGATCGTATTATCCCTGGCTTCTCTTCCAGGGATAAAGCCTACTTGATCTCTTCCTATCAGAGAAGGCAGGAAAGTTAGTAGACGGGAAGCTAGAATTTTGGCGTATATCTTTATATCTACATTCAAAAGGGATATTGGCCTATAATTACTGACTGATGTGGGGTCTTTCTCTTCTTTTGGGATCACTGTGATGTGGGCTTCTAGTAACCTATGGAATGGGAGAGTGGACGATGTTAGAGAGTTGAAGGTCCTAATCATGTGTGGGGTTAATATGTCTGTAAAGGTTTTAAAGTAAGCAGCTGTAAGCCCATCAGGGCCTGGACTTTTACCATTTTTAAGTTGTTTAATTGCCGATTTAAGTTCTTCTTCTGAAATGGGGTCCTCTAACTGAGCGGCAACTTCTCTATTTATAGGTTTGGGGCCAAATTTGTTTAGGAACGACTTGATTGAGGTATGTCTATTTTCAGTTCTATTATGGTTTGTAGTATGCTTAGGGAGATTATATAGATTTGAGTAGTAAGTTTCGAATTGGGCTGCTATGTCTGTTGGGGCGACATGGGCCTTCCCTTGAGAATCTTTGATGGTGTGAATGTTTGCGTTTGCTTTCCTGGTCTGGAGGGCTTTAGCAAGATATTTCCTGCATTTGTTACCGAATTCGTAATAGAGCTTTTGTTGTAGGACAAACCTGCGTCGCGTTTTACAGTTTAGTTCTTCGCGTAGCATTTTCCTGTAGCAGGTAAGTTCATGATAGGTTTGCTGAGCTTGTGATTGTTTGTGGGCAAGTTCAAGGGTTTTGATCTTGTCCAGTAGGTCTGAAATTGTTTTTTGGTGGGCTTTCCGATGGGCTGCTTTAAGGGCGATGAGTTTTCCTCGGACTACGCATTTATGGGCTTCCCATTGGGTGAGAGGGGCTGTGTCGGGTGTGTCGTTTTCAAGAAAGAAGGTGTCTATGCAGCTACGGACGTCATTAGTGACGTCTTCTGAGGTAAGCAGTGACGAGTCTAGGCGCCAGATGTGTTTGGGGACATGTTTGTCAGGGAGTGTCAGGGTCATTGTAATTGGGTGATGATCTGAAAGTAGCATTGGTTCAATGGTGGCAGTGGATAGGAAGGGAATGTCTTTCTGGGATAGGAAAAGATAGTCAATTCTGAAATATCTGTTATGCGGGGCAGAGAAGAAAGTAAAGTCTTTTACATCAGGGTGGAGGGCACGCCATGTGTCGTGAAGGAGAAGGTCTTGGATCTGTAACCTAATTTGCCGGATAGCTTTGTAAGGCAGGGAGGCCGAACCGGAGGAGGTGTCCAATATTGGAAAGAGGGCCACATTGAAATCACCTCCTAGGATCGTCATTACAGAGTGAAAATCTGAGAGTAGTCGTGAGATTGATTTAAAAAAGCTTACTTGTGCCGTATTAGGACTGTATATGTTGGCCAGAGTCACAGGCCGTCCCTGGAGTCGGCCCTTAAGAAAGAGGTATCTGCCTTCTGTATCTATAAGAGAGTCTGTGGGTTGCCAGTCAAGATTCTTTGAGATTAAAATCGATACCCCTTTAGTTTTCGCGTGTAAGTTGGTGGCATGATATACTGTTGGAAACATATGGTTCGTAAGTTTGGGGATTTTGTTTGTGCGAAAGTGTGTTTCCTGTAGGAATATTACGTTTGCTTTCAGCTTATACATCATATCCAGCACTTGACTACGTTTTTCGGGGACGTTGAGACCTTTAGCGTTTAGTGAGATTACTTTAAGCGTGGAGGGTTTGTTTGTTGCATGTACGTGCGACATAGTGTGCTGCTGTTTAATCTTAGAGGTGTCAGAGAATAGCGGAGCGTCGGACTGTTGTTTTTGCACGTACGAGCAGGAGGGGTCTTGCCAGTTATGTGGTGGCGGCAGAGGCTGTGAGGTAGAGAGGGGCGGGAGGGGGAGGGCAGATGGGAGGAGAAGGAGTAAGTAGGAATGAGATGGATAGAAAAGTAGCAGAGGGGGGAGGAAGAGGAGAGAATGGAGGGGAGGGGAGGGGAAAGGGAGGATGGGGTACGAGCCTAGGTCTTAGGAGAGGGTGGAGTAGGCGATAGTCCGGAATTAGGGAGGTTGTATGTAACCTACCCTAAGGGTACGAAAGATATCCGGTAAGGTTAGACAGGAACAGTCACGTTCCCGTCTTGTGGGGAGGTGAAGGGTGTCGGAACGGAACAGTCGAGAGACGGTGTCCTCCGTCCACCGAGGTTCGTTCTGTAGGTTGATAGAGGGAGCCTGTGTCTATGTATGTGATGCGTAGTAAATGTCGGTCCAAACTCAGGGGATTCAAACATAAGATATTTATTGAGGTCAGTTGTCAGACGTATTTGGATGAACAGCCACATTAACAATTCTGAACTATAAAACATGTTGTGTTAGTATAGAAATCAAGGGAGGGGTACAAAGTCCTCTTTACCCATAACTACTATTCTTTGTACTTCCGATCAAGTGAAGATTGGAGGGAGCTCCAATTACAGCCATTTCAACATTGGTTATAACAGTCCATGTGAACGTAATAGATAGAAGCTTTAATCAAGTCTGTATCAGAGAGCTCTCATTTCTACGTGTGAGTATGGATGGGTAGCGACCTAATTGAGGCCGACTTGGTACCAGAATCTATTTTGCGGAACATCGCATGTGGGCGGGATCAGCCTGGTTGTTTAGGGGGTGTATTCAGTATCCCGGATGTTGTAAGGTGAGATAGCCCCGGAATACCTTGTTGTTGGGATGGCAAGGAGCATTAATTAAATGCGGATAAATTGGGAGAGTCCAACTCAATCGTTTATTTGAGCTACAAAAATACATATGAGGTAACGTGCGTGAGGGCCCTCTGATACATTCCAGTTTTTAAACATTTTCAAACCTTTTCAAACATTTTCAAACATTTTAAACCTTTTTGAACATTTCTGTAACCCCCTTCTCAGGGGAGGTATCTAGAGGAGGGGCAAGACTGCACAGAGACCACTGTATAGTGGTTATGTGGGTGGTCTGGAGCTCTGAACTGTTGGAAAAGTTCCCAGCAATCAAATCAGGCCTTCCCTGATAGCAGAGGGGCGTTGATGTAATACGGAACCTGTATCTGTATCTCTTTATGGGGTGGGAGTTGGTCCCTGTGCAGCATCACCCCCCCCCCCCCCCATCTTCTCAAATGCACCCCCTGTATAGCATCTGAAACATTAATTACATGCATCAAACCATAGCTTAGGGTAGTAGAGTGGTCATAAGAGTCTAGGAGACCTGTATTCGAGGTGCCTTCTGAAATAGGATATGGGGGGATTAGGAGGGTGAGGGGAGGCGGGGGGGGAGAGGATGAGGTATGGGGAAGGGAGCAAGAGGGGAAGGGGGAAGTTTAGGGAGGATGGGGTAGGGTACTTGGAGATGATATTCCATTCTGGAGGGCACATATGAAATTATGAAAGTCTTTAGGTCTCCTGGTTTGGTTTAAGATATTATATTAGGGGGTATGTGATTGCCCCTGAAAGAATATCATTAACCCTAGAGGCCACTGGTTCTTTTAGAAGGGGCATGCAGGGCGTAAGGGCCTTCTAGGGGAGACAATAGACTCACAGTTTGTCCAGGAATATGTTCATTCGTTCAGACCATACTTCTAGGGGGCGTTGTTGACAGCGGTCAGGGGCACTTGGGGTATGCCGTTTCTGGAAAAAAAGGGGGGAAAAGGTTAGCAGTTCTGTGACCTTTTTTGGTCAAGTCCTGTCTTCCTGGGTGGCATGAGTGGTGTTCATAGAAAGGTTTTTGTCTTGATGAGATGCCTTCGGTGGTAAGATGAGTAGAGGAGCATGGGTGGGAAAGTTCAGTCGGATCTTTCATGACGGGCTCTTCTGTGGGCCGGAGACGCGGTTGGGCTGTTGAGCGCGGTATTCCGGGTGTCTGAAGCATTGGGATCTCTCGGGGGAGTGGATCTGCGCCTCCTGATGTGAAAGTCATCACGGACTGGGATAGCATCGGTGGAGGCTGATCTTCTCATGGTAGGTGGACGAAGGGTGTTGTACCAATCTGGGATATTGATACGTGGTAGGTTCAGGGTTTCGCAAAAGGCAGGTAGGTCTTCTGGCAGGCGTAGGTTTGCTGTGCGACCTTGGAAGGAAACCGAGAGGCAGAAGGGGAATTTCCACCTGTACTGGATCCCTTTGGTGCGTAGAAGGTCAAGAAGAGGGCGTAGATCTCTTCTATTTTGAAGGGTAATCGGCGAGAGATCTTGGAATAACTTTATGTCAGCTCCTTGGTAGAGTAGGGAGCGACGGTCTCTGGCTCTGTGGAGAATTTCTTCTTTCAATTTGAAGTTTACCAGACAGCAGATCACATCTCTGGGTGGGTCTGTGTCTCTGCCTCTGGGCCTTAGGGCTCTGTGCAAGCGTTCAAATTCAATGAGCGTTTCAGGTGGTCTGCCTAGAAGATCATTAAATATGGCGACGGTGGCTTTAGCGACTTGTGAGTTTTCAACGGATTCCGGGATTCCTCTCACCCGGATATTGTGGCGGCGTCCACGGTTGTCCAAGTCTTCTAAATGCCTCTGGATATCCCTGAGTTGCGTGGTTTGGGAGTGAGAGGTGGTCTGCAGTTGCTGGATGGCAGTGTCGTGAAGGGTTGCGGTTTCCTCCAGCTCATTGACACGTGCTGCCATGACCTGTACATCTCTCCTGAGATCTGTGATGGCAGATGACAGTGTGGCTTTTATGTCCTCAGCCACAGATCGCAGGTCCTGCATGCATAAGGGCTGTGGGGCACAGGCTGCATTAGCTGATGGTTGGGACATGTGCATGGGCTGTGGGGCATATGCTGCATCTGCTGATGACTGAGACACGTGCATGGGCTGTGGGGCACAGGCTTCATCTGTTGAAGATTGGGGCAGGTACACTGGCTGTGGGGAACAGGCTGTGCCTGCTAAGGGTTGGGGCTGCGTGTGGCTTCTTCCTGAGGGGCTGAGGCTGGAGGATCGAGCGGCGTTCGAGTAGGCCCGATTAGAAGCCGGGGCCTCGCGTACCTGGGTCCGGAAGATGTCCGGAATGCTGCGGCCGGTCTGCGTACCGGGTCCTCTAGGGGAGCGGGACCTCGTTGGGGAGGGATCCTTGGAGTTTTTCCCCATGTTCGGCGGTGGATGGCTCGGCTAGTCTTATTGCTGGAACCTCCGTGGATGGGAGCTCAGGGACTAAGCGGCCATTCAGGTCCGGCACCAAACCACGCCCCCCCACTCCTATTATTTTCAATAATAATAAGTAGCCACTTATAGGGGAGCAATAGTTAATTCATATTAAGTTACTACATAATAGCATTTATCAATCTTTAATTGTACAATTAGGATTAGATAACCAAATAGCCCATTTATCTCTGAACAAAGTACAGTAGCTGTGGAATTAATGAATGCTAGTAATTTCTCCACCTCACATTGGTGATTAAGGGCAGCAGTGGCATTGGGAATTACCATTTTAGACAGCTGCATAAAGGAAAAGTTTGGGAGTTTAAATGAGGCTCATATGTAAATGTGCCTCTATCCCTCTTTGTCATACGAAAAGAGAGGAAAGTTTGGGACTTTAAATGAGGCGTGTAACCCAGCAGTCAATGTATTAAGTGTAAACATGGTAAAATTCATATGCAGAAAGGTAAATACATATTAAAACCAATCTTTATTGGGTAATCTAATTAACAGATAACCATATTGCAACACGATTGAAACAATTCATGAGATAAATTCATACATCAATGGTACAGTAGAGGAATCGTGATGGTGTTGATACATGGTAGACATAACTTTGATATAAAAACAAACATTTAAATACATGACAAAAATCAAAAAGATTGCATCCTATTGTTCTCTACGTGTTTCATGAAAATCTCTTCCTCGGGAGCATGTGTAATCCATATATAAATCAACTCCAACTGTTACCACGTGGTGTTGATGACCAGGGGCCTCCTAGAGACGTCCCCCTAGGAACTGTGGGGCCCATAATCGTACACAACACGTTGTAATGTGAGGGCTGTGGGAAAAGTGCAAATCTCCATTGAGGGATCACTGATGACTCAAGCTTTTATAGGAATCTTTTTGATTTTTATCATGTATTTAATTAAATGTTTCTTTTTATATCAAAATTATGTCTAACATGTATCAAGACCATCATGATTCCTCTACTGTACCATTGATGTATGAATTTATCTCATTAAATAGTTTCAATCATGTTGCAGTATGGTTATTATCTGTTGATTAGATTACCCAATAAAGTTTTAATATGTATTTACCTTTCTGCATATGGATTTAAACCATATTTACACTTAATACATCAACTATTGGGTACACACCTCATTTAAAGTCCCAAACTTTCCTCTCCTTTCATTTTTGACAACTGTCACCTGTAAATACATCCCTGTTGGAGAAATTTCCATCACCTCTTGCTCTCATAACTGCTCTATAATTTCTCATGACAACTCTATAATTTTCAATTTCCCATTACTTTCTGTCACTGTAACAATGGTGACCAGAACAAATAGAGGGGTGAATCTCCCCAGCCCAAATACAGACAGCTATAACAACTTGACCAAGAGTCTAAACATTCCACACTCTATTCAAAACAAAAAATGTAAAAAGTTTTGCATTTACCTACAGAGTCTTATCATAAACATTAACAAGATAATGATGGTCAAGGCAGAAAAGGCGGGGCAGGGATCTCATGCAGTAATGCATGTATGAAGAATCACTGTCTATTGTATGTTGCATATGATTTAGGTGTTAGTATAATTTACAGTATATATGTGATTTTAGTACCAGTAGATGCATCAATAATGCATTTTATATTATGTTAATAGGTTTGGCAAACAACAAAACAAACATTTTTATAGGAGAAAATAATAAAAAAACAGCAAATATTTGGCTCCATTCACAGAACCATGTCACATGTGGTATGTCCAGACACATTTTCCCTAAATACCTGCATGCGATCCTGAAACTGTCAATTCACAATACCATTCTGCGGTATTTACTGCAAAATGCTGAAAATGCTCAGTAAATACTGTATAAACAGGCATTTAAACTCAATTCACAGAAGGAAATTAATAATTAAATAATAATTAAAGGCATGTAGTAATAAAGTAGTGGTCAAGGCATGCGGTATTTAAGTAATGTGTAATGTTAAAAAATCAGGGAACAAACTGCGTTGGGTCCCCCCAATCTATACCAGGGCATTCGGGTCTGGCATAGATTTTGAAGGAAACCCCCACACCAACATTTTAAAAAAATGGCACAGTGCCCTCCCAAATTTATACCAGACCCCTATCCGAGCATGCAGCCAGGACAGGAAAGGGGGATGAGTGAGCATCCCCCCTTCTGAACCATACCAGGGCAAATGCCCTCAACATTGGGGGGTTCTTGAAGCAGAGGGGGCTCTGCCACCCCAAAGCACCTTGTACCCATGTTGATGGGGAAAAGGGCCTCTTGCTCACAACCCTGGCCAGTGGTTGTGGGGGTCTGCAGAGCCAGGGCATTATCAGAATCTGGAAGCCCCTTTTAACAATCCCAGCCACCTCCTATGCCAATGAGTATGGGGTACATAGTACCCTACTCATTCACCAAAAAAAAAAGTGTAGTGTAAATAAACACAGAAGGCAGTTTTAGACAAGTCCTTTATTAAAAACACAAGAATAAAAAACAATGTCCCCTGGCGTAGATCCAACATCAATCACGATGCCCGTGGCCACCGCTGACCCAAAGAATAAAGCTCCACTCCCTACAAAGGCTCACGCCAAATGACAACTCCGCCGCCTCCTGCCGCTAAATAAACTTAGGGGCATGGCCACCGAGTGACATCACCAGATAGCCCCACCCATTGTTACATCACTAACCTACATGCCCCAGTTGTGATGCCACAAGGAGACTTCCAGATTCTGATAAGCCCCCCGCAGCATACCCCCACAACTACTAACCAGGGGACAAGGTGCTTTGGGGGGGGGGGGCTGCCCCAAAGCATCCCTCTATGTTGAAGGTATAGAATGGATTTTGGGGGCAACCCCACACCATTATTTCCCTGATTTTTTTTATGTCAGTAATTATTTTTGTTACATTTACCTGTCAGAGGGGAACCCTGCTGGCAGCTTATGACCTTCTTAACAACCATTACAGT
Organism: Lithobates sylvaticus; assembly: GCA_028564925.1. Taxonomy (NCBI): domain Eukaryota; kingdom Metazoa; phylum Chordata; class Amphibia; order Anura; family Ranidae; genus Lithobates; species Lithobates sylvaticus. The sequence goes on from CM053030.1 coordinate 398,544,321, forward strand.
TAATCATTAACAAAGCAGTATTTACTGCTGTTAATAAATACACTGGCTTCTGCTAAAATTAACACATGTTTTCACTACTAAAATAGGACTTCGTAAAATAACTAATGCAGATTTTTTGTAGCGTTTTTTAGTGAATGCCAAAAAAAACTTCTTGATATTTTACCAAAATTTTAAAAGAAGAAAATACTGCTTTGTGAATAGAGCCCATTATCCTCTAAAGTGTATGTCTATTTAAAAACAAAGTAAGCTCCAATCTTAAAGGGATTGTATGGGTTTGTTTTTGTTTGTTTTTTTTTTTAATAACAAACATGTTATACTTACCTCCACTGTGCAGTTTTTTTTGCACAGAGTGGCCCGATCCTCTTGTTCTGGGGTCCCTCGGCGGCTGTCTCGGCTCTTCCCCGCAATAGCTAAACCCCCTCTGGGTAGCTCTCTCCCAAGGGGGTTAGCTTGCAGACACGCTCCCTGTCATACACGCTGCGTCCATAGATAAAGAGTGTATGACTCGGTCCCGCCCCCCAGCGGCCTCGTCATTGGATGTGATTGACAGCAGCACGAGCCAATGGCTGCACTGCTATCAATCTATCCAATCAACGGCCAGACTCCGTGGAGAAGAAGATGCCGGAGGATGCGCACAGCAGGTGAACGGGCTCAGGTAAGTAAACAGGGGGGGTTGGGGGGGCCGTCATTGCCAGGTGTTTTTTCATCTTAATGCATAGGATGCATTAAGGTGAAAAAACACAAGCCTGTACAACCCCTTTAATAAACAAGCCAGATTTCACAAAGCAATAGCTATAATAGGAGACACATTTGACATGCAGACAATTTATATTTTCATTGTCCACAACAACATCTGACAAATTATAGTATTGTTGCTAATTATCATAAAAAGAAAAAAAAGCAAGCAACCCATTTGAATCTGCTACTAATTTTATAGAAAAAACAACAAATGTCTGAGTCACAAATTAACATGTGCTAAATAAATTATTAAGTCCAAGTATTTATTGTCTGCAGATTGACTGAGCACAGTGTGTTAGCCTGATCACTGTAATGGTTTTACAGAGTCCTTGTGCATCACCGTCTACCTACTGTAAGGGTTTTATGATATTTAGATATATATATATATATATATATATATATATATATATATATATATATATATATATATATATATATATATATATATATATATAATGTTTGTGTGTGTAGCTCTAATGCAACAAAATAATAATAATAATCATAATAAGAATAATTGGAGCTTGATACAGTACAGTACAATATAAAACTATAGAGTAGCTGTCCAGTCAGATACAGTACACTGGGACCACTACCGAATACAAACAATTTGCCTCATACGCATTATAAAAAAGCTGCTAACATGCACAACTATCTATGTAAAAGTACATAAACTTTTTTTTTAACACAAATCTGCTTTGCAACCTATTGGTCTATGATAGGCAAAATTCATTGTAGACAATAATTAAAAATAAAACTGGCTTAGGGAATTATTGTTTCTTCCTCCTGTTGGAAAGCATATTGGTTCATATACAGTACATTCCTTGCATAAACATTATGTCACAAGCATGCAACATTTTTCTCTTCATGAAAAGGGGTGGGGCTTCTGTACACTATTATCCTAGAACCTTGTTGCAATTTTGATGTACAGTATATCTTATCCATGGTGAAACTTGTATCTGTATGTGTCATTTCATTTGAAGTTTCCCCCTTTATGATTAAAAAATGTTTGTAAATCCAAGACTTTTTTTAGATAAAGTATGGGCGATTTCTATTTACTCCCTTTCCCAGAAATGCAACAGTAAGTTAAAGTAAATATCTACAAAGTGAGGGTAATTGCCCACTTAGAGATTTGTCAATGCAATGCACTGAAAGATTGCCTCTGCACCAGTGGCTGCTATAAAATTTTAAATTTTACTATCACTTTCTGTCTCTGTGACAATGATCAATGAACATGAAGTTCCTTAGCAGGGACACAGACAGCAATAAAAATTGTCAACCATTCCATATTTTCTCCAACACTACAAAAAAGTTTTGACATTAGATACAAATTAATATTTGATATTAAAATATTTATATATTTGAAATATTTGATCTACAGTATATATGTGCTATACACTATCATTTCTGAAAACATAACTGGCCACAGAAACATTAAGAACCGATTCAATGTCTGATATATTGAGAATATATATATACAGTTGTGCTCATAAGTTTACACACCCTGGCAGAATTTATGATTTCTTGGCCATTTTACTGAGAATATGAATGATAACACAAAAAACTTTCCTTTCACTCATGGTAAGTGTTTGGCTGAAGTAATTTATTATCAATCAACTGTGTTTACTCTTTTTAAATCACAATCACAACAGAAACTGCCCAAATGACCCTGATCAAAAGTTTACATACCCCAGTTCTTAATACAGTGTATTGCCCCCTTTAAAATCAATGACAGCTTGAAGTCTTTTGGGGTATTTGTGGATGAGGCTCTTTATCTTCTCAGATGGTAATGCTGCCCTTTCCTCGTGGGAAAAAGCCTCCAGTTCCTGTAAATTCTTGGGCTGTCTTGCATGAACTGCACGTTTGAGATCTCCCCAGAGTGGCTCAATGATATTGAGGTCAGGAGACTGAGATGGCCAATCCAGAACCTTCATTTTATACTGCTGTAGCCAATGACAGGTCGACTTGGCCTTGTGTTTTGGATCATTGTCATGTTGGAATGTCCAAGTACGTCCCATGTGCAGCTTCCTTGCTAATGAATTCAAATGTTCCTCCAGTATTTTTTGATGACATACTGCATTCACCTTGCCATCAATTTTGACCAAATTTCCTGTGCCTTTGTAGCTCACACATTCCCAAAACATCAGCTCACACATCCCCAAAACATCAGTGATCCACCTCCGTGTTTCACAGTAGGAATGGTGTACCATTAATGGTACATGGTGTTCATCATAGGCCTTGTTGACTCCTCTCCAAATGAAGTGTTTATGGTTGTGGCCAAAAAGCTAAATTTTGGTCTCATCACTCCAAATGACTTTGTGCCAGAAGGTTTGAGGCTTGTCTCTGTGCTGTTTGGCGTATTGTAAGCAGGATACTTTGTGGCATTTGCGTAGTAATGACTTTCTTCTGACAACTTGACCATGCAGCCCATCTTTCTTCAAGTGCCTCCTTATTGTGCATCTTGAAACAGCCACACCACATTTTCAGAGAGTCCTGTATTTCACCTGAAGCTATTTGTGGGTTTTTCTTTGCATCCCGAACAATTTTTCTGGCAGTTGTGGCTGACATTTTAGTTGGTCTACCTGACCGTGGTTTGGTTTCAACAGAACCCCTAATTTTCCACTTCTTGATTAGAGTTTGAACACTGCTTATTGGCATTCTCAATTCCTTGGATATCTTTTTATATCCCTTTCCTGTTTTTATACAGTTCAACTACCTTTTCCTGCAGATCCTTTGACAATTCTTTTGCTTTCCCCATGACTCAGAATCCAGAATCCAGAAATGTCAGTGCAGCCCTGGATGAAAGATGCAAGGGTCTGTCAGGAGTCCAGAAACTCATTCACCTTTTATACATACACAATAGTTACAAGCAAACAGATCACAGGTGAGGATGGTTACCGTTAATAGCCATTCAAACCCCTTTGTGTCAACTTGTGTGCATGGTATCAGGCCAAAATCATCAGGGTATGTAAACTTTTGATCAGGGTAGTTTCTGTTGTCATTATGATTCCAAAACGGTAAACATGCATAATAAATGGTTTCAGCCAAAACGCTAACCATGAGTGAAAGAAAAGTTTTTGTGTTATTCATAATCTCTGAAAAATGGTCAAGAAATCATATACAAGGGTATGTAAACTTATGAGCACAACTGTGTGTGTGTGTGTGTGTGTGTGTGTGTATGTGTATATATATATATATATATATATATATATATATATATATATATATATATATATATATAGTATATCCTGCTTTGAGTAGAGGACCGTGAAGGAGATCTATTGAGACCTCACTTTACCTTTGAACTAACAGAAAATATACAAATTCAGGGCAGATAAGTCATTGTGTTTAGCTTGCTACTTCAGCGTCTGCTGTAATCATAGTCCTGGTAAATACTCACATTCATGTTACAACCTGATATTGGCTCTTTCTAATGTTGCATGCTTATTCCTCAGATGTTTGGAATCTGACATCATCCACTTGTAAATACATGCATTAATCTTGGTAGTCAAAATCAAGGGCTATCAAAATGCATACATATGTTTGCTGAAAGTATGATTTAAGTTTTAATCTGCAAGACATTATTAAAATAAAACCTGCTATTATAAAAGTGAAAACATTTAAAAGTTAAAAAACACAAAGGGATTGATTTACAAAAAATTGGAGAGTGCAAAATCTGGTGCAGCTCTGCATAGAAACCAATCAGCTTCCAGCTTTTATTGTCAAAGCTTAATTGAACAAGCTGAAGTTTGAAGCTGATTGGCTACCTGCACCAGATTTTGCACGCTCCAGTCTTAGTAAATCAACCCCAAAGTGTTAAAGAAAATGTGAAAAATATTCTATTTTTTCAAATACAGTAATGACTTTAAAAGTTGCAACTGAATACTGAGCTAAGGTAGGGAATGCACAGGGTATGAGGTAGTGAAGCTGATTTACTTAAGATGTTTAGAATCTTCATCTATTAAATTGTAGCTGTGTTTAGCAATTTGCTTTTCACATAATTGGGAAATTGATTGAGTAATTGAAGTGAATCTTCACTTAGTTTATTTAGTAAATTAGCCTCAGTGTATTAGCGTATATAAGAATCAGCTGACAGATGTACTGGTCATAAGCCATGAAAGCAGGCGAACAGTTTTCACTATAGAGACATTCTGACCACAGTAGATGCAAATGGCTAGGAAATTGTCATTGTGTATTATCATCAGTCTATTAAGAACACTTTACTTCTTTAATTTAATTTCTTTCCCTTCTATATTTGGTGTGCAGGGTGTTTTTAACTATTTTTTTTTTGTTGGGCTTTCAGGTTTTTATGACATTAGCAAGCAGAAGCCTGCTAGTGTGTGAACTACTAGTTTTTTGTTTTAACAGTGACTACTAATATGTGTGATATACTGTACATTGGGGTCTCACAGACATAGGTAAATATAGTATTCTTGGCCAAAATGTATGTATGTATGTATGTATGTATGTGAAGCACCCCTGGAAAGTAACCGGGCGTTTAATTTCTTTGTCTCAAATTCTAAATCAAATTCACTATTAAAGCTGGCAAACATATTAAAACACATGAAAAAAATATAGATTGTAAGCTCCTTGAGGACAGGAACTGATGGACTGGAATATATAGTCTTATCAATTCTATAACACATATTTATCTAAATGTGTCCATTTGGCAAGCCCTTGTAAACCATCCTATAAAAAATACTCCTACACATACTAAGGAATTAAAGTGGTTCTAAAGGCAGAAGGTTTTTTACTTTCATGCATTCTAGTGTGCGCTTCTGGAAGAATGGGTAAACATTCCCATAGAAACACTCCTAAACCTTGTGAACAGCCTTACCAGAAGTGTTGAAGCTGTTATAGCTGCAAAGGGTGCAAAGGGTGGGCCAACTCAATATTGAACCCCGTGGACTAAAACTGGGACGCCATTAAAGTTCATAAGCATGTAAAGCCAGGCATGCCAATTCTTTTGGCAATATAGTGTGTGTATGTATATATATATATATATATATATATATATATATACACTAAGCAAAATTATAAACGCAACACATTTGTGTGTGCCCCTATTTATCATGAGCTGAACTTAAAGATCTATGACCTTTTCTATGTACATAAAAGGCCTATTTCTCTCAAATATTGTTCACAAACCTGTCTAAATCTGTGTTAGTGAGCACTTCCTTTGCCGAGATAATCCATCCACGTCACAGTTGTGGCATATTAAGATACTGATTAGACAGCATAATAATTGCACAGGTGTGCCTTAGGCTGGCCACAATAAAAGGTTACTCTAAAATGTGCACTTTTACTGTATTGGGGGTCGGGGGATCCGAAAAACAGCCCGTACCTGGTGTGACCACCATGTGCCTCACGCAGTGCAGCACATGTCCTTCGCATTGAGTTGCTCAGGTTGTTGATTGTGGCCTGTGGAATGTTGGTTCATTCCTCTTCAATGGCTGTGCGAAATTGCTGGATATTGTCAGGAACTGGAACATGCTGTCGTATAAGCTGATCCAGAGCATGCCAAACATGCTCAATGGGTGACATGTCCGGTGAGTATGCTGGCCATGGAAGAATTGGTATATTTTCAGCTTCCAGGAATTGTGTACAGATCCTTGCAACATGAGGCTGTGCATTATCTTGCTGCAACATGAGGTGATGGTCGTGGATAAATGGCACAACAACGTTCGTTGTCCATAGCATACGCTTGCCCATACCAAACCCCACCGCCACCATGGGACACTCGATCCACAATGTTGACATTAGCAAACCGCTCACCCACACAACGTCATACATGCTGTCTGACATCTGCCCTGTACAGTAAAAACCGAGATTCATCCGTGTAGAGAACACCTCTCCAAAGTGCCAGACGCCATCGAATGTGAGCATTTACCCACTCAAGTCGGTTAGGATGACGAACTGCAGTGAGGTCGAGAACCCGATAAGGATGACGAGCATGCAGATGAGCTTCCCTGAGACGGTTTCTGACAGTATGTGCAGAAATTCTTTGGTTATGCAAACTGATTGTTGCAGCAGCTTTCCGGGTGATCTCAGACGATCTTGGAGGTGAAGATGCTGGATGTGGAGATCCTGGGCTGGTGTGGTTACACATGGTCTGCGGTTGTGAGGCTGGTTAGATGTACTGCCAAATTCTCTGAAACGCCTTTGGAGACAGCTTATGGTAGAGAAATGAACATTCAATTCAAGGTCAACAGCTCTGGTGGACACTCCTGCAGTCAGCATGCCAATTGCACACTCCCTCAAAACTTGCGGCATCTGTGGCATTGTGCTGTGTGATAAAACTGCACATTTTAGAGTGGCCTTTTATTGTGGCAAGCCTAAGGCACACCTGTGCAATAATCATGCTGTCTAGTCAGCATCTTGATATGCCACGCCTGTGAGGTGGATGGATTATCTCGGTAAAGGAGAAGTGCTCACTAACACAGATTTAGACAGATTTGTGAACAATATTTGAGAGAAATAAGCCTTTTTTGTAAATAGAAAAAGTCTTAGATCTTTAAGTTCAGCTCATGATAAATAAGGGCAAACACAAAAATGTTGCGTTTATAATTTTGCTAAGTATATATATACAGGCATACCCCACTTTTAAGTACACAATGGGGTTTATTTACTAAAGCTGGAAAGTGCAAATTCCGGCTCACTTCTGCATAGAAACCAATGAGCTTCCAGGTTACATTAACAAATCTTAATTGAACAAGCTGGGGTTAGAAGCTCATTGGTTTATATGCAGAAGTGAGCCTGATTTTGCACTTTTTATCTTTAGTAAATAAACCCAATTGTGTACTTAAAAGTGGGGTATGCCTGTATATATATATATACTGATCGGCCATGGGGGAGAGTGGAGCATATTTATTCCTGTATGCACGTCAGACCAGCGGTGACGCTGGCACTTCATAGCCTTCCTGAGGTCTAACCAACAGTCATCACAGCTTCCTCCAGGAATCTGGGGACTCATTCTGGACGGCTGAGTATAGCGAGAGCACCCTCTGCTTGTTTACACTTATGCTTGTGTTATTTTATTTTTAAACAGCTGATGATAGATAGATATTTTATTATATTTTTAAAGTGATTTATCCCTTCTACTGCTGATCTGTTAGAGGTCAGATCTGGCGCTGAGTTGGTGTTCTTTGCAAGCCTTTTATACACCTTTTGTTTCAATATATATATATATATATATACTCACCAGAAATTTTATTAGATCAAGATTTGTAATTGCAGGCACCTGATGAACAGGGCAGAAAAAATTGGCCTTTGGGCGTTTGTAAGTTGGATGTTTGAAAGTAGGGCCTGGCGTATATACTCTGCAGAAATTTGCCCTATTAGATGTTGGTGTAGCCACAAGACTGACTGTAAGCTCTCACAGTTACTCTTGGTGGGCGGTGTTGCCACAAGACTGTAAGCTCTCACAGTTAATCTTGGTGGGTGCAGGAATGGGCCCTGCTGTGTGTTATTAGATCAAGATTTGTAATTGCAAGCACCTGTTGACAGGGCAGAAAATATTGGGCCTTTGGCGGTGGTGGTGGTGGTGGGACGGTGTTGCCACAAGACAGTAAGCTCTCACAGGTACTCTTGGTGGGCTCAGGAATGGGCCCTGCTGTGAGTTATTAGATCAAGATTTGTAATTGCATGCACCTGATGAACAGGGCAGGAAAAATTGGGCCTTTGGTGGTGGTGGTGGACGGTGTTGCCACAAGACTGTAAGCTCTCACAGTTACTCTTGGTGGGCGCAGGAATGGGCCCTGCTGTGAGTTATTAGATCAAGATATGTAATTGCAAGCACCTGTTGAACAGGGCAGAAAAATTTGGCCTTTGGCGGTGGTGGTGGTGGTGGTGGTGGTGGTGGTGGACGGTGTTGCCACAAGACTGTAAGCTCTCACAGTTACTCTTGTGGGCGCAGGAATGGGCCCTGCTGTGAGTTATTACATCAAGATTTGTAATTGCAAGCACTGATGAACAGGGCAGAAAAATTGGGCCTTTGGCGGTGGTGGTGGACGGTGTAGCCACAAGACTGTAGGCCCTCATAGTTACTCTTGGTGGGCGCAGGAATGGGCCCAGCTGTGAACTATTAGATCAAGATTTGTAATTACCGCCCCTGTTAAACAGGGGCTGAAAATTGTGCCTTAGGCACTGGTGCTGGTGCCACAAACACTGCAACCCCTCACAGATACTGTACTGGAGCACAGCAGTCACACGTGTTGCAAAGCATTTTTTAAAAAATTGTAAGTACACGCCCCTGTTAAACAGGGCTGAAAAATTGTGCCTTAGGCACTGGTGCTGGTGCCACAACACTGCAACCCTCACAGATACTGTACTTGGAGCACAGCAGTCACACGTGTTGCGAAGCATTTTTTTAAAAAATTGTAAGTACACGCCCCTGTTAAACAGGGGCTGAAAATATTGTGCCTTAGGCACTGGTGATGGTGCCACAACACTGCAACCCCCTCACAGATACTGTACTTGGAGCACAGCAGTCACACGTGTTGCGAAGCATTTTTTTTTAAAAAAATTGTAAGTACACGCCCCTTTTAAACAGGGGCTGAAAATTGTGCCTTAGGCACTGGGTGCTGGTGCCACAACACTGCAACCCCTCACAGGATACTGTACTTGGAGCACAGCAGTCACACGTGTTGCGAAGCATTTTTTTAAAAAATTGTAAGTACAACGCCCTGTTAAACAGGGGCTGAAAAATTGTGCCTTAGGCACTGGTGCTGGTGCCAAACACTGCAACCCCTCACAGATACTGTACTTGGAGCACAAGCAGTCACACGTGTTGCGAAGCATTTTTTTTAAAAAATTGGTAAGTACACGCCCCTGTTTAAACAGGGGCTGAAAAATTGTGCCTTAGGCACTGGTGCTGGTGCCACAACACTTGCAACCCCTCACAGATACTGTACTTGGAGCACAGCAGTCACACGTGTTGCGAAGCATTTTTTAAAAAAATTGGTAAGTACACGCCCCTGTTAAACAGGGGCTGAAAAAAAATTGTGCCTTAGGCACTGGTGCTGGTGCCACAACACTGCAACCCCTCACAGATACTGTACTTGGAGCACAGCAGTCACACGTGTTGCGAAAGCATTTTTTTAAAAAATTGTAAGGTACACGCCCCTGTTAAACAGGGGCTGAAAAATTGTGCCTTTGGCACTGGTGTGGTGGCATGGATCATTGAGGAGGAGGAAGAGGATAGTCAGTGAACATAAGAGGACTGTCACTCAGCATCAGCATAGGCAGTCTTGAAGGGATGTGACATTAAAAATTATTCGGTTATATCCGCTTCAGGTGCCTGGTAGCTGGTGGTGATCCAAGACTGATTCATTTGATGAAGGTCAGTCGATCAACCGAGGCGGTGGACAGGCGCACCCTATGATCGGTGACAAATCTCCAGCAGCACTGAATGTGCGTTCGGAAAGAACGCTGGAGGCAGGACAGGCCAGTAGCTCAATGGCATACTGTGCAAGCTCTGGCCAGTGATCCATCCTCAGGACCCAGTAAGCCAGAGGATTTTCGGTGGGAAAGGTGTCCAAGTCTGACCTTGCCCCAAGGTATTCCTGCACCATGTATATCAGACGCTGGCGATGGTTGCTGGAAACCGATCATACCTTGGGGCTGCGGACTAAAAATTGTCTGAACGCATCGGTCAGACGTCCACCTTCCCCACCGCTCCTTCTGCTACTGACCGAAGCCTCAGCAACTCGTCGCCCAGGACCAGGAGTTTGTAACCTCCCAGTTTCTGGGAACGCGTTGCACAGACCTTTCTGCAAGGCCTCCCTGAGATGTCTCATCCTCTGCTCCCTCTGCGACGGCAAGATAAGGTCCGCAACCTTACCCTTGTACCGTGGATCAAGGAGAGTGGCCAGCCAGTAATGGTCCCTCACCTTGATCCGAAGAACACGAGGATCCTTCCGCAGGCTTTGCAGGATCAGGGAGGCCATGCAGCGTAGGTTAGCTGAGGCATTCGGTCCGGAGTCTTCTGGGTCACTGAGGATGACATGATCGCCAGCCACCTCCTCCAGCCACGTACAAGTCCACTGGTTTGTTGGGACTGTACATCATCCCTAAAAGACTGCTGCTGCTGATGCTGAGTGCCAGGCTCCACCTCCATGCTCACACAATCCCCCTCCTCCTCCTCCTCCTCCTCCTCATCCTCTTCCTGTTTGATGGGTGGGACAGAAGGAACACTGTCCGGATAAAGGGGGCCTTGAGAGGCAAGGAAGTCCTCTCTTCCTGCCTCTGTTCTGCCTCAAGTGCCCTGTCCATTATCCCACGCAGCGTATGCTCCAACAGGTGGACAAGAGGTACAGTGTCACTGATGCATGCACTGTCACTGATCACCATCCTCGTGGCCTCCTCAAATGGTGAGAGGACAGTGCATGCATCCCTGATCATGCTCCACTGACGTGGGGAAAAAAAACCAAGCTCCCCTGACCCTGTCCTGGTGCCGTAGTCGCAAAGGTACTCATTGATGGCCCTCTGCTGCGTGTGCAGTCGCTGCCGCATGGCCAACGTTGAGTTCCACCTGGTGGGCATGTCACATATTAGGCGGTTTTTGGGCAGGTTCAGCTCCTTTTGCAGCTCAGTCAGCGGAGCACTGGCATTATAAGATCGGCGGAAATGCACACAGACTTTCCTGGCCTGCTCAGGACATCCTGTAAGCCTGGGAACCCAAGAACCGCTGCACCACCAGAGGACGTGAGCTGCCCCTGTCGCAGGGCGGAGAGGAGGTTGGTGCCATTGTCAGAAACGACCATTCCTGGCTTAAGCTGACGTGGCGTCAACCACCTCTCGGCCTGCCCCTGCAGAGCTGCCAGAACCTCTGGCCCAGTGTGGCTCCTGTCCCCCAAAACCACCAGCGCAAGCACGGCATGGCATCTTTTTGCCTGCGTACTTGCGTAGCCCCTTGTACGCCTACGGAGCACCGCTGGTTCCGAGGACAGAGCACTGGAGGAAGAAGAAGAGGAGGGGGTGGTGGCTGGTGCTCACTACTTTGGGGGGGGGGGGGGGTGGCACACCAACACTCCCCCGGATGGACGGCGGCGGTCACACAGCACCCCCTTGGGGAGACACAGGCGCCTGCGGAAGACAGGGACTGCGGCGGTAACCCGAGAGTTGTACTGGCTGCCTTACCTTTGGCCAGTGAGCGCACAGGGAGACATTCTCCTTCCATCAGATTAGAAACAGGAAGTGTGTCCTGAGACATGATTGACCAGGGAGTCCTAAAACTCCCTGGCTAATTGGGGCTTCCTGATTGGCTGGGAGGAGAATAGCGAATATTCATTCGCTAGTGTCAAGCAAGTGGGTGGGATCGGGCGCAGTGCTCTATGCCCCAAGCCTACACTTTTTTGAAGGCTATTAGAGCCACGAGCTCTAATCATGTGTTTCAAAAAAACACACCCCACAGGCCCAACCTAAAGCACAGGCCTGTCTAAATTTACCTACACTAATATCTTAAACCCAGAAAAAAAATCCTATTCTAGCACCTACCTAAAGGTAGAGGGTGCTGCACTTGGTTTCAACGAGTGGTTATTTATGTTAATGTTGCCTTTCTATCATCATGTCTGCCCATTCCCCTCTGACCTCTGACATTAACAAGGCATTTTCCTCCACACAACTAACACTCACTGGATATTTTCTCTTTTTCGGACCATTCTCTGTAAATCCTAGAGATGGTTGTGTGTGAAAATTCAAGTAGATCAGCAGTTTTTGAAATACTCAGACCAAGCAATTGAACAGGTGTACCTAATAAAGTGGCCAGTGAATGTGTGTGTGTGTATATATATATATATATATATATATATATATATATATATATATATATATATATACATTTTTATTATTTATATATATATATATATATATATATATAAACATTTTCATTTTTCAGATGACTTATTTGTTTTACTTCCACAGGACATTATGTGTTCACAATTCATACACTTAACGCTAGTTAACCTCTTAGCACTGAGGGTATGCAAATATGTGGCCTCTCTGTGAATGGTCCTTGGCGCAGAGATGCTGCATATTTGCATACCAAAATGTAAACAAACTTGTGCCGAGAGCGAACACAGTTACCCCCACCTAACAGAAAGCTCCCGATTGCTACCGGCAATCGGGAGCTTTCCGATCATGTGACCGCTGTAATAGCCAATCACACTGGTCACATAAACTCTGCCCTGCCTCCTGGCATCAGAAACCCCTTAAAGGGCCGGGAGGGGAATTCCTGTAATTTTTATGTGAATGTACATTATATATGTTATATTGTTCTGTTTTCTGATTTTAAAACAATACAAATTTGTAATTTTTTTTTTTAATGTGAACACATGGCATTACAGCTTATACATGACAAATGTGTATATCTGCAACCGGAGTATTATCTGACTTAATTATCCAATCTATTACAAATTTGTAATTTTAATGCAAAGGATCCATTAAGGTGAAAAAACATGAGCCTTTACAACCCCTTTAAGACAAATACATTTAATAGTGAATTTAACAATAAATTCTATATTTCTAATAAATACCTGTATATTATTGTCTTAATTTGTGTTCAAATATATTCCTGAATTTCAGTTTTAAGGATTGACTCCTGTTTAGTTTTCGGATGAATTGTGCTACCAGCCCAATTGTTGTTCATGTTTAAAGAATGCTATGAATATCTAATCTTTAATAATATATTTTAATTCAGAATTATATTTTTGGAGTGGGATATTGCATTAATTACTTCATAACTCACAGGCTTAGGTGAATACTGGGAATATGAATAGCCAAATAATAGCAAGGGACTATGCATATCCTATTATAGCTACACAACGCAGTTCTGTACAGAATATAAGTACAATAAATCATAATTCTATGCTTTGAAAAAAAATAAAAAACAATGCAGACAAGACTATTGTGTATTTTTATTCACTATTACAGCAGTTAATTTATTTTTCCTTGACCTTCTCTTATACATTACTGTTTTATCCTTATCTGCCCTAGAACTACTTGTTGCTGAATGTGACAATTTAAAAATGACAAGCCATCAAAAATGAAGAATGTCAGCTGAAATTTAACAAAGTTAGCTCTGAGAACATTTGCTGTATATAATAGTACAAATGTGACTTTTAAAGAAAACAAATTCAAGTATAATTCCAAATATAAACATTTCTTTCTGTCAGTTCCAGTAATATATGTAGTACCTCTCCAGGGGTGATGCAGGATTTCACCCTAAGTAGTGTGATGGGCTAACATTTCCATCGCAAGGTGTGGGTCTTGGTGCATGGTTAGAATGAATGAATGAATGAATCGCCTCAGGGCGCTGTTTTTTTTAGGAGAAATGTAAGTTAGACACTGGTTATTTTAGTCATTGTACTCTATATTGTTTAACTAAATTCAAGGACAAAGGGTTTATGGTGCAGAATACCCCAAAAGTGCACAAAATTAGGACAAGTGTTTAGACTCAGTGTAGCAGTAGGCCATTTAGGAGCAGCCATTTAGTCATAGCTGGCCCTGTGAGAGCAGCCAGACTTCTCCTGCCATTGATAGAAGTCAAACATTCCTTGATATGTGGTCAATGAATCCTTCTTACTCTTCAGCAAGAATATTCTATACAGATGCAACCTCCCAGCGGACATCCTTCAGCCCAGCTTTGTCTGAATATACCCTCCATCAAGAAAGCCAACATCCTTGGGCCTCCAGCACATGCCCCAAGCTAAGCCAAACCCCATGAAAAGATCAATCTGGGCAGGCATCCTCTCCAGGCAGAAGCCCAGGAGGGACAAAAAGACAAAGTGCCCACAATATGTATCATAATTATGAATATGTACCATCATTTTGACTAAGAATCTCAGGGATTGGTTGGGTCAAATACATATTCATAACTTTGTGATTGGCCTTCCCACTGTTGTAACTAGCACCTCCTTCATAGTACCAGGCAGACACAATCAACCAATTGAGCTTAGGGAAGACCTGCAGAGCCTAGAAAAAAAGGTAAACACATTTCTCAGGCTGGTTATAGCCTAGCAACAAACATACAATTAAAGACACAACAGCATAGGGCAGGGTCCCTACAGATACAGAATAGTTTCTGATTACCTAATTTACTGAACCACAGAAAAGGTAAAGTAATGTAGAAATGTTAAAGCAATAGTACTTATGTGCTTCTCTGTTTTGCAATTGCAGCTAGGTTAGGTTTTAAATCACTGTTTCATGATGTTTATTACTTCATCATTTAAAGCTAAACCAGTGGAACAAATGATAAAATTCACTAGTGTAGCAGCAAGCTTACTTTCAGTCCCCTTCTCTTGTAAGCTTTTATCAGGGCCTGCCTTTGGAATAGCTTTCTGTTTCATGTTGCTATTTGCTGTTGCAAAGATTGGTAAATTCAGCTTTCTTTGTGATGGGCGACTGCTCAGTTCACTGCCCACTCAGTAATTAGACAGCTCTGAAATAGTGATGGGAGCAGGAAGGTCCTAGCTGCTCATGCTGAGGCAACTCAGCATCTCTCCACCTTGCTCTGTCCTTCTGACCCTACATCCATTGATCAGGGTCCTGCAGCTCCTGCCTCCATCCCTTACCCACACCATATCATTAGGGCCACTAAACAGCATCATACATCAATCAGATGACTAGAAGCTCAAGACAAGTTTTGTGAGGTGTCAGTGAAGCAGACTTGCTGTATGGCGTACTGTGCCTCTCTCTCTCTGCTTAGTTCAGTCAGTTAGTGCTTTCAGGAGCACTGAGAAAAAACAGAGATCTTCGTAATGGCAGTGACACTTTAGTTAAAACAAATTGAGGTAGATTTACTAAAACTGGTGTACACAGAAACTGGTACAGCTGTGCATAGTAACCAATCAGCGTCTAACTTCAGCTTGTTCAATTAAGGCCCCTTTCACACGGCCTTTCCAATCAGGTCCACCTGTCAGTTTTTCAGGCGGACCTGATTGGAGCCTTAATTTACTACTATGGCGCAGCGGATGTCAGCATGTCCGTTGACACCTGCTGCTATCCGATCCTGTCCGTGAAATGCAGATGGGTGGGGACCCTATTTTACCATCCATCTGGAGGATCGGATCGGATGGGATCAAATGAAAACGGACAGGTGGTCCATTTTCATCCGATCTCCCCATAATGCCAAGCGGGGCTCTGACAGGTCCGTCTCAGCACAGCGAGCGGAGATGGACCTGTCATCTGCCTGCTCAACAGGAATCAGCGGAGCGATCCCCCGCTGAACAAGCAGAGTCCGCCAAGCGGGCAAGCCTATGTGAAAGGACCCTAAGCCTCGACAATAAACCCTGTAAGCTGATTGGTTACTATGCACAGCTACACCAGATTATGTGTGCAGCCATACTAGTAAATCTTCCTCATCGTGTCTTTGCTTTCTGTGTTATGAAAATATGTAAATCATACAGAATTTTCGATGAAATTATAAGAGAATAGTGTGGTCACTCTGGAACTTTTACATGATTTGCTGATTTACTTACATATAGGAATGACAGGGGAGTACCCGGGTCCCTGTCATTGCCTGCAAACTTGTCCATAGTACCACCCACAATACCAACCTGCAGATTCTCCCCCTGGTTGCCACATCTGAGTAAACTTTATGAGCCTTGTGATGAAAGCTATTTTTATAGAGAAAAATAGCTTCTGATAGGAAGCAGGTACTTGAAAATTTCTTTCAATTTTATGTTCAACACATGAAGGGGGAGCCAGGGAGATGATTTTATCCTTACCCAGAGTTTAGATTTAAAACATGTTGTTAATTAAAGGAGTGTACTTTCAAGCATTTGTGAACTTTACCAATGAACTTGTCTTACTTGGTCTTTTTTGATCTGTAATATATACCATTAAAAGCATTTTGTTAGTGCAAAAAAGCTGTTAACCATGGAAGCAATCTTGTATGTTGATAGCATCCTATATTCTTTGCCTCTGTTTGCGGTTTTCAGCTCTCTTTCAGATATATACAGTTGTGTGAAAAGGTATTTGCCCCCTTCCTGATTTTTTATTTTTTTTTGCATATTTGTCTCACTTAAATGACTCAGATCATCAAACACGTTTTATTATTACACAAAAATGACCCAAGTAAATACAAAATGCAGTTTTTAAATGATGGTTTCATTTATTAAGGCAAAAAATCTGTCCAAACCTGCCTGGCTTTATGTGAAAAAGTAATTGCCCCTAAACCTAATAACTGGTTGTGCCACCCTTGGCGGCAACAACTGCAATCAAGCGTTTGCGATAACTGGCAATGAGTATTTCACATTGCTGTGGAGAAATTTTGGTCCACTCTTCTTTGCAGAATTGTTTTAATTCAGCCACATTGGAGGGTTTCCCAGCATGAACGGCCCGTGTAAGGTCATGATACAGCATCTCAATTGGATTTAAGCCTGGGCTTTGACTAGGCCACTCCAAAACTTAAATTTTGCTTTGTTTGAACCATTTGGAGGTGGACTTGCTGTTGTGTTTCAAATCATTGTCCTGCTGCATAACCCAAGTGCACTTGAGCTTGAGGTCACAAACTGTTGGCTTGACATTCTCCTTCAGGATTTTCTGGTAGAGCTCAAAATTCATGATTCCATCGACCATCAAAGTAGCCCCAGACCTACAAGCTACCACCACCATGTCTGACTGTTGGTATGAAATGCTGTGTTATGAAATGCATTTTATGCCAGACGTAACGGGACGCACACCTTCCAAAAAGTTACATTTTTGTCTCATCAGTCCACAGAATATTTGCCTAAAAGTCTTGGGGATAATCAAGATGTTTTTTTTGGAAATGTGAGATGAGCCTTTGTGTTCATTTTGGTCAGCAGTGGTTTTGGCCTTGGAACTCTCCCATGGATGACATTTTTGCCCAGTCTCTTTCTTATTGTTGAATCATGAACACTGATCTTACCTGAGGCAAGTGAGGACTGCAGTTCCTTAAATGTTGTTCTGGGTTCTTTTATGACCTCCTGGATGAGTCATCGTCATGCTCTTGGAGTAATTTTTGTAAGCCGGCCACTTCAAGTAAGGTTCACCACTGTTCCAAGTTATCTCCATTTGTGGATAATGGCTCTCCGTGCGGTTAATTGGAGTTTCAAAGACTTAGAAATGGCTTTGAAACCCTTCCTAGACCGATACATGTACATTACTGATGTAATGTAATGATGTGTGTCTTTTTGTGATCTGTTGGCATGCTTCACTTTGTCAGACAGCTTCTATGTATGTGATAGGTCTGGCAGTAATCAGGCCTGGATGTGGCAAGTGAAATGTAACTCAGCTTTCCAAAAAATTGTGGTTAATCACAGTTCATTCATGATTCCGCATGGGAGGGGGAGAATAAAAATAACATGTATATATTAAATAGCACTGGCTACAGAACATGTACATGTAGCACTACCCCTGTAGAAGCCGCTAAATAGGATGGGTCTTCTCGCTTTTTGCCTTGACCTTCTCAAAAACCTAAACCTTTCTGACACACCTGTTTTTAGTGTACAAACATACAATATCACAGACACCTACTGAAATTAATACTTAGTATCCAGTAATAGTGTTATGTCAGCACCAAACCAGGTTTTAAAAGTAAAACGTAATATATTACCGCCCAATATTATTGGTAACAAGGCAAGCACAGAAATTAGTTGAATAACAATAATTTTGTATGCTAGTTAATGTTATTCAACTATCAGTGGACTAGGCATAGTGTAAGATGGCATCTAATGCCCAAATCTGCATAAACAGTAAAAAACACCAGCTGTGAAGTGAAACAGTAAGCAGTAATAAGAACTGATCTACCAAACTGCCAGAAATATACTGCTGGAACTATACTGCCAGTGTGCACTAATAGCAGCTATGCTAGGTCTAGACTGACTGGGTAGGTCCTGTAAATATGAAAAAATGATGTAGTGCAAAATTGTAATAAAAAAAGCTGCATAGTTTAAAATCTTCCTTGTTAAATAGTCCTTCACCAATATGAAGAATATGAGCAATCTTACATAATCTTCCTATCTTTTACCTTTAACAACTTAAGTGCAATATACAGTATGTGCCCACCTTCCCCAGTGAACCTCAATTTCCATCAAGGCCATAAACGCATGTGTCCTCAAGACCATAGGGAAGCCTCAACCACACCTCTTCTGTCTTCTCTTCTTCCACCTGTTGCAACCCCCCCCCCCCTCACGGGGTATGAATACATGCAAAACATTTTTAAAAATCTAGTGCTCACTGTATCGAGGAAGGCAATGGAAAACCTACAGAATTCCACTTCCATTATAGCTAGCCATTATCCATAGTAGCTAGCTAATGAATTACAGACTGTCCCTGCTCCAAACAGCAAACTGTCCCTACACTGAGAAAAGACAGCTGCAGAATCGGTCAGCACTGCAGTGCACTATAATATGCTTTCTATATTTGAAAGAAAGTATATTATAAGTGTATTACAACCCTATATACTGTACACCTATACCAGTCCTTAAAAGGACTTTTGTGGACCTAATAGTAGCTAGCTAGTGAATTACAGACTGTCCCTCCCTGCTCCAAACAGCAAACGCTATCCCTACACTGAGAAAAGACAGCTGCAGAATTGGTCAGCATTGCAGTGCACTATAATATGCTTTCTTCATTTGAAAGAAAGTATATTATACGTGTATTACAACCCTATATACTGTACACCTATACCAGTCCTTAAAAGGACTTTTGTGGACCTAATAGTAGCTAGCATTTTAGGAGGAAAAGAGGTCAAGGTCATCGCAGCTGGGAACTCTGAGGAGAGATTTTGAGTAATGATCTACTTTAGCTCTTCCTTCACTAGCTGGAGGAGAATCCACTGGCTAGAGGAGAACAGTGCAGCACAACTTCAGCATCTTGGTAGAGGGAGTAAAGCAAGTAAAGAGCAATGCTCCTTCTCCATGTTGTTGTAGCCCAGCACTTGGCTACATACAGAATAATCTTGTGATGCAATCTTACATACAGTATGTCCCCATATACTGGTGTTCTATTATCATCACTGCTCACTTGCATTGTTAGGTAATCAAACTCTCTTATAAAATTATAATAAGTATACTGTACTCTCAGTTAACCATATTATACAGTGGGAAAATTACTTTTTAAACAGTTACGTTTCCTCAGGAAGAATGAATATTAGAAATAAAAGACTAGATATCTGCAGCAAAATGCTGAAGCTACCAGGTAACTAAAAAAAAAATATCTGTTATGGATAAATGGATATTTTTAGTCCTCATATCAAGAGAAAAAATGATGTCCTGAATGCCAGACTGAAAACTAAAAATATTTCTTATCTTCCAATTCCAGATTTTAGAAACTTTTGCATAATCAATAATATTTATTTATTTATTTTTTGTTGTTGTTCTGGTTGGTTTGAGGGTCCCCTGCTCACTCTGCAATGGTCAGGTGAACGGGTAAATTTCTATTTTGACCAATTTACTGGTTTACTTAGTAGACCCAAAGTGTAAATTTTCCCATTCAGAGCAAACTGGCCCAATCGTACACAAATTCTGATTCCTAAAAAAAATTAAAATAAAATAAAGAAGTTCTTTCATCTATATCTATTGTCACCTCACTTTAACCACTTTCAGACCGGACCAATTTGCAGCCAAAGGACCAGGCCCCTTTTTGCGATTCGGCACTGCGTCGCTTTAACTGACAATTGCGCGGTCCTGCGACGTGGCTCCCAAACAAAATTGACGTCCTTTTTTTCCCACAAATAGAGCTTTCTTTTGGTGGTATTTGATCGCCCCTGCGGTTTTTATTTTTTGCGCTATAAACAAAAAAGTGCGACAATTTTGAAAAAAACGCATTCTTTTTTATTTTTTGCTCTAATAAATATCCCCCAAAAATATATAAAAAAACATTTTTTTTTTCCTCAGTTTAGGCCGATACGTATTCTTCTTCTACATATTTTTGGTAAAAAAAATCGCAATAAGCGATTATTGATTGGTTTGCGCAGAAGTTATAGCGTTTACAAGATAGGGGATAGTTTTATAGCATTTTTATTAATAACTTTTTTTTTATTAGTAATGGCGGCGATCAGCGATTCTTATTGTGACTGCAACATTATTGCGGACACATCTGACATTTTTGACACATTTTTGGGACCATTGGCATTTATACAGCAATCAATGCTATTTAAATGCATTGATTCCTGTGTAAATGACACTGGCAGTGAAGGGGTTAACTACTAGGTGGCAGTGTAGGGTTAAGTGTGCCTAGAGGTGTGTTTCTTACTGTGGGGGGCGTGGCTGTCAGCTAGTGAATGCTGATCTCTGCTCCAATCACAGGGAGCAGAGATCGGCATCACTAGTTGCTAGGCAGAACGGGGAGATGCTGTTTATTTCCGCATCTCCCCGTTCAGCCTTCCCGTGAGACGATCGCGGGCGTCCGCGTGGCGGGTGACCCGCGACTGGCCTCACGGGGGGTCCCGACCGGCGCGAGCACGCGCCGCGACGGCACGCGCCGCGACGGCACGGCCCGCGTCCTATGGCATGGCGGCATCTTAAAGGGGACGTACCCGTACGCCCTTATGCCTGTCCGTGCCATTCTGTCGACGTACATCGTCGTGCGCCGGTCGGCAAGCGGTTAAATGTAGCAAAACTTAGGGAAAAATACACAGCAGCTGTAAAAACAGAATGGTTGGAATCCATATTCCTATGAGACATCATGTTTAGCCATTTATCACATGGCCATTATTTTTTTTTTACCCAAGAGCAAATATGTCTTATAAATAGTCGTTCTCAAATGTGATGGCTAAATTTGTTTATTATTTCAGGTTTTTTTATTTCCTTTTTTCACTGATCCTGCCAGTAACACACATCGATGGGTGACAATGCATTAATTGTACTTTTTCTATGGAGTAGCAGTATTGTCATTCTAGGACTGCAGAACACCTCTTCTCTATAACATAAGGGAGATGTTCTGTAGTTTGCTGAAATAACATTTTTTCCAGCTAACAGTCAGCAGAGGCAAAAAGCACAGGAAGTTATTAGCTCACACGACTTGTAACTGGATTAATAGGTATTTTGTTTTGCAAAACACTTTCAATGATATATTTCGCAGATCAAAAGGGAGCAAATTAGAGCAGTTCGCAGTTATGGTTGGTTTACAAACATTTTAAGTACAGGTTTAAGAATAAATAACAAAATACTCCCTTGGTTTTCGTTAGCCTGGGGCAAATATCCTCTTAACTAAATACCTGCTTCTGAATCAGCTAAATTGTAAGTTGGTTAAGTGTTAAACATGCTTTCCTTAATGGTACAAGGCATTTTCTGCCAACTTCTCGTGTGATAAATGACTAGTACACTGAACATTACTTGTACAAAAATGTATTATTATAAATCTCAGAAGACATCATCTTGTGAAATATTTAGGTCTTAGCTTTTGAATTTTTTTTTTAGAAAAATAAGTAATTCTATAAATGCCACTATTGAGTATCTATCCATCAACTTATTAGTCATTTCTGAATCACTTCTTAAATAATGTAAACCTCAGTCTCTTAAATTAATATAGAGGTTTGAAATGCTCGGTATTGCTTAATTGATTATTATTATTTTTGTAAGCTCTTTACAATTGCATATAAAGCTGTATGTTATTATATTCTTTTTTTTTTCTTAAAATAATTGTATGACTTTTACAATCAAGACTGGCAATAAACACCAAGCAGCAGCATAGTAAATTAGTATT
Source organism: Lithobates sylvaticus (assembly GCA_028564925.1). Classification (NCBI taxonomy): domain Eukaryota; kingdom Metazoa; phylum Chordata; class Amphibia; order Anura; family Ranidae; genus Lithobates; species Lithobates sylvaticus. The sequence continues at coordinate 398,566,725 of CM053030.1, forward strand.
TTGGTTCTAGTGATGCTTCTGGGAATCTGTGCCCACTGAAGTCTTTTTGGTTGTGGTAAAAGTGGATTTAATGTCTGATTGCTGCATCAACAAAAAACATATTTATATTCATAAAAGCACAGAGTGTTGATCCAGGGGGTCAGGAAGTCAGGAAGGAAGCTTTTTACAAGTGAATTTGTACAGAATGACACAAAACAGGCAAAGTACAAATTTCAGAACCTCAAAAGTTCATTATGCAGATTGGGAACTGAAATTGAGATTGACCCCCCTCCCCCTTTTTTTGCTCCCATATCTCACTAGAGATCATGAGACTTTCCACCATGGCAATGCACCAATAGGTAGACATTAAAGGGGTTGTAAACCCTCAAGGTTTTTCACCTTAATGCAGGTGTGTATATATATATATATATATATATATATATATATATATATATATATATATATATATATATATATATATATATATATATATATATATATATATATATATATATATATATATATATATATATATATATATATATATATATTATATATATATATATATATATTATATATTTATATATATATATATATTGTGACATTGGGGTGTTTAACTCAAGTGAAAAGATGCATTTTTTAATGCAGTGAGTCCTCATCAGACAGGCGTATATAGTTAAGGGCCTAGTAGCCCACGTTTATTGAAAAAGGAAAAAAACACAAAAGTCCATCCAGAAGTCCCACGCAGGGGTTTAAGCATTCATAAATGAAAAACATACCAAGTCACCTGGCTCTCTCTTGTCAGCAGTTCCTCTGCTTGCTCTCAACAGAGTTGATTCCTTCCAGTCCCCTGGACTCACTGGCTTCCTTAGTCTTCCCGACTCTCAAGGCTGTCCCTCCTTTCCCAGTCTCTGGGCAAAGAATCCCCCTTACACAGGGATGACCCCTCCACAGGTCTGTCTTCATACAGCACCAGCAGCAGCAAGCTGCTCACACTCCACCATCCTCCACTCATTAGCCCCTCATTATATGGTCTGTGTGCAGCTGGGCACACACCTTGCTTGCTCTCCTCAAGACCCGGACACAGGGTTGGAGATCCCATCCCACCCATGACTCAGGGGATCTCCAAACTACAGACTCCCATCCAGAACTAGCAAAACCTGGAGAAAACTGACAGAGAAGTTTTCTCCATTTAAATTCTATAGTCTGTAGTCTTGCAGTCTGCAGATATGCAAACTCTGTGTCTCCTTTACCTCTAATTTCAAAGGGACAGAGCTTCGCTCTGCCACATATCCCCCTCCTTGTTTCGATCCGAAGGGAGGAACACCAGCACCCCTCATGGTTGGGACACCTCTGTGCTGGCTGTCAGCCACGTAGGCCCAACCCTTTTTCGTGCTTCCAGGACCATCCCACCCTGGATCTTAACAGGTTCCTATATTGTCCTATACTCAGCCTTCCTCTCCTTTTGGGGTCCCTGGGCTTATTCACTTTTCTTTGGGGAACTCTGCCTTCCTTGAGCCCTCCTTTCAACTTACAGATACCCGTTTTACCCTTCATCTGGGATTTCAGGCTCAACCAAATCATTGTTTGCAGCACAAACCCTTAACAGATCACAGCTTCCAATATCATCAGTGCTTTCTAGCTCAGTGTTTGTTAGAACCAGACCTGAGGAGGGACTACATCCCACAGGACCATAGCACAGCTCCACCTCACCTGTTGGCCAACACTCCATGGGTACCTGTTCTAACAAACTACCCTGACCCAAGCATAAACCATTTTTTTTAGGTGTACATATTACATTGTTACAGCAACCAATAGTAGCACTTTCTCCCACAGTGTCTCCGGGCACTTTAACTTGTACCTCCGGACCAGTGACAGAAATCATCTCCGCTACTGCTGAGTCTATTCTAGGCCATTCCTTCTCAACGGGTGAGGCAGTATCTGTGCCCTCTACTGACCACTGCTTAGCCGCACCTCGGACCACACCAGCAGAGAGGTTTCTAGTCACTGCATCAGACGGAGAGACCTCTGATATCTCAAACAGTTGTCCTGTGTGCCTTCCATACCAATCAATAACTGGAAGTACGCTCACAGGGAATATGGAGATCATGTGACAAATGGTTAACCATTGGCGCCACCAATTCCACTCTTGGTCAAGGTTTCCCAGCACGGCCTGTACCACCAGGCTCCACCCATTGGTGCTACGCAGCACCACCTGGTCCAACTCCGGTGGAGACATCCAAGTGTACAGTAAGTGCGTTTTTACCAACGCTAGCATTTCCAGTAAGGTTTCTGTCATCTCTAAACGTCCCATGTCTAAACACCAGACCTTTATAGGGTCTTTTCCCATGTTCAAGACATGGAGGGGCTCATCCACTGTAGGTTGAGAAGGTGAGACATTTAAAGCGACCGCCACCTCTTTGGAGGTACCCATCATCACAGCCTGTTGCTCCCCTGGAGTGCTGTCAGACACATGTCTCACACTTATCCCTTCAGTGTCAGTGAGCCGCTGCAGGTCATTACAAGTAACACTATCAGTTTGACACTCAACATTTAGCTGCAGAGCTGTGGACAACACATCTGCGATGCCAGTGCCCTAAACTGTTTCTTCAGACTGGAGGGCAGCAACCTTTGCAGTGACCAAGGCGCCCTCAACCACCGGCCACTCTGCGATCCCCCTGTCTGGCATAGCAGTTGTGTCCACACCCTTGTTACTTAAGCTAGCCTTACCCAGCATGGCTAGCAATTGTTTAGCCCAGCTGTCCCAGTCTATTGTGGTTCCCTCATGGGCGTTCCACAGCAACTTGTAACAGTTCTCAGCAGAGGAAAACAAATTGTGATTCTCCTTTCACAGGTACACAACCTGCATGCAATACAGTCCATCAAATAAACTTTTGCGCAATGCTGTTCGCCTGGCTGCCACACACAGCTAGCAGTAATTCCTGATGCGACTCACCATGGAGCAAGGACCCGGTTTCCACCGTCTACATGCCCGCATTCGAGCACCACTTGTGACATTGGGGTGTTTAACTCAAGTGAAAAGATGCATTTTCTAATGCAGTGACTCCTCATCAGACAGGCGTATATAGTTAAGGGCCTGGTAGCCCACGTTTTTTGAAAAAGGAAAAAAACACAAAAGTCCATCCAGAAGTCCCACGCAGGGGTTTAACTTCATTAAGCATTCATAAATGAAAAACATACCAAGCCACCTGGCTCTCTCTTGTCAACAGTTCCTCTGCTTGCTCTCAACAGAGTTGATTCCTTCCAGTCCCCTGGACTCACTGGCTTCCTTAGTCTTCACGACTCTCAAGGCTGTCCCTCCTTTCCCAGTCACTGGGCAAAGAATCCCCTTTACACAGGGATGACCCCTCCACAGGTCTGTCTTCATACAGCACCAGCAGCAGCAAGCTGCTCACACTCCACCATCCTCCACTCATTAGCCCCTCATTATATGGTCTGTGTGCAGCTGGGCACACACCTTGCTTGCTATCCTCAAGACCCGGACACAGGGTTGGAGATCCCATCCCACCCATGACTCAGGGGATCTCCAAACTACAGACTCCCATCCAGAACTAGCAAAACCTGGAGAAAACTGACAGAGCAGTTTTCTCCATTTAAATTCTATAGTCTGTAGTCTTGCAGTCTGCAGATATGCAAACTCTGTGTCTCCTTTACCTCTAATTTCAAAGGGAAAGAGCTTCGCTCTGCCACAATATATATATATATATATATATATATATATATATATATATATATATATATATATATATATATACACACACACAATGCTGTGAAAAATTATTTGACCCCTTCTGATTTTTTTTTTTTACATATTTGTCACACTTAAATGACTCAGATCATCAAACAAATGTTATTATTACACAAAGATAACCTGAGTAAATACAAAATGCAGTTTTTAAATGATGTTTTCATTTATTAAGGCAAAAAAGCTGTCCAAACTTGCCTGGCTTTATGTAAAAAAGTAATTACCCCCTAAATAACTGGTTGGCGGCAACAACTGCAATCAAGCGTTTGCGATAACTGACAATGAGTCTTTCACATTGCTGTGGAGCAATTTTGGCACACTCTTCTTTGCAGAATTGTTTTAATTCAGCCACAATGGTTGGTTTTACAGCATGAATGGCCTGTGTAAGGTCATGATACAGCATCTCAATTGGATTTAAGTCAGGGTTTGACTGACCACTCCAAAACCTAAATTTTTCTTTGTTTGAACCATTTGGAGGTAGACTTGCTGTTGTGTTTCGGATCATTGTCCTGCTGCATAACCCAAGTGCACTTGAGCTTGAGGTCACAAACTAATGGCCGGACATTCTTCTTTAGGATTTTCTGGTAGGGCTCAGAAATCATGGTTCCATCAATTATGGTAAGTCGTCCAGGTCCTGAAGCTGCAAAGCAGCCCTAGACCATCACGCTACCACCACCATGTCTGACTGTTGGTATGATGTTCTTGTTATGAAATGCTGTATTAGTTTTATGCCAGATGTAATGGGACCCACACCTTCCAAAAAGTACAATTTTCGTCTCATCAGTCCACAGTATATTTGCCTAAATGTCTTGGGGATAATCAAGATGTTTTTTTGGTAAATGTGAGATGAGCCTTTGTGTTCTTTTTGGTCAGCAGTGGCTTTGGCCTTGGAACTCTCCCATGGATGCCATTTTTGCCCAGTTTCTTTCTTATTGTTGGATCATGAACACTGAGTGAAGTGAGGCCTGCAGTTCTTTAAATGTTGTTCTGGATTCTTTTACGACCTCCTGGAGTCGTCGTCATGCTCTTGGAGTAATTTTTGTAGGCCGGCCACTCCGGGTAAGGTTCACCACTGTTCCAAGTTATCTCCATTTGTGGATAATGGCTCTCCCCATGGTTCTCTGGAGTTCCAAAGCCTTAGAAATGGCTTTGAAACCCTTCCTAGACCGATAAATGGACATTACTTTGTTTCTTATCTGTTCTTGATTTTTTTTAGATTGTGGCATGATGTGTGGCTTTTTTGTGATTTGTTAGCGTGCTTCACTTTGTCAGACAGCTTCTATTTATGTGATTTCTTGATTCAACAGGTCTGGCAGTAATCAGGCCTGGGTGTGGCAAGTGAAATTTAACTCAGTTTTCCCAAAAAAATTGGTTATACCCACAATCCTTCCCTATGCATATGTGTCATTTATGCTTTTTATGTATGTGTATAGATTAAATATTGTGATAATAAGTATTATATATTATTTATTATTATTCCAATCTGACACATAAAAATGACAATCATTACTTATTCATATTGACTGCGTGCCTCATTTAAAGTCTCACTCTGCTCCTCTTCTTTTTCTCATGTGGTTAGTCACAGTTCATTCATGATTCAGCATGGGAGGGGGCAATAACTTTTTCACATAGGGCCAGGCAGGTTTGAACAGCTTTTTTCACTTAATAAATTAAATAATAATTTAAAAACCGAATCTTGGATTTACTTGGGTTATCTTTGTGTAATATTAAAATGTGTTTGATGATCTGAATCATTTAAGTGTGAGAAATATGCAAAAAAAATAAAAAATCAGGAAGGGGGGAAATACTTTTTCACAGTACTGTGTGTGTGTGTGTGTATATATATATATATATATATATATATATATATATATATATATATATTGCATGGGGTCCCCCTCAAAATCCATACCAGGCCCTTTGGGTCTGGCATAGATTTTAAGGGGAACTCCATGCAAAAATGTAAAAAAAAATTGAAGTGGGGTCCCCCCAGAATCCATAACAGACCCTTTTCCGAGCAGGCCAGGAACGGCTCTTGTCCCCATCAACATGGGAACAAAATGCTTTGGAGCACCCCAAAGCAGCCTCCCCATGTTAAGGGCAAGTGGCCTGGTATGGTCCAGGAGGGGGGTGGGGGCTTATCGTAATCTGGAAGCCCCCTTTAACAAGTGCCCCCAGATCCCGCCCCACCCTTGTGAATGGGTATCAGGTACATTGTACCTCTACCCATTCACCAAAAAAAAGTGTCAAAAACTAAAAACCACAGCAGAAAGTTTTTGACAATTCTTTTATTCAAATAGAAAAAAGTGTTGCGCGGTGTCCATCCATCTTCAGTCACGCCGCTGATGGACCCAAAAAATTTAAAAAATTAAAATTCTCCGCCTCGATGGGATATATGTTATATAGGCAAAGCTGGGGGCCACTCAGTCATGTGATGTCATGTGACATCATCTGGTTACGGCAGCGGGTGGCCCCGCCCTTGCCTATATAACAGCTGTCAAAGCCAAAAGACAGCAGTCGCCGGGCAGCCTCCCATGAAGGCAGAGTTTTTTCATTTTTGTTTTCTGTTTTTTGGGTCCATTGGGCAGCGTGATTGACAATGGATGTACATCACGGAACACTTTTTCTTTTTTAATAAAGGAATTGTCAAAAACTGTCTATTGCACTTTTTACTTTTTGACTTTTTTGGGTGAATGGGTAGGGGTACAATGTATCCAATATCCATTTACATAGGGTGGGCGGATCTGGGGGCTGTTAAAGGGGGCTTCCAGATTCGAATAAGCCCCCCCACCTGCAGAGCCTGATAACCAATGGCCAGGGTTTCCGGGAAGAGGCTCTTGACCCAAAAGCACCCTCCCCATGTTGAGGGTGTGTGACCTGGTACGGTTCGGGGGGGGGGGTCGCTCAACCCCCCGCTATCCTGTCCTCCAGACTGCATGCTCGGATAAGGGTCTGGTAAGGATTTTGAGGGGGAACCCACGCCAATTTTTTTTTTAATTTTGGCATGGAGTTCCCCTTAAAATTCATACCAGACCCTAAGGGCCTGGTATGGACTGGGGGGGAGGGGAAACCCACGTCTATTTTTTTCCTTGATTTTTCATCTATATTGCTGGGAGCCGGCAATTTATTACAGCCGCAAGCAAGTTTAAATGACATATTTTTCTTTAGAAATGTCATTTTGTTGTGGCACATTGCGCAGATGCGCCACTTTACAGGTAGACTAGGGACGCCCCAGGCATGATATTTAAAGGAATATTTCATTTTTATTGCTTCACTTTAAGCATTATTTAAATCACTGCTCCTGAAAAAACGGTTGTTTTGAAAACTTTTTTTTGCACTGATACATGTCCCCTGGGGCAGTACCCGGGTCCCCATACACTTTTTATGGCAATAACTTGCATATAAGCCTTTAAAATTAGCACTTTTGATTTATCATGTTTGTGTCCCATAGATTTTAATAGGGTTTGCATGTTCCCTAGAACTTTTTGCCATGTTCTGGTGTGAACCAAACCGGGGGGTGTTCGGCCCATCCCTATTTGCTACAATGGAAATTAGTGAGTGTACATCTTGTATAACAGTGTACATTTTCTGTCCCCTCAAAATAATTCAACACACAGCCATTAATGTCTAAACCGCTGGCAACAAAAGTGAGTACACCCCTAAGTAAAAATTTCCAAATTGGGCCCAAAGTGTCAATATTTTGTGTGGCCACCATTACTTTTCAGCACTGCCTTAACCCACTTGGGCATGGAGTTCACCAGAGCTTCACAGGTTGCCACTAGAGTCCTCTTCCACTCCTCCATGACGACATCATAGAGCTGGTGGATGTTAAAGACCTTGCGCTCCTCCAGTCTCTGAAGGGAGGGGATCATGCTCTGCTTCAGTATGTCACAGTACATGTTGGAATTCATGGTTCCCTCAATGAACTGTAGCTCCCCAGTGCCGGCAGCACTCATGCAGCCCCAGACCATGATGCTTGACTGTAGGCAAGACACACTTGTCTTTGTACTCCTCACCTGGTTGCCGCCACACACACTTGACACCATCTGAACCAAATACGTTTATCTTCGTCTTATCAGACCACAGGACATGGTTGCAGTAATCCATGTCCTTGTCTGCTTGTCTTGAGCAAACTTTCTTATGCATCATCTCTAGAAGAAGCTTCCTCCTGGGATGGCAGCCATGCAGACCAATTGGATGCAGTGTGCGGCATATGGTCTGAGCACTGACAGGCTGACCCCCCACCCCTTTAACCTCTACAGCAATGCTGGCAGCACTCATACGTCTATTTCCCAAAGAAAACCTCTGAATATGACGCTGAGCACGTGCACTCACCTTCTTTGGTTGACCATGGCGAGGCCTGTTCTAAATGAAACCTGCCCTGTTAAACCGCTGTATTGTCTTGGCCACTGTGCTGTAGCACAGTTTCAGGGTCTTGGCAATCTTCTTATAGCCTAGGCCACCTTTATGTAGAGCAACAATTCTTTTTTTCAGAGCCTCAGAGAGTTCTTTGCCATGAGGTGCCATGTTGAACTTCCAGTAACCAGTATGAGAGAGTGAGAGCGATAACCCCAAATGTAACACACCTGCTCCCCATTCACATCTGAGACCTTGTAACACAAACGAGTCACATGACACCGGGGAGGGAAAATGGCTAATTAGGCTCAATTTGGACATTTTCACTTAGGGGTGTACTCACTTTTGTTGCCAGCGGTTTAGACAATAATGGCTGTGTTGAGTTATTTTGAGGGGGCAGCAAATTTACACTGTTATACAAGCTGTACACTCACTATTTTACATTGTAGCAAAGTGTAATGTCTTCAGTGTTGTCACATGAAAAGATATAATAAAATAAAAAAGAGGGCTGTACTCACTTTTGTGGGATACGGTATGTGCATACATAAATACACACATACATGTACACATGCATAGAAATGAAAATCGAGAAATATCAGACTTTTTTTTATGAAGCAGGAGGTTTTTTTTCTGCCCCCCCCCCCCAATGTGTTTGCTGATTTGTTTTTTATCCTTTCTTCTGATGCTCCTTCCGAGTACCCACTGGAAGGTAGCCCTGTCTGTTTTGAGCAGCCTAACATGAGCCAGTGAGCTCTCCAAATGTTTTTGTCCTCTTAAGTTCCAGCACCTCTTGGATGTTTTTTCCTTCATTGACCTTTTAGGTGATTGTGTTACCTCACTTTGTTTTACCGTTCTTTATAAGGCTCCTTTGCCTTTCATGGAATCATCTGGGGGAGTTGACAATGCAGGATGATTTTTTTAATTGAGCCTGTGCTTTCCCCATGTACAGCAAAGTAACATGTTAGCAGTAATCCCATCCTTCCCTTTACCCCATACTCATCTGGCTATTGACCTAAGTAAAATCTTTGTATTTTATTCCATATAAAACATAGTATCAGTTACATAAAAGTAGCCTATGTTGAGCCTGAGTATTGGAAATACATACAGGTGATCAGCCAGGAGCCCAAAGGGAGAGAACACAGATGTCAAATGTGTCAGAAGAGCTTCAGTTCCAATGATGTTAGACTAGCAGTGTATAATCGTAGTCAGTGGCATCTGCTCTGGGTCTAGCATCATTGGAACCAGAGCACTACTGACACATTTGACATTTCTGTGTTCTCCCCTTTGGGCCCCTGACTGATCATCTGTATACCATTTCTAGTACTCAGGCTCAACACAGGCTACTTTTATGTAAGTGATTCTATATTTCATATGGAATAAATTACACAGATTCAAACTAACTCCTGTGCCCTAGTGTATCTTTCTCCTTTACTTTCTGGTAGCAGGATGTTGTATTTACATGTTTGTTAGAGGTTAGTAAATCAGAAATTTGTGAAGCCAAAGAATCCATATAACAATCAAGGAATGAGAATTTTCTGAAGGAGGTCGACAGTTGAAATTCCAAGGTTCTCATGACAGGTTTTATTTTTCAAAATAAATTGCTATACTGTTAGGCATTATAGACTTTGATGAACTAACCTTAAAGCGGTTATATACCGCTGGACGATTGTTTTATTTTTTTTGACCCTGCAAGGTAAAGTCATAATGTGATAGTATGCATCGCATACTAGCACGTTATGTGAAACTTACCTTAAAATGAAGCAGTTCCAGTGCCGCAATGTCAGCGCTGCAGGGGCTCCCATCTTCACCCGTCTTGCTTCTGGGTTGGGGGGCTCCGGCTCTGTGACTGTCTGGAGCCGCGATGATGTCACTTGCGGGCATGCGCGCAGGAGCCGTGTTCACGGCACAGGGCTCTGAAGAAATGGCACGGGTGGCCGTTCCTTCAGAGCACATGTACCAGGAATGTTTCTGGCTGCATGTAATGTAAATATCTCTTAAACAGTACATGTTTAGAAGATATTTACGCTACCTATAGGTAAGCCTATAATAAGGTATAATATAGGTAAAATTCAGTAAAGGAAGTTTTTCTTCCTCTTTAAACTGCTTTTGCAAATTGGCATTTCCACCCAGAAATGATTTGCTATAGGTAAACTGTGATCACACTAGCTTAAGGTAGATATTATCATATTAGATCTCTCAGCTGAGATCCTCAGGTCCATTCTCAGACATAAAGCACCAATATTCTTGCATCATCAAGAGGCATTCTGGTGTTCCTTTTGCATTTTCCATAGTGTAATGTAAATACTGTACATGTAGAATCTAGCAACATGAGCCCTTTATATTGGATGCAGCATAAGGGCAGAACTGGAAAGTAATTTTTATAAATCTTATTGCCAGGTTTTCTTACATATACAAGAAACTAGTGGTTGGGTTGATTTAATCTTCCTCTCTCTACCCAACATTGACCTCCAGTATCAATATGGTACAGACTGATCTTTGAGACCCTAAACTCAGATGCAGAACAAAAACTTGTGAAATAGATGTTGGTTTTCCTTTTTTTTTTTTTAAATGTTTTATCTTTTTTTGCAGGTTGCACCCATAATTAAAGAAAGAATGATGAGAAAAGGAAGCATGATGGTGGGATATCAACCACACCGTGACAAAGTCAACTTCTTCCGCCACATTGTCATCAGCCCCCAAGTGAGCCGTGAAGACATGGACTTCGTGTTGGATGAGATTGAACTGCTCGGCAAAGACTTGTAGCTGTGGCACAGCAGCACAATGTGCTGCTCTTAAATGGCTTGACAAAAGAGAGACTGCAGCATTTTACACTAAACATACACTGTAGTATAGACGTAGGCTAGACTGCCACATCATTTTATTTTCCTGACCATAATCAAGCATATTCTATACAAGAACAAGAAACAATAATTGTGCACTACAATATATTGTCTGCTTGTAGAATAAAACAGGCTATATCCTTACAGTTTACTTTCAGTTACATGTTTAGGCATTTTTCTATATACCCTATAGTATGCTTATGCCAAATATTCATAGTGGCATGGATTTTTTCTAAATTCACATGTCTGCCAATTGATGGTATTTATGCTAGTGTCCTTTGGCATTTATTCTATGCTAGTTATAATCTAAGGCATGCATACGGTATCAAAGGATATCCATACCCAAGGTCAGCTAGGACATAACACATTTAAATATAGCATACTTACAATTGCAACAATCATGCACAGAACAGTTTCACCTTCTGGTCATTTTGCCTGGGCTCAAAATCAGAGGAATTTCCCAATGCCTTGAATAACAAAATTCTCTGATACACACTCCTCACAGGCAGAGTGGCTGGATATAGAACTACCTGATGCAAAGCTTTGAAATGAACACTTTATGGTAATGGAGGAAAAGGAGTAAGTAAGGGTCTGTGTCGAGGAGCTTGCTTTTGACATCAGTTTGAGATGCTGCTGATATCATCTGGAGTTCATTGACAGGTGGATATGGCCTGCTTAAAGCTGCTTTTGTATTCCATAAATCTTTCACGGAGAGAGAAGCAACGTTGATGTGAACAAAGCCCATTGTCGTAGGCTTTAATAGTTATCCCAGTAAGTCTTCCGACCCCATTATACTGAAAATAGTTCAGTGGAATATATATATATATATATATATATATATATATATATATATATATATATATATATATATATATATATATATATTTAGTTAATGAAAAACTTGTTTCAACATTTAGCAGAATTAAAACTTTACCCCAGTCATAATAGAACATAACTTGATATTAAATCCACCTTCCCCAATAAAGAATGTATTGCTTGCTCTTTCTAGGGGATAGCTAACATACAGTAATACTGACCTTAAACTACACTGCTGATAACTGGTCCACCAAAGCTACATTCTCTGCATGCTAATGTCTGACCTGTTTTTTCAAGGACCTTCTCATGGATGTCACCACACCTGTAATCAGTGAAGGACGAATGACCACATCCTCAGGATGGGATGTGGCCTCTAGTAGGAATGGCCTCCTACTTTCTATCACTGAATGGGCCATGGTGTAAAGTAAATATTAGTGTATGTTTACCTATCCCCTAAAAAAAAGAGCAACAGGTACTCCAAAGGTGGAGGCATTGTGGAGATAATTTTTTTTTATTTTGAATGTGCCTGGAGTTAGACTCAAAGTAACTGTGCAATAGTTTTACAGAATAAAGAGAATAAAAATGTAAAGACTCAGGAAAAAAAATAGTTTGTGTCTACCTATAGAACAAAATAACTATACACTTATTTTTCTGTTCACAATGCAATCCAATTAGTTTTTTTTTTTTTTCTTTTTTTTTTATGAACTCGAGTTGTCTCCTGAAACAATCAATTAATTTATTATTATACATATATGATTGATTGGTATTAAACCATTATCACTTGTTTTTCTTTAATAAAAAATAATTAGATCTTTGATAGTGAATGAATATGTACAGAAGAATGTGTTGTGATCTTTTTTGACTGTTAGCACTGCTAGTTTAAATAATGCAATACCTAAACCTCTTTTTCATAATGACAAGTATTGGAATCTTTCTATGAATGTCTTTTACTCATGTTTTTGTTGTGTGCTGACTAAATTAAATATTGTTGCATTAAAACATAACCTGTCAGTGAGTAAGACTAGTATTTACTTTCAGATCAACCGTTGTGTACCCTGGGAGGTGTCTGCATCTGATGTGCAGGCTGAACATAGGGCTTCAACTGCTACCTAAGACCAGCCCCAGCAGTTAGGATTCAACATTAGAATATCAGTGGGCAATAAGAAATAATTATGACTATATATCCCTGTAGGTAGCCTGGGGAACTAGGGCCTCCCCAACCACATAGTATTTGATTTAAAAGCCTCTGGGTTGTACTTGCCCCCTGGACCAAAAGTTGCCAGTCAGCCCCTGTTTAAAGCATATGTAAACCCAAAAACAAACATAACATATATTGTAGCTTACCAGTCCTTAGATGTGCTAGCTGCATTTTTTTTATTTTTTACAGGCTGAGAACATTTCCAGCAATTACAGCAAATGCCTGTTACTCTTACCAGAAATGCATTCCTGGGAGCTTGAACGGAAGCAACTAGTCCCATCAATCCATCATGTAATAGAGATGAACAAAGTCAGACATGCTTGAAGTTCAATCTGTGTGACAACCATGGCTGCCCCTATAGATACAGTGCAGAAATAAAGCATAGCCATCCATGGAGAGCAGTTTGTTATTCACAAAAATGAATGTGAAAATAAGAAGCAATAAAGCCTGAAAAAGATAACTATGTTGTAATATATCCACTAGAACAGGTGCAATATATAATTTTTTTTGTTTGTAGATTTAGATACACTTTAAGATTAGGTGCCTGCAATTTACTATCATCTTAAATGAGCTTACATAGGAAGATGTATCTATCAATCTATCTACAGTATCTATCTATCTATCTATCTATCTATCTATCTATCTATCTATCTATCTATCTATCTATCTATCTATCTATCTATCTATCTATATATCTATCTATATTACTGTCACAGTGAAAAGGCACAGGCTTCAGATTACAAAATATTGCAACAATAGTCTATGCCGCAAATACTGTGAAACGAGAGGGGATGCAATGGCACCTCCAAGAAGGTAGGTTCATATTAATTCCAATCAGAAAAGGTCCTAATGAAAAGGGAATCTATGTAGGCTTTTCAGCCCCCCCCCCCCCCCCCCTAAAAGAAAAAAATGAATAAAATCGGTCAGCGAAAAATACTGTAGCTGCTGACTTTTCATAAAAGGACACTTACCTGTCCAGAGATCCAGCGATGTCCTCATCCGGGCTGGTTCTCTGCCAGTGCTCAGGTCTCCGGCGCTGGCATGTTTACTAAGGTAAAGGTTCCGCAGCCTTTCCGGGACCTGTGATGTGTCCCGGAAGGCTGCAGGCAAAGGGAGGGGAGGGGACTAAACTTCCACTTGGATCACCTGGTTTTGACAGATAACCACTCCCAAAAGAAATAAATGTGTCCAACAGTGGTAAGGGGGAGGGGAGTTGGAAAAGCAGAACTTCCCTTTTTGGGTGAAGTTCAGCTGTAAGATAAAACCAGAACTGCTACTACCATAGAGCAAGAAAAATGTAGGAAGGAAATGCTTATTATGGAGAAATAGGGAGGCTTTTCAGTGCTGCCTTGAGAGGCAAAGTTAGTAGGAAAACTCCTACATAAGACCATAGTAATGGTATCAAAGCATTTGCATTTTGTCCAGTTAAGACATCAAAACTCCTGGCATATATAAAACACACAAATTAACACCCCATATTCATTATTACATGGTTAATTGTATTTTTTAAATAGTAGCAAAATTTGACTTTGTAGCAGCCTTTCGGAAGTCCCTGTACAGCAAATCTCAGAGTAAAAAGCAGCCCAGAAAGCCAAACAGCGCAAGAAGAATCATGTTAAATCATGGTAAAATTTGAGAGCAGACCAGCAGAAAAATGATCTGATTGGAGTGCTTCTCTTTTCCCTGACCAGTCACAGAGTGAGGTGGCAAAGAGACGTGCAAGTAAAGAAAAACATGCAGCCAATCCCAAGACTTGATGGACAGAAATTCTAACTCACATGTATATATTTTTTGTGTGTATTTCCATGTTTCTGAGGGGTCAATCTATACAAAAAGATAAGTTCCTTTGCAGGTTGAAATGTGGCCTGAAAGTGACAATCACATTTAAAACTGTAAGAATGAAAGATGCTTAGCACTTTGCTCACTAGCTTACAATGGTCTTTTTGGTGCATTTACAAAAACAAAATAATTTGTGCCTACCTTTGCATCTGTTAAAACCAAAAGAAATAATAAAAGGGATTTTTTTTTTATTCAGTGCAAATATTTCTAGCTATACTATCCTCCCCCAATTCTTTTTTTTGCCAAATATGCAATAATTCAGTTATGAATTACAATGCTAAGCAGAGTTACTGAATAATTTATACTTACTGAAATTAGAGCAGAGATTTCAAATTACTCCACATAGCAAAACCATGCTAAGCCACTTTTTATCAGTATGGTTTAGAAACAAAACTGCAGTCAAACGACATAAAAGTGCCCACAGACACAGGATGCCTGCTGCTAATATCTGTTATTTAGACAGTCCATGGATCCCAGGATTCTACAATAATCAGAATTGCTATGGGGTGCAATAAAGCAGAATTTTCTCAACCAGCCAGATCAATAATGTATTTGTTGAAAAGGCCATAGAGTTGAGCTCATCATAGCTAAATTCAGTCAAATAGAGAACAATCTCCAATCTGGGGCACCATTTAAAAACGTAATAAACATACTGTACATTGGCAGCTAGCATTCTTTTTTTTTTCTCAATTTACCTAAGCATCAATGCCTCAGAAAACTGAGTGTAATGGCTAACCGACAGATATGACTTTGGGCGGTGAGATCATGACTAAATAATTGGATGCTTTCATGCAGTTTGTGTTTGGCCGGGGGGCAAACATTTTTTAAAAATCAGACCCTTTCAGATGGAAGAAAATGTTTTGGAAGTCAGATCATTTAGCTCTTAGTGCTCATTTTTCAAATTTCTCATGCTAATCCCAGCATCAGCTATGGCTCACACAGGTGAAGCCACTGGGGCAAATGTGTAACCTACAGCAAATCCAGTGCAAAATAAAAAAAAAAATTTTTTAGTCTAGTAAACATACAATATTACATAGGGATATTTTATATTTACAGTTTGTATGTCCCATGGCTGGTGTTTTTTTTTTGTATTGTTTTACTATGATGTTAATGGTTCTAAATAAACAGGTAGAATATAATCTCTAGCTATTTGGATCTAATCAGAGACACATCCCTCTTGTTAAATATTCATATTTAAAAAGAAACAAAAAGTGCAGAGTTAGTGCCAAACTTCCTTACTGGACTTTACATGAGTAGTAAAAATTAGACAAAGTATCAGCTCATAAACATGTAAATGCTCAAAATATTGTAAATAAACAAACTAAAAATGAATATAATAAGGCGTAGAAGTACTGCTGCACACTGTATTCAACTCCAGCTTTAAGTAAATAAAAGTGAATGAAAGAGATGCTTTAGATCAAGTCCCTGCCCTTCGGCAGATGACCAATGGGCGTGAACTTTAGCTGAAGCCTGTCTTTCATTCACTTTGAATTGGAGTTGAATACAGTGTGCAGCAGTATGCTATATTGCATCTTGGGGCGAGATGTGCTCTGTTTCTGCCAGCCATTGAATACAGTGTGTAAACCTGGGAGTCTGCTACTGTGGGCTTGGAGCAGTGCCAATCAGTTATAATATTCAAAAATGAATATAGTTTCCCTTTCAGGATGTCATCATTTGTGTACATCGGTATACATTTCCCCTCATTGTAAACTCTTTGTCAATCATGGCATTCAGCAATGTAGATCTATGTAAATCACAATGCCTGATATCCGATGACCAGCATAAAGAAGAAAAAAAATGCCATCACAGAGGTTTGTCCTGCTTGCTCGCTTGTCACCCACCAAATGAAAAGTCCAGTGGATGACAGCTGTTATATACAAGAGGGCAGGGTTTCCCAGTGATTAAATTTGCCATATACTGTATGGAAATGTCTATATATGGCTAATGACGTCATTGGTGGTTAAGGACTCGGCGGTGCCTGCACCTGCTGGCATCCTTAACAATCATTGACAGCAGGAAGCTGTCATGTCTAATAGCAGGAGTAATATCACCATTATACGTGATGTTCGGCTCCTGAAAAATGGGTAAATGTTTGGGCCTTTTTCTGAACACCTGAACATTTAAAGTTCCTGTTGAACTTCTGTTTGGACCCAACCTTGAACTCATCCCTACATCTGATCCATCCATCCACTCTCAACAATTTACTAGCACATGTCCTGTTTCACCAGCTGGCCTGAACCCCCCCCCCCCCTGCTCCACCCCCCCCCCCTGCATACTTCTTACTGCTCTCAATCAATGCCTGCATAGGCTTCCCTCATCTCCACTGTGCCTGGACCAACCTTTGACAACTATATCTGTGCATACTTCTTACTGCTCTCAATCATTGTTTTTTTTGTCTTTTTTTCCCTCATCTCCACTGCATCTATTTGTTCGTATCGTAACGATTCGTACATTTATTATTTTTTGTTGATTCGTTTTTTCCACACCCTTTCTCTTCACCACCAATACCTCTAATTCCTGCTTTTACCACTGCGCCACACCCTCCTCACACCAATACATCTTCTCTAGCACTACCTTAATATATCAGTAGAAAAAAAATGTTATTATATTGTTGTACTCACTGAGGCTTACAATAGCCTCTGGGTACAGTTACTGCTGGA
Source organism: Lithobates sylvaticus (assembly GCA_028564925.1). NCBI lineage: Eukaryota > Metazoa > Chordata > Amphibia > Anura > Ranidae > Lithobates > Lithobates sylvaticus. Next base: position 398,584,179 of record CM053030.1, read on the forward strand.
TGGGACAGCAAAAGGAATAGCATGGTTGACTTTTACAATTGTAAAATAGAAGTACACTTATCAAATCTACTGAACCCCTTTTGTGTGAGGCTATATAAGAAACCAAAAACTATAAAAAGAAAACCGGGCTTGTGTAACACATAAACGCTCCTTAAGGTATTATGCTGCAAACAACCCATGGTTAATTGGATAGCAGCTATACATAAAGTGCTGTGTTAATAGATAAATGAAAAGTCTTAAAGAAAAGATTAAAAAAATATAGTCCTTCAGTGAAAAGAATGAAAAAAAATCACCAAGATGAAATCATTATCAAAGGACACCAACACACAGGTCTTGTAGACGTGTTTCACATAGTACAGTTGAGCTTAATCATTACCAATTACTTGCAATTAGCGAGAGAGGGCTGAGAGAGAGAGAGCAGGCTGAGAGAGAGAGAGAGGGCTGAGAGAGAGAACTGAAAGAGAAAGGGTTGAGAGAGAGGGGGCTAAGAGAGAGTGCTGAGAGAGAGTACTGAGAGAGAGAGAGAGAGGGTCGAGAGAGAGGGCAGAGAGAGCAAGAGAGAGGCCTCAGTGAGAGGGCTGAGTGAGAGAGGCCTGAGAGAGAGAGCGCAGAGAGAGGGCTGAGAGCGGGCTTAGAGAAAGAGGGCAGAGAGAGGGAGGGTTGAGAGAGAGGGGGCTGAGAGAGAGGGCAGAGAGATAGAGGGCAGAGTAAGAGAAGGCAGAGAGAGGGCAGGGATAGAGAGGGCAGAGGGAGAGAGAGGGCTGAGAGAAAGAGGGATGAGAGAGAAAGGACAGAGAGAGAGGGATGAGAGAGGGCAGAGAAGGAGAGGGAGAGGGCAGTGAGAGAGGGCAGAGAGAGGGGGGCAGAGAGAGGGGAGCTGAGAGAGAGAGAGGGCAGAGAGAGAGGGGGCAGAGAGAGGGCTGAGAGAGAGGACAGAGAGAGAGAGAGAGGGCTGCATGAGAGGACAGAGAGAGGGAGAGAGGGCAGAGAGAGAGAGAGAGAGAGAGGGGGGACTGAGTGAGAGGGTTGAGTGAGAGGGCAGAGAGAGATGGGGCAGAGAGAGAGAAGGGGCTGAGTTAGAGAGGGCTGAGTGAGAGAGGGCTGAGTGAGAGAGGGCTGAGTGAGAGAGAGAGAGGGCTGAGAGAGAGGGCAGAGAGAGAGGGCAGAGAAAGAGAAGGCTGAGTGAGAGAGGACTGAAAGAGAGAGTGGGGTGTGAGAGAGAGGGGGAACACAGAGAAAGGGGGCTAAGAGAGACGGGGCTGAGAGGAGAGTGAGGGGGGAGATGAGAGAGGGACCGCTAGCTCTGTTATTGTTTCCAAGGGTGAAGTGGGACCCTTTTACACATTGTAAGATTTTTTCATTCTTTTCACTGAAGGACTATATTTTTCAAATCCCTTTTTCTTTAAGACTTTTTATTTATTTATCTATTAGCACAGAATTGTATGTATAGATACATAAGAAATGTCCAGTCCAGCTACTTCCTTACTTCAGGAAGGGAGCTAAATCTTGCTCCAAACCAAGAGAATCAGTATCATATATTGTCGTTTTCAATGTAAATGAATTCCAGCTTCTGAGTTGTCAGTGGTATACCTTTATAAGAACAAAAAGTGAAACCATGGAAATGGCAAATTAATAGTCATTAGTCAACCAACAGTGGTATAACTTGAATGTTTAAAATGCTTCCACTTTTTGATCTTGTTAAAAATGTAATTTGAAAAACATGAATAAAACTTTCTTCTGTTAAGACTAGGGATGAGCCGAATACCCGCCGGTTCGGTTCGCAGTAGAACATGTGAACAGGCAAAAAATTTGCTTGAACGCGCAAACACCGCTAAAGTCTATGGAACACGAACGTGAAAAATCAAAAGTGCTAATTTTAAAGTCTTATATGCAAGTTTTTGCCATAAAAAGTGTTTGGGGACCCGGGTCCTGCCCCAGGGCAGATGTATCAATGCAAAAAAAAGTTTTAAACCAATGTTTTTTCAGGAGCAGTGATTTTAATAATGCTTAAAGTGAAACAATAAAAATTAAATATTATTTTAAATATCGTGCCTGAGAGGTGTCCTTAGTATGCCTGTAAAGTAGCACATCAAAATTACATTTCTAATGGAAAAAATGTCATTTAAAACTGCTCGTGGCTGTAATGTATAGTCAATCCCGGCAATATAGATAAAAATACCAAAAAAAATGGTGTGGATGCCACCCCCAAAATTCATACCAGGCCCTTCAGGTCTGGTATAAATATTAAGGGGAACCTTCATTTTTTTTTAAATGGCGTGGGGGTCCCCCAGGCACTATATACTCTGAACAGCAGTATATATACTATATGGCATGCCCTATTTACTCTGCAGAAAATTGGGCCTTGGGTGTTGGTGGTACCAGAACACTGTAAGCCCTCTCAGTTACTCTTGGTGGGTGCAGGAACGGGCCCTGCTGCAAAATATTATATCAAGAATTGTAATTACATATCCCTGTTAAACAGGGGCAGAAAAATTGGGCCTTTGGTGGTGGTGCCACAACACTGTAACCCCTCACAGATACTTTGTTGGGCGCAGGAACGGGCTCTGCTGTGAAATATTATAGCAAGAATTGCAATTACATATCCCTGTTAAACAGGGGCAGAAAAATTGGGCCTTTGGTGGTGGTGGTGGTGTGCCACAACACTGTAAGCCCTCAGAGTTACTCTTTTTGGGTGCAGGAACGGGCCATGCATTGAAATATTATATCAAAATTTTTAATGACATGCCCCTGTTAAACAAGGGCAGAAAAATTGGGCCTCGGGTGGTGGTGGGGTGCCACAACACTGTAAGCCCTCAGAGTTACTCTTTTTGGGTGCAGGAATGGGCCCTGTGTTGAAATATTATATCAAGAATTTTAATTACGTGCACATGTTAAACAGGGCCAGAAAAATTGGGCCTTGGGTGGTGGTGGTGGTGGCCTAAACCAAAAATATTGTTGGAAGCTAGCATCATCAAGATTGAGGAGGAAGAGGATAGTCAGCATAGGCAGTCTTCAAGGGATCCTGCATCCATAGCAAATTCAATCAGTTACATCAGCATCAGGTGCTTGGTAGCTGCTGATCCAAAACTGATTCATTTTTATGAATGTGAGGCTATCAATGGAGTCAATGTGGACAGGAACACTCTTTGATCCATTACAAACCCTCCAGCAGCACTGACTGTGCATTCAGAAAGCACGCTGGATGCAGGACAGGTCAGTAGCTCAATTGCATATTGAGCAAGTTCTGGCCAGTGGTCCAAGACCCAGTAACCCAGTGGATGCTCTGTTGGAAAGTCTACTCTTGCCCCTTGATATTCCTGCACCATGTAATGTAGATGCTGGCGATGGTTGCTTGAACGAATCAGACCTTGGCACTGAGGACTGCAAAATTGTTTAAAGGCATCGGTCAGCCAGCCACCTTCTCCACCGCTCTTCCTCTGACTGAACGAAGCCTCAGCAACACGTTGTCCAGTACTAGGAAATGGTAACCTCCCAGGGTCTGGAAATGTGTTGCACAAACCTTTCTTCAAGGCCTTCTGAAGATGTTTCATTCTCTGCTCCCTCTGTAAAGGCAGGATGAGTTCTGCAACCTTACCCTTGTAACATGGATCAAGAAGGGTTGCCAGCCAGTAATGATTCCTCTCCTTGATACCACGAATTCTAGGGTCCTTTCGCAGGCTTTGCAGAACCAGGGAGGCCATGCAATGTACATTTGCAGAGGCATTCGATTCGGAGTCCTCTTGGTCACTAAGGATCACATGACCCATAACTACCTCCTCCCAGCCACGTACAAATCCTTAGGTTTCTGGGGACTGAAAACCATCCCTGCTCTACATCCATGCTGACACAATCCTCTTCCTCCTCCTCTTCTTCCTGTGTGTTTGGCGGGCCTGCAGGAATGCTATCTGGATAAAGGGGGCCTTGAGAGGTAAGGAAGTCCTCCTCTTCCTCCCGCTGTTTTGCCTCAAGTGCCCTGTCCATGATTCCACAAAGTGTGTGCTCCAACAGGAAGAGGCACAGTGCATTGTCGCTGCTCACCATCCTTGTGGCCTCCTCAAATGGTGACAGGACAGTGCATGCATCCTTGATCAGTAGCCACTGTCGTGGCAAAAAGAAGCCAAGCTTCCCTGACCCTGTCCTGGTGCCATACTCACACAGATACTCATTGATGGCCCTCTGATGTGGGGGAAGCCGCTGCAGCATTGCCAACATTGAGTTCCACCTGGTGGGCAAGTCAAATGAGGTGGTTGGTGGGCAGGTTGCATTCCCTTTGAATGTCAGCCAGCCGAGCCGTGGCATTGTATTACCGGCGGAAATGACCACAGACTTTTCTGGCCTGCCTCATGGTGATCCTGTAAACCTGGGTACCTGCTCAAGAACCGATGCACCACCAAATTCAGGACGTGTGCCAAACATGGAACATGGGTCAAGTGTCCCTGTTGGAGGGCAGAGAGAATGTTGGTGCTATTGTTGCATACAACCATTGCTGGTTGAAGCTGGCATGGCGTCAACTACCTCTGAGCCTGCCCCTGCAGAGCTGACAGAATCTCTCCCCCAGTGTGGCTCCTGTCCCCTAGGCAGACCAACGTAAGCACCGCATGGCATCTTTTAGCCTGACTGCTTGCTTAGCCCCTTGAACGCTTACGGAGCACCGCTGGTTCTGCAGAAGATTCCATAGAGGAATAATAGGAGGAGGTGGAGGAGAGAGCTGTGGCAGAATCACCACTAGCATTTTGGAGGCGTGGTGGCGGAACAAGCTCCAACAACACTGAACCCTGTCCTGCATCCTTCTCAGCTGCCAGCAGAGTTACCCAGTGCACCGTGAAGGAACGGTAATATCCCTGCCCATGCCTGCTGGACCATGAGTCAGCGGTAATATGAACCTTGCTGCTGACCGCCCTGTTCAACAAGGCCAAAATATTGCCTTCCACATGCCGGTAGAAAGCCGGAATGGCTTTCCGTGAAAAGAAATGACATTTTGGAACCTGCCCCTGAGGTACAGCACATTCCACAAATTCATGAAAGGGGACAGAGTCTACCAGCTGAAAAGGCAACAGTTGCAGTGCTAGCAATTTGGCCAAGCTAGCATTTAGACGCTGATCATGTGTATGGCTGGGACCGAATTTCTTTTTTAATGGTTCAGCAACTGGGGTAGTGAAATTTGCCTGCTAAAATCAGATGATGGTGTACTGCTAGCAGATTGGCTGCAAGCACTTGGGACACCTATTGCTATACCTTTATTCCTCTCAGTGCAGGTTTTTGGAGGACTGGAGGTATAATAGGGTTGGAGATCCCAGATGAGGAGCAAGGAGAAGTCTGCCTTTTTATTTGATATGGGTCTTTCAAGTGCTGTTGCCAACGGACTGAAAGGCAGGTCGCCATATATCTGGTCAAGCATGTGGCGATGAAGTGGCTGCTGTTCTGGCCAGGCTTGATCCGCTTCAGACATAGGTTGCAAACAGCAATGGTGCAATCTGCTGCACATGTGTCGAAAAAGGCCCACAGGGTCAGCGGGGAGTCAGCAGCGCCCTGCACCTGCGGAGCTCTGCGTTGTGATGCAATAGGGTGGCTGTCCTTAAGCTGCCCCCTAGAGGACATCCTGTCTCGTTGTGCCTCCTCCTCTCTTCTCTCAGGTACCCAAGTAGAGTCAGTGACCTCATCTTCCCCTCCCTCCTCATCACTGGAGCAAACTTGGCAGTGTCCTGCAGCTGGGGGAACATGACTGCCAGTTTCTTTTTCTTCTTAAGCACCCCCTCCCTCTAGGCTCACGTTACTCCCTTCCTCAATCCGGGAACCAACATTGAAGCCTTCAAATCACTGCACATCCTCTAGCAGCATGTACCTGTTATATCCTCTGAGTTGTGAGAGACACAAGACTCTGGTCTGGAACAATAGATGTTTATTTCAGTACTCACTGTACACTGCAACATGCATCTCAGGACAGTACATCTTATTATGCTTCCTTACATGTGCTCTAAGATGGCTACTATGCCCCTTGACCCTTGTCATCACTCCTGGGTGGAGCCATCCTTAAAGTGATAGTACATGTGGAACCCTTCAGGTATAACAGTACCCGACATTGTGGTCGACTAATTCTGGAGACTCCTCCGTGCATGATGGTGGGGCTACGGAAGGAGTGGACAAGGAGCCGGTGGAAAATGCCGCTTTGGCAGCTGCGTTGGAAGGCAAACTACTGTTATCCACTCCACCAACTCCACTGCATGTTCTGGCTCAATAACATGGCCAGCAGCAGCAGAAAAAAAGGACAAGCGTGCCCCATGGCCACCTGCAGAGGATGCACCATGTCCACGACCAGCACTGTTGACTGTAGACACAGAGGCTGCTTGCCCTCTTTTAGTGGCCTGTGAGCGTCTGCCTCTCCTTGGTGGCCTTCCAGACATGATGTATTTTTTGTTTTGCAAAACCACACTACACTGTATTATATACTGTGTATACTGCCTGAAGTGTATTAGAAAATGTACACACTGTATGAGATACCGTGTACACTGCCTGCACTGTATTAGCAACTGTACAATGGCTGCACTGTATTGTATACTGTGTACACCACCAGAAAAGTAGTAGAAACTGTACTACGGCTGCACTGTATTGTGTACTGTGTACACCAACAAAAGTGTAGTAGAAGCTGTACACACTATATTAGATACTGTGTACACCGCCTGCTCTGTATTAGAAACTGTACAATGGCTGCACTGTGTTTTATACTGTGTACACCACCAGAAGTGTAGTAGAAACTGTACACACTGTATTAGATACTGTGTACACCGCCTGAAGTGAATTAGAAACATTACACCACAGAATGCACTGTAGGCTACACTGGATGCAGAGTATATATATATATATATATATATATATATATATATATATATATATATAATATATATATATACATATATATATATATATATATATATATATATATATATATATATATATATATATATATATATATATATATATACAGTACCTCACAAAAGTGAGTGCACCCCTCACAATTTTGTACATATTTTAGTATATCTTTTCATGTGACAACACTGAAGAAATTACACTTTGCTACAATGTAAAGTATTGAGTGTACAGCTTGTATAACAGTGTACATTTTCTGTCCACCTCAAAATAAATGTCTAAACTGCTGACAACAAAAGTGAGTACACCCCCTAAGTGAAAATGTCCAAATCGGGCCCAAAGTGTCAATATTTTGTGTGGCTGCCATAACCCGGTATCCTCTTCTTCAGTGGGCAGTCCGCTTCAAGATAAAAGTGGTCTCTGCTGCAGATTCACTGCAAGATCACTTTTATCGGTGGCAGGAGAGGGCCCCCCTCCCGCCGCGCTCCGGTGCCCTCCGCAGCTTACCGGAGCCGTCGGTAGTGGTGGAGGCAATCGGATCCTTTCCCTAGCCTGACATTGAGACGAGTGAGGGGAAGATGGCCCTCACCCCATATTATTGCATGGTGGAAGCAACATCAAAACGTCACTTACGCCCATAGCTCTTAAAGGACCATTTTTTTTTTTAAATTACAAATTTTTTATTTAGTTATCTTTTTTTTTTTATTATTGCATTTTTGTGTAAATATGAGATCTGCTGTCTTTTTGACCTCATATCTCATATTTAAGAGGTTCTGTCATGCTTTTTTCTATTACAAGGGATGTTTCCTTGTAATAGGAATAAAAGTGACACATTTTTAAACAGTGTAAAAAAATAAAATAAAAAAACGCGCCCCATCCCGCCAAGCTCGTGTGCAGAATCGAACACTTACACAGTAGCGCCCACATATGAAAACGGTGTTCAAACCACACATGTGAGGTATTGCCACAATCAGTAGAGCAAGAGCAATAATTTTACACCTCCTCTGTAACTCAAAACATGCAACCTGTAGATTTTTTTAAACGTTGCCTATGGAGATTTTTTTCACGAGCGGGCGCAATTTTGAAGCGTGACATGTTGCGTATCAATTTACTCGGCGTAACATTTTCTTTCACAATATAAAAAAAAGTGGGCTAACTTTACTGTTGTCTTATTTTTTAATTCAAAAAAGTGTATTTTTTTCCAAAAAAAGTGCACTTATAAGACCGCTGCGCAAATACGGTTTGAAAGAAAGTGTTGCAATGACTGCCATTTTATTCTCTAGGTTGTTAGAAAAAATATATATAATGTTTGGGGGTTCTAATTAATTTTCTAGCAAAAAAAAAAACAGTTTTTAACTTGTAAACAACAAATCTCAGAAAGAGGCTTGGTTCTTAAGTGGTTAAATTAAAAATGTTGGTTATGTAGGTCTGTTTAAGTGTATATATAGATCCTGGCAATGAAAAAGTCCTATTTGCTTCTTTTTGGTTAGTTAAATATTTCACTAAAAGTGTTTTTTATATGTTTGATAAGTACAAAAATATACAATGGTCCTGGTTAGAAATCCAGCATGCTCTCTACCTATGTTGGCTGTTATTAGTTGCATTATTTCCATCTCTCTTTGTGGTATACAGAGGACTTTTCCTGGAGATGAGGAGTGTTTACAGGCCAGCACTCGGCTCAGGACCTGAAAGCAAATGGAGATCACTAGAGTAGCAGTGTCTACTTTTGTGATTTCCAGCTACCAGGGCCATCAACCAGGTGTGGTTTATACATAGTTACATTGTCCAGGCTAAACCAATATAACTATGCAAAGTACCCATACCTGGAATTTCTCTTTAACGTCTTCCTTATTTATTTTATTTGAAATGTATAATTTCATATTGGTTACTTGAACACATACTCTTTATGTGTATGCGTAGAGTTCTTAAGTGCAAATCAATGACATTTTTGATAATTCTACAGAATCAAATTATAACATACTTACTTAGCCAGTTATTGACATCTATATAAAAGTCTTTAGAAATTAAGTAAAAATTCTCATAATAAAATCAAAGGATCATCATGGCTTGTTTCAGTTAAAACATTTCTAAGATCAATAATGTCCTACGTATGATTTGGTTTAAATGAACTGTAAAATACTCAGTACATTTTGAAATACCATGTCAGATTCTATATCATTAGATGTCTTCAGCACAATTTTGTAAAGTTCAGTAGAGCATTTTATATCAGTGCAGCCAGAGAGAAGATTTGTAAGCTACATCTAAAGTGGAAAGATAGAAAACAGCTGATCTGGTACAAATGTGCAAGAAACTGCTGCTAACATTTTTTTAAAGCAGATTATAATGGTTTGGGGGTCAGTTCAATTTATTGGGTATGTTTAGATAGTTTACATCTGTTTATATCGTAGCCCCCTTTTGGGGGAGGTGTAAACCAAATGCCCCCCTCCTTTAACAGCATATTGTGCTAAACCTGTAGGTAGAAGAGAACCAGAACCTTCGCTAACTGGAAGAGTAGCTTTGACAATAAAGTTGGCAGTGCCTCCACCTAGGACAGGGCCTCTATGAACAGAAGAGATTCCCTTCCTGGGAAATAAACCAGTAATCTAATCAAAGTAATTTGGAGCAGAGGAACTTCTGTAACCAGTATATATCATTAACCATAAGTATATAATGTAGATGCACACCAGTATGGGAATAATACAAGCTTTATATAAGAAAAAAATTATAATTATATTTGTAATTTACAAACAAGTGTTATCAGCAAAGGGCCCAACCTGAGCTATGCTGAAATTGTGCACATATGCTCGGGTATATATAGTTATTATTACAGCTACCGCCAGATGAATGTTGCCAAAAAGTTCAGTTACAAGGGGCGGAGTTTGCCGGAGACCAAGATGGCCGCGGTATAGCAGAGCTCCGTCCACAGCGGGACAAAAACGGCTCATCACACAGCCCCCAAAGCTTTACCAGCACCAGAATGGCGGCGTTTTAGCTCCCCAGACCCTCCAGGCCCAAGTGCCAGCATGACTAGGAAAAAAACCGGGGAGTCCCGGCCGCAAAAACTGACGGAATTCTTTCCGCTGGGGCCCAGGCAAGATGGCGCCGGCGCGTCAGGGAAACACACAGGGAGACAGCCACAAGGTCCATCACAAGAGAGCAAGGCGCACAAACGAAGGAACCCACAGAGGACCTCGCTATCCCCACCAGCTACACCATCATCAGGCAGCCCTGAGAAGGCAAGAGTGCGGATGGATGCAGCAGAGGCAGACAATGAGGTGAGCTCTGCACATGATTCTGGGGAGGATACAAGAGAGTTGCCTGACTCTATAGATCATTTCCCAACTAACAATCAGCCAGTAATTGATACTGTGCTCAAGGAGATGCTGGTGTCCCTAAGGAGCTCCCTGCACTCGGACATGGTGTCCTGTATGCACTCATTCAGTAAAGAACTAAATGCAGTGACAGAGAGAGTGACACATACAGAGAATAAGATGGGGGAGTTTGCTGCTACTATCAATGCCCTGGTAGATGCAAATGAGGATAATGAGCATGATATAGAAGGCGTAAAAGCCAAAATGGCGGACATGGAAGATAGGGCCAGGAGGAACAATATTAAGATACGCGGGATACCAGAATCAGTCCTGCAACATGACCTCCGTTACTATGCTAGTCAGCTTTTCAACACGGTCCTTCCAGAGATGACCACACTTGACTTCACGGTAGACAGAATTCACCGCCTGCCCAAGCCCACACACCTTCCAGCAAGTGTACCTAGGGATGTTATATTGAGGCTACACTTCTACCATACTAAAGAAAAACTGATGCAAGTCTACCGCCAGAAGGAGCATGTCCCTTCACCGTACGCGGATCTGCAAATATTCGCTGACCTGTCCCAGTACACGCTCCAAAAACGTAGGAATCTAAACACCATTACGAAAGCACTCAGAAACCACAAGCTGAGCTACAAATGGGGTTTCCCTACAAAGCTAATCGTCACGAGGGGAGGCAAAGAGTACAATATGGATTCATTGGCTAAAGGCATGGCCCTTCTAGAATCCTGGGGCATCATACCTGAGCAGGAAGATGCATCTAACATCACCTCCAAGTCCAATACTCGCGATTCCGGATGGCACATGGTGAATAACAAAAACGCCCGCTCCCACAAATGACGGGGTCGGTGGTAAAAGTGAACATTATTACCCGCTGTGGGGTGAGTCACCTTTTCTCTGTTCGGCTCTCCTAGTTGTTGGTCAGTCGGACCACCTTACCCCTACTGCTTACTGAGTGACCATGAGTCACACCCATTCCTTTCTTTCTGCAGTTGGGCTGAAAGCCTGGGTTTTGCTTTTTTGTTGCACGAACGTTGACTTTTTTTTTCCTTTCCTAGTCAAGGTTCACCTCTCAAATACCAAAAGTTCCAAGGGTATAAGTCGCAGAAAAATCAGAATCTCTACAAGTATCCAGGCAAGTTGCCATACAGCGTTTAAAGTAAGTGGAATACAATATTCCGGCACCACACATTATCCCACCCAATGGCTGTTAAGTTCCTGACTGTCAACGCCAAGGGCCTTAATCACCCTGCGAAGCGTAGGTCTCTGTGGAGGGAGGCTATACAGAGCAATTGTGATATATTGTGTGTCCAGGAAACACATTTTAGCATCACATCACCTCCTAAGTGTACCCACCCCAAATTTCCATTTATATTCTCAGCTAATGCTGAATCCAAGAGAAAAGGAGTGATGATAGCCATAAAAGACTCAGTGGCTTTCAAACTCCAAAAAGTCATATGTGATCCTCAAGGGAGATACATCGTCTTGATTTGCGACATCAACACCACCACCTACACGATTGCCAATATATACGCCCCTAACACCAGGCAAATAAGGTTCTTTCATAGGACTATGAAGAAGATACAATCAGAAAAAAAAGGTTTGCTGCTGGCCTGCGGGGATTTTAACATCACCCCAGACCCAAAGATTGACTCAACATCTAACCCGAAGCGTTCACCTCCCTCACTGAAGTCCGCCATAAGATCTCATGAATTGTATGATGCATGGAGATGTATTAACGCCTCAGAGAAAGACTTCTCTTTTTTTTCAAGTGCTCACCAGTCCTACAGCAGGATTGACCTATTTTTAGTGGACAAGAGAATCTTGTTTCAATGCAAGTCTGCTACTATTAACAGTATTACATGGTCCGACCATGCTTCTGTGAGCTTAGTGGTGGGCGATCTCTCTATGCGTGGTCCTCCCTTAGTGTGGAGAGTTAAACCTACTATTCTTCAAGACAAGGCCACCAAGGGACACATTCTAAAAAAATTAGAAGAATTCTTTGAAAATAATGTGGGCTCAGTATCGAGCCCCTACACTGTTTGGAATGCTCATAAAGCGTTTGCTAGGGGTCTATTGATCCAACAAGGAGCTAGGCTCCGGAGGAGAAGGCAACAGCGGGTTGTGGAATTGGTGACCCAAATAGATGAAATTGAAAAACAAAACAAATCCTGTACTTCCCATACCCTCACTGAAAAATTATCCCTACTCAGAAATGACCTGAGATTATTATTTATGGATGACTATGAAAAGGCACATAGAAGGCTCAAACTGACATACTACACTAGTGGCAACAAGGCGGGGAAGTTACTTGCCAATAAAATCAAGGGCCATAGGTACAAAACCCAGATTCCCTTTGTGAAACATCCCATCACACATGATAAACAATATCACCCACAACATATAGCTGATGCATTTAGTCACTATTACAGATCATTATATAACATTAAAGATGATAATAAAACAACACAACCTTCACAGGAATCCATTCAACAATTCCTGAAACTAATTAATCTTCCCACATTGTCACAAGATCATCTCACAGTACTAAATTCCCCAATAAATCTAGAAGAAATCAAACAAATTGTAAAGACACTCCCTTCTAATAAATCCCCAGGCCCCGATGGGTTTACTGGGGAATATTATAAGACATTTCAAGACGTATTGGTGCCCAATTTGGCAAGAGTTTTTGATGCTGCTGTTGCTTCTTCCTCCTTTCCTGAAGAGATGTTGCAAGCTTTGATTGTTGCGTTGCCGAAACCGGGTAAGGAACCTGATGTACCGCAGAACTTCCACCCCATTTCATTGCTAAACAATGATATTAAGTTATATGCTAAGCTTTTGGCGAAAAGGTTAGTGGACATACTACCCTCTCTTATAGATATGGACCAATCTGGGTTCACCAAAGGCAGACAGACTGCCGATGCCACTAGGCGGCTTATTGATGTTGTTCATGTGTGTGGGTACGGTCGGACACCTTCTCTGCTCCTAGCTTTGGATGCCGAGAAGGCGTTCGACAGGATCCACTGGGAGTTCCTAGCGATGGTGTTGAAGAAATTTGGGTTCACAGGCTTTATGTACAATGCAATAATGGCACTTTACTCCTGCCCATCGGCAAGGGTCTATATCTCAGGGGCCCTGTCTACTCCATTTGAGATTTCGAATGGAACTAGACAGGGGTGTCCCCTATCTCCGTTAATTTTAAATCTGCTGATAGAGCCACTCGCTACTTATATTCGCACACACCCCACTATAACAGGCATTAAAATCGGCAAGAGAACTCATACCATTAGCCTCTTTGCCGACGACATAATTTTGATGCTCTCCAACCCAGGTGTTTCCCTCCCAAGTGTACATGAAGCTCTGCTACTATTTAGCAGTGTGTCATATTACAAAGTCAATGAAACAAAATCATACATAATGAATCTAGGCACACCAGAAGGGGTATGTCAAAAATTAAAACAAAACCTACTATATACCTGGGAAACGGGGGGCATCAAATATCTAGGGGTCATTATTACCCCTAAGACAGATGATCTGATTTCTGCAAATTATACCCCCTGCTTGAACACCTTGGCAAGTAAACTTTCCAAGATAGCCCTCAGTGAATTGTCGTGGCTTGGCAGATTAGCTGCATTTAAAATGCAAATTCTTCCACAGCTGCTATATTTGTTTAGAACATTGCCGATTCCAATTCCCAACTCTTATTTCCGCGCCTTACAATCCACCATTAATGGATTCTTGTGGGCGGGCAGAAGGGCGAGATGTGCCTTCAGCAGATTGACCAAACACAAAACAGCGGGAGGGATAGGGCACGTTCATGTGCAGGATTACTATTTCGCTACAATCCTTGCCCAACTCCAGCACTGGATGAGGGAAGACTCCAACAATATATGGAAAGACATTGAGAGCACGCAAGTACCGAAAGGGAACCTTAGGGACTTTATACTGACTGCCCAACACAACCAATCACTGCATAAGAAACTATCGCCCTCAATCCTAGCATCAGTTAGAGCGTGGACACACCTATGTAGGGGTCGGGAATGGATTGGCGAGACAGCGCCAGTGAAATTCCCACTTTCTGCACTAACACACATGATACCTGACTTTAATCTTTCCAGGTGGGAAGATGGGGGAATAAGGTGGTTATGTGATATAATGGATGATAGCAAAGTCAAAGAATTCACCAGACTGCAAAACGAATACCAACTTCCCAACGCAGAAATCTACAAACATTCTCAAATAGTCCACCTAGTCAAGCAACACCCACATCTTACTATAGAGCTACCAAAGAAACTGACACAACTATTTTCATCGTCCTCAGAGAGAAGCAAAGGTATATCAATTATCTACCTAAGTTTGCAGGAAAAAAATATATGTACTAAATCTACATCTATGGTAGCTTGGGAGAAGGACATAGGACAGGAATTTACGACCTCAAATTGGGAAAAATCATTAAGACTGACGTACTCTTCCACCAAAAGCACTAACCTGGGGGAAATGCAACAAAAAATCCTACTCAGATGGTACTTGACACCCCATCATATTGCAAAGATGTTTCCAGGTGCCTCTCCGAATTGTTGGAGAGAATGTGGAAACGTAGGAACACTAATGCATATACTATGGTCATGTCCCATCTTAAAGCCATTATGGACCTGGTTGGAGGGGTTAATTTCAGAAATCATAGGTACCTGTCAGACGCTATCCCCAGGGATGGCTCTCCTATCCTTGGAATTGCATTCTATCCCCACAATATATAGAGTTGTAGTGTCCCACATTCTATTGGCTACCAGACTGACCATACTGAGACACTGGAAGACTGCAGCGGTCCCGACAATCACTGAAGTAGCACAGCTTATAAATGTTAATGGCACATTCGAGGTAATGCACGCCTCAACAATGGGGAAATACACCACTACACAGAACCTGTGGGATCCTTGGAACGATTGGTCCAAAAAAAATCTGATAGGTAAATGAACATTAGGAAAGCATTTTCTTGGAGCTTGAAAGGCATCAAGAGCAAACATCTTGACTAGTGTAATTTAATTTAATTTCTTGTTTATTCCGTTTTTTTTTCTTTTTTTCTTTATTTCTATTGTCATTCTTACCTTCACTCATATTTTCATTTGTGGAGGCGTGTACAATACTATGCCTCTTGGCGACATTGGTAGCATCCTACTACATGGAGTAATAGAGTTCCAGTGGCTGCTAGACTCATTTAGAATCCCAGTTCTGGGTGGGGGGCTATTGGATCTTCTCCCGTATGACACAGTGTGAGCCCAGTGGGGGTGTTGGGGGGAGGTTCAGTGGCTTACCTCTTACGATATCATCAAGAGTATAACAGGCCAATCTATTAGTTCATTAAACTACTCCAGTTATTGTTTATTACGTTATAAGTTGATTCTGTATCTACACTGATATTGCATATGGTAATTGTACTTTACAATGTTTCTGATATCCTTTTCCCCTTCTGTATATGTTTCTTGGAAAAACTTAATAAAAATATATTGTTATAAAAAAAAGTTCAGTTACAGGGTCTCCTGAGGATTATCATGATGTGGCATCCTACTTTGTGTTGGAGACCTGAACATAAGATGGGCAGTTATTGGGAGATCCTCCAACTGTTGTCCAACCAGCCTGGAATGCAGCTTCTGGAATGCAGCTAGTTAAGAAGGTGTGGTGTGACACTAGGATTCAGTGTCCGTCTATCTACTCTGTGCTTTAGTCCCCCCCAGTAGTTTCTTATCTAACAAGCAACCAGACCTCTAATTACCAGAAGTGACAGTCAAATGACTAGCCTGGTTCTAGACTATTCTGGTTATCAAGCCCTTATCTAAAACTAGCTGTAAAATCTGAGACCAGAAGGGACAGGGTTAACTAAAATAAAAGGAGCTGCATATGAAATCTATTGCAATAAACAGGTTCACCTACTAATATACTGGAAGATGACCACTACATACATATAGTAGCACAGACCTAGCTATCTGGTACTGTGCATGTGAGATAACAACAATAGGACAGATATTTGTCTGTCACTAGAATTCAGATCAATATAGATAACTACATTTAAACAACCATGTCACAGGAACAATAACCTAATAGTCTCTGAGTATGGTCTGGATAAAATACAGTATTACAGTAATGTGGCTCCTGTAGGTCGATATGAGGTGTCAGCTCCTCTACCTCTTTCCACTTCCTCCTTCTGGAGTTTTTCTTTTATACATAAGAGTGTGATATTAGCAGCTAACAGTAGAGGGCAGCAGACCTTACAATATAAATCTCTATTTTATGCATTTTATTATGAATTACACCCATGACACAGGGTTCACCGAGATTAATGGATTTCTAAAAAGTCAGTAAAACAGAATCTGTATGTATGTTGCATCTCCATTTACTTGTTGGCTGAATATGGAAATAGAAAATATATATATGCAATATTTCATATTTTCCTGACATGTTCGACTACAGCAGCAATATCAATCTGAGGAGAGGGTAGTGTTAAGCTTCGTACACACGTTCGGATTGGCCAACAAAACCATGGAATTTTGTCCAAAGGGCGTTGGCCCAAACTTGGCTTGCATACACACGGCCACACAATTGTTGGCCAAGAAACACAAATGTAGTGACGTACTACGTTGCTTTTCAGCTCTTTAGCGCCACCATTTGGGCTCCTTCTGCTAATATCGTGTTAGTAGAAGTTTGGTTAGTGTTGATTCGCGCTTTTCATTTTGCACTTTTCAGTTTGTTTCTGAATGGCCATTCGTCAACCAGCCATGTTTTCTTTTTTTAATGCAAAATAAAAAAAAATGTGTAGAATAATACTTGGCTATGTGTTTTACTTCAATTGACAGTTTGGGAGTAGGCAGTTATATTTAAAAAAATACAATGTACAATTGACAAGGGACACCAACATCAAAAAGTTTGCAATAACTATCAGTATCACCAGCAAAGCAGCTCCATTATTATCCCATTATAGAAGAAGACAATTGTGCGCTGCATTTCGAGATTTCATTATTTGCCACGTCACGAATGATAATTCTCCATTACGAATGCTAGTGACTGCTTCTGGCTCGTCCTTGCTTCCGAGCATGCATGTTTTTACTTTGGACTTTTGTCTGAAGGACTTGTGTATACACGCTCGGAAAATCCAACAGACATTTGTTCGCGGAAAATTTTAAAACATGCTAGCCAACATTTGTCTGTGGAAAATCCGCCAACAATTGTCCGATGGAGCATACACACGGTCAGATTTACTTCCAATAGCTTGTCATCACACATTTCCCGTCAAATTCTGATTGTGTGTACGAAGCTTAAAGTGGATGTAAACCCCAAAAAATATTTTTTTGATGTCATAATGTAGAGAATAAGATTTCCGTTCATTTGAGCCCAGTCTTGCCACACAGATTTACTCCAGCCCTGAGAAATCCTCTTTTATTGTTCAGTTAGAAATATCTTGACAAAGTGCTGAAAACTTTGTCAAAAATGCCCCCTTGCTGTGAGTGACAGGTGATTTACATATCTCATGCACTAGCCTGAGACAGGCACATCCTGTGTAATTATAAAAAGTGAGAAATTCACCCCTCTCCCACATAACAAATCCTGGGTGATGGAAAGGAATGCTATCTGTGATCAGGTGACCTCAGACACACACACTGCACTATAACAATCATCAGATTACTGGATGTTCTACTCTGCCCAACTCTGGCTACGTACATCTCCCCTATATTCTTCTTGCTGTTCACTCGAGAACAAATTTTCTTTCACTCTGGTCTGTGGATCTGTGGTCTGTGCCTGTCTCAGGCTAGTGCATGAGATATGTAAATCACCTGTCACTCACAGCAAGGGGGAATTTTTGACAACGTTTTCAGCAACTTTGTCAAATGTGTCAAGATATTTCTAACTGAACAATAAAATAGGATTTCTCAAGGCTGGAGTAAATCTGTGTGGCAAGACTGGGCTCAAATGAAAGGAAATCTTATTCTCTACATTATGACATCCAACAAAATTTAGGTAGACTTGACTAACAAATTGAAGCTGAATGCCAGCTAACATTTTATAAGCAGTTACAATAACATTTTTTTTCTTTGGGATAAAGGTTTTGCTTAAATGTATAAATGCTGACCATTGTAAGCACTTTTAGTTCAGACAGAACAGTGGCTGTTAGAACATTTGTCTGAAGGGTGGCAGCTAAAGCAGTGGCAGCTTATCAACCATTAACATCACTCGGCCCGTTCCCTTACTGTACATGGCTTGGAATGCCTGATCATGGTGGCAGATGGGTGGGGAATGGTTCTGATCACATCATTGCCTAAATAATCCCACATAGCCATATTTGGGCAATGATGTCACCACTCTCGCAGCTTTTAATGGATGCTAAGGAAGAAGCTGCTGCCAATGCATCCTTACCAACCAATGACTTCACCTGGCCCATTCACTTACATGGCCGGATATCCCTGGCTACATAAACAAATGGGCAGGAAATTGAACATCAAATTGCCTAAATATGTCCACATGGACATGGGTAATAACATTGTTGTAGATTTTTCATTCTTTAAATTAAGATCCAAAAGTTTGGATGTTCTTATTTCTAAGTGACATAAAAAAATTTTGTGACTGGGTACTATGCCCATCATTAGGGGGCAGTAGCTGGGGGCCCCCTTATTATTGAAGGAGGCTTCCAGATTCCAATAAACCCCCCATTCTTCAGGCCCCTACAACCACAGAGCAAGGTTTATGAGGAGAAGGGGTCTTGTCCTCAACATGGGGGAAAGGAGCTTTGCCAGGTACTCCCCACATGTTGAGGGCATGTGGCCCGGTTCAGGAGGAGGGACACAGGCTCTCCTCCCTCCTTTCTTGGCAAGTCAGGCTGCATGGTCGGATTAAAAGTCTGGTATGGATTTTCTGGGGGGACTCCTATATATTTCTTTGTTAATTTAAATTTTTTTGCATATGGTATGCATTTGGGGGGTGACAAAAATGACAAAGTTTAAATTGCCAACAGATAAATTTGTCAGCTTCTTTAACCGCTTCAGCCCCGGAAGATTTTACCCCCTTCCCGACCAGAGCACTTTTTGCGATTCGGCACTGCATTGCTTTAACTGCGATGTTGCACCCAAACAAAATTGACGTTGTTTTTTTTCCACAAATAGAGCTTTCTTTTGGTGGTATTTGATCGCCTCTGCGTTTTTTGTTTTTTTGCGCTATAAACAAAAAAAGAGCGACAATTTTGAAAAAAACACATTAATTTTTACTTTTTGCTATAATAAATAGCCCCCAAAGATATATTAAAAAAATGTTTTTTCCTCAGTTTAGGCCGTTGTGTTCTTCTACATATTTTTGGTAAAAAAAAATCACAATAAGAGTATATTGATTGGTTTGCACAAAAGTTATAGCATCTACAAAATAGGTTATAGTTTTACCGCATTTGTATTATTATTTTTTTTTTTACTAGTAATGGCGGCTATCTGCAATTTTTATAGGGACTGCGACATTATGGCGGACACATCGGACAATTTTGACACATTTTTGGGACCATTGGCATTAATACAGCGATCAATGCTATAAAAATGCACTGATTACTGTAAAAATGTCACTGGCAGTGAAGGTGTTAACACTAGGGGGCGATCAAGGGGTTAACGTGTTCCCTAGTACATGTTCTAACTGAAGGGGCGAGTGGACTGTGCAGGGGAGATGACAGATCGCTGTTCATACTCTGTATGAACAGACGATCTGTCTGTTCTCCCCTCAGAGAACCGGAAACTGTGTGTTTACACACACAGATCCTGGTTCTCCGTGTGTCATTGGCGATCGTGGGAGCCCGGCAGTGATCGTGCCCGCCGGGCACTCGCAGCGGGGGGCCACAGTGCGAAGCAACGTTACATAATGTAGTTTTGCTTACCCGTGTCATCTGCCACAGTACAACTGCAACGGCTGGTCGACAAGTGGTTAAAAAAAAAAAAAAAAGCACCCTTATGGGTCTGCTGTGTATTTTGGGGGAGATTCACCAAACACTGCTTGAACTGAACCTAGGATCACTGGTAAGCACCTCTGTCATTGTTAAATGGTTTGTCTCAACCCTCTAGTTCTACTTTGTCTGGACAGCTTATGCCTCGTACACACGTACGGACTTTTCCCGGCGGACCTAAGTCCAGCGGACAATCCGCTGGACTTTCCCGCTAGGTACGCTGGACTAAAAAGCGAACGGACTTGACCACACACGATCACGCAAAAAGTCCGGCGGTTCACGCGATGACGTACAGCACGTACGACGGGACTAGAAAAAGGAAGCTCGAGATCCCAAACGACACCCTTTGGGCCCCGTCAGCTAATCTCGTGTGTATCGCGTGTTAGTTGACGTTTGGTTAGAGACGATTCGCGCTTCTCAGACTTCTGCTTAATTCGTTCGCTTCTGCCGTTCAGTTTGTGCTTGTGAGGTTTGTATCTGGCTTTCAGTGCGTGTGGATCAGTTCCTACCTGTTCTCAGGCCGTTCTGGTCCGCTCGTTCCTGTTTTTCAGGTCGTTCTTCATAGGCCTTGCTGTTCTTCAGTGCGTTCTGTTAAGTTGTTTGTTTGATCAGCCGACCGTTTTGAAGCCATGGAGTGTGGACGTACTCGGGAACGAGTTCGTGCTGTGCAGGGGCTCGGTGTTGCGGTTAACACCTTGGCACGAGCCCGGTCCATGAACAGGGTGAGGAGGAGTTCATGGACCAAGAATTGGTTGCGCCAGCGTGACCAATTCTCGCATATGCCTTTGCTCCGTGAGATCCGTGAGAATAATCCTGATGATTTCAGGAATTATCTCCGGATGACGGACCCCATTTTTCACCGTCTGTTGGCTTCGCTGTCCCCTTATATTAGCAGGCAGAATACCTGCATGCGGCAAGCCATCAGTGCGGAGCAGAGGCTAGTCGCCACGTTGCGTTACTTGGCGACGGGGAGAAGCTTGCAGGACCTCAAGTTCACGACAGGCATCTCCCCCCAGGCTCTGGGGCTCATTATTCCAGAGACCTGTTCTGCCATTATCCACGTCCTGCAGGAGGAATACATTAAGGTAAGTCTTCTCTTTTAAAATTACCTATGTCTTGTATGTTTGCTAATGTAGTGCATCAATGTCATCATTAGCTAATTACCATGATAGGACTATTCTATGAATGTCCCCTATTCCTTTTTTTTTTTGATTTTGGTTTTTTGAATAGTATTTTATGGTTGACTTATCGAAATAGCTTTAAGAATGTATTATTTAGTGGGTCACATGCATATTTGCTTGCACCAACCTCCCCAGCATGGAAGCTTGGCCCCCTAAACACCCCTAGCCTAGTCACTTTCTTTGGTTAAAAATGTATCTTACCAGCTCCATTGTACAGCTTTACTCACCCCCCCTTTCACCCCCCTTGACCCTCAATTTTAAATTGATTGCATGTGGTTTTGGTCAGCTTGTAATTATCCCCCCCCCCCCACCTGATAATTAATAGCATGTGGTTTTGGTCAGCTTGTAATTATCCCCACCCCCACACCCCCTGATAATTAATAGCATGTGGTTTTGGTCAGCTTGTAATTATCCCCCCCCCCACACCCCCTGATAATTAATAGCATGTGGTTTTGGTCAGCTTGTAATTATCCCCCCCCCCCCCACCCCCTGATAATTAATAGCATGTGGTTTTGGTCAGCTTGTAATTATCCCCCCCCCCACACCCCCCTGATAATTAATAGCATGTGGTTTTGGTCAGCTTGTAATTATCCCCACCCCCACACCCCCCTGAT
>CM053030.1:398608630-398773630 GCA_028564925.1 Lithobates sylvaticus
CCAGAACTTACAAAGTTCAACAGGTAACCCATGAACAGTAGAAGCCAAATTTTTAATATGCACACTAATTTAACTGGAAAATGGGTAATGTCAACATGTGCTATGTTCCATCATGGGGAATCAATGGACGTGTTTTGTGTGTGAAACCCCTTCCCTCTCACCTACTAGCATTAGGGGTTGCAAACACCAAATGTGTCCATTGAGATCCCCTGATGGCACATAGCACATGTTGACATACCGTGTGCATATTAAAAATTTGGCCTCTAAAATTAGTAAAACAGCGCATCAAAAGGGGAATGAAGGACATGATTGATGTTAAGAAATGTAAAAGGGGTCTTTAGATTCTCCCCAAAACATCAATCATGTCCTTCATTCCCTGCTGCATGGTGGCCATCTCCTTCTGCATATTTTCCAGCTGCAGATTCCAGGCCATGATCTGGCCAATAAGCCTGTGGGCACTGTCAGTGGAAAATGGCTCCGCAGCTTGTCCTTCCACAAACAGATCAGCATCACCTAAAAGTTGGGTAGATAAAACACAAGAAAAAAAGTGTCAAAAACATGCAGACCTTAATTTATTAGCTCAATCTGTGTTCTGAGACACTCACTTGGTGGGGTGCAGATTTGCTCCACTTCAACGACCTGTTCCGCCACATCCATGCGCGGGCTTGGGCTAACTGCCCAATTAGTCTGGTGATGCCGGGAGGTCCTCGTAGGTTCGGACTGACGTCTGAGTCTTTTGCCCCCTATGGTAATGGAACACAAAAAGGTACACTTTGAATCACACTGATATTTGAGTGCCAAAATAGGATTAGTAAACATTGTTTAAAAGTCTTGCCAATTATTAGCAGTTTGTTAGAAGATCCTACTTGAAGACAGAATTGAAATGTCTATCTAATGAAACTCCAATACTTAAACCGCCCTTCAACCCTAAATTTGAACTTCCGCTCATTGGATCCCTGCACCCCTGTGGTGTCTTATTTTGAACCTTTTAGGGGGGATGGGTTGCAGATACCTGTGTAAGGCAGGTATTTGCACACACATCCGGCCCTAGACTCCCACAGAAGTATACGCCACATCCCGTCCCACCGTGCTGTCTGCTGGGACACACAGGGGTCCCCGAGCTCGCGCGGACCAGTCCTATTGCATTGCGCAACTGGCGCATGCCCAATAGTGACCCGGGAAGTGAAGCCGCAAACATTAATTTCATGATTGCAAGATCAGAGATTGTAGCTGCACCATCCAAGGGACAGGTGAGTGTACTTCTTTGAAAAGTCACCACCTACAGTATTTAGAGATGATGAGCATTTTTTGTGAATTGTGAGCATGAGACCCTGCTTAACATATTTATCCCCCCCCCCAAAACAGCCTCTGGAGTCCCTGTGTAAGTTACCCCTAAAACCCTTACTACAGCAGTAATTGTATAGATAGTGACAATAATAAACAACCTTACAACTCCAACAACCCAAAGCCAGGTAAACTCAATAAACGTTATGAAGACAAACGGAACTTTCATCAAATATGCGCAAGTTTCACGTACGAATGGTAATAACATCTGCGCAAGTTTCACGTACGAATGGTAATTACATCTGCGCAAGTTTCAGGTACGAATGGTAATTACATCTGCGCAAGTTTCAGGTACGAATGGTAATAACATCTGCGCAAGTTTCACGTACGAAATGGTAATAACATCTGCGCAAGTTTCACGTACGAATGGTAATTACATCTGCGCAAGTTTCAGGTACGAATGGTAATTACATCTGCGCAAGTTTCAGGTACGAATGGTAATTACATCTGCGCAAGTTTCAGGTACGAATGGTAATTACATCTGCGCAAGTTTCAGGTACGAATGGTAATTACATCTGCGCAAGTTTCAGGTACGAATGGTAATTACATCTGCGCAAGTTTCAGGTACGAATGGTAATTACATCTGCGCAAGTTTCAGGTACGAATGGTAATTACATCTGCGCAAGTTTCACGTACGAATAGTAATAACATCTGCGCAAGTTTCACGTACGAATGGTAATAACATCTGCGCAAGTTTCACGTACGAATGGTAATTACATCTGCGCAAGTTTCACGTACGAATGGTAATAACATCTGCGCAAGTTTCACGTACGAATGGTAATTACATCTGCGCAAGTTTAGACATATCAAGTATAACCATAGTAGCGCACGTGCTTGACTTACTTTTTTTGATGGCTTTTCGAATTCTCCTGTACTGATCGTGCTCCCTGGATTTGATGTCGGACCATCGCTTGCGCAGTTGATCCTTGCCCCTTCGTACGCCGAATTTCTGCTCCAGGGTGCTGACGATTGTAGTGAGAATCTTGTCCTTGCGCAAGTTGGGTCGAGGGTACGGGCCATTTTCCCCGTCGTAATCTTCCCTTTGGAGGATGTCCACCATCTCCACCATCTCTTCAAAGGCCATATTGGTGGCCTTATATCTGCTGCTGGATGCAGATGTGTTCACTTCTTGGCTTTCCTCCGCGCTACTGGCTGAGAATGTGTCCGCCATCTTCATTAATTTATTCACCCACAATGCAACGAGGGGAAGCGGGGTGGGGAATACTCGTCAGGAGGAACGTCATGGGCGGGCGACGCGGAGGACGCAGGCGGACTTCGACGCGTGCGCAGTGTATATAAGGCTGTTTGAGGGGCCCACGTGTTCCCGAACGGAAGTAGCGAGCGCTCTGTACGAAGGTAAGTGTTTTCTAGGATGCATTACTGTGTTTTTTTTTGGGTTTTGGGCCAGCATTTTTTAAGGATATGTGTGTGTTGCTGCCTGTGTGTAGGGGTTGCTGCCTGTGTGTAGGGGTTGCTGCCTGTGTGTAGGGGTTGCTGCCTGTGTGTAGGGGTTGCTGCCTGTGTGTAGGGGTTGCTGCCTGTGTGTAGGGGTTGCTGCCTGTGTGTATGTGTTGCTGCCTGTGTGTAGGGGTTGCTGCCTGTGTGTAGGGGTTGCTGCCTGTGTGTAGGGGTTGCTGCCTGTGTGTGGGTGTGTTGTGTAATGTTTGGTAAGAAAAACTGGTTGTGCGTTTTAAGTAACATTTGTGTTTTTGGTCTTTTGTATTGCCATTACTAACAAAACAGAAACAAACATGTCAGCACCCCAGTTGAATCCATTCAAGGACCAGCAGTTCATGTCCGAATTCATTGCCCTGTACAGAAAAAATACCAACCTGTGGCAGCTCAAGAACCCTTTATATGGCAATAGGGATGTCCGGAAGGCAACACTGGGGCCACTTGTGGCTTTTGTGAAGACTAAAGTCCCCAACGCAAACACCAAGTTTGTGGAAGCCAGAATTGCAAGTTTAAGGCACATGTACAAGCGGGAGCGCAAGAAGATTGAGGAATCAGTCAGATCAGGAGCAGCAGCAGAGAATGTTTATGTACCCAAGCTGTGGTACTACAACCAACTGACTTTTATAGGTGACCAGATGGAACCCAGGCAATCACTGTCCACTCTTCCCTCCACCCTTCCCTCCACTCTTCCCTCCACTCTTCCCTCCACCCCAGCTGAGGCTTCCACGGAAGGAGAAGACCCCTCCACCTTGGAGCAGGCTGATGCGCCCAGCTGGAGCCAGGTATATATTTAGTAGCCTAAATTGTGATTGTGTGAATATTAATGCTGTAAACGTTAAAATGTGAAACAATTAACACCCTGAACTCAGAATTGTGAAAAAAACTGACAAAAATTCAGCACACTTGTAAAAAGTGTTGGTGCAACATATCGATACATATATAGTGTATACATACATCCAGTAGTGGCAAAAAAAAGCGTTAGACAACATTGGTGATCTGCTTGGAAAATGCAGGGGTCCAAATGATAGCCTTTTGGATCTTTTGGAAAATTTAGATGCTCGTTCCTAAGTTTACAATTGGATGATTGAGGAGGCCAGAAACCACAAAACAGGTGTTTGATTTTTGTTTTTATTTGCACACAGGATGAGCTGACCCAGGATGATGCCGGGACAAGTGGTATGGAGGAGGAGGACATGACCAGCGAGAGCCAGGAGGTGGCTGGGCCCAGCACGAGCCAGAGTGACAGCCAGACCCAATTAAGAAGTCTACCTCCACCCCTGCCCTTACCCCCAAGAAGGCCCAGGAGGATGACCATTGTTGAGGAGGAATCACTCCAACTGATTCGGAAGGCGAGTGCGATTCTCGACAAACCCCCCCCTCCAGAAGAGGCCTATGCCAGCTACTTGTCCAGCAGGTTGCTGGAAATGGAGAGGGGCCAACGGCACCTGTGTGAGGGCCTCATTTCTGAGGCAATTAGGGGGGGTTTGAGGGGTGAATTACGAGAATCCACCCGCCTGACCCATGAAGGCCCGACACCAACTTCTCCTCCTCCTCCTCCTCGTCTTCCTTCTTCTCCTCCTCCTCCTCCTCCTACTCCTCCTCCTACCACAAGTCAGCCTCCAAGGAAGCGTGCAGGGAAGACTGCAGGGAAGAGTGCAGGGCAGCGTGGTGGGAAGAGTCGGAAGTGATTGCCTGGCTTCAGTCTGGTCTCACAGAAGACACAGGCTGTTGTAGTGCCACAGCTTGGGGACATAGATGTCATCTGCTGCTGTTCCTGGTCTGTCTGATTCCTGGTCAATCTTCTTGTGCTCCCTATATTGTATGAAATGTGCCCAAGCTTAATTTTTGGCTTCACAAACTTGGTGTCTGCCGTTGGGGCAAAAAGTCTTCACAAAATCTACAAGTGGCTCCAGTGTTGCCTTCCTATTTTGTTTTGCCTTGTTTGTTTTAACCAGAATAAATGGTCATTTAATTTTCATCAAATAATGATATACGTGCTTGTTATTCAAAAACATAGTTTCTTTAGGAGTAGGCAGGTACATGTCTAAACATTCATTTGACAATACAAGTGTAAAGTGCAACTTCAATGGAACTGCAAGTGCAGTCGCTGGAAAGGTGAGGGTTAAGATCTGAATTAAGGGCAAGCTCTGCTGACTCCACAATTGTATCATGTGTAATAACTAATCCTTTTGATAACCAACAAATAATAAAAAATATCTATATAGAGATATATGTACATATATAAATATATATATATATATATATATATATATATATATATATATATATATATATATTTTATTTTTATACACGTATAGATCTATATATCTATATATATTAATATATATATATATATATATGTAGATATCGATATATATTTTTTTGGGCTTATTGAGAAATATAGATATATTTTTCATTTGGTGATTTGGATATCTATATCTATATATATCTATATCTATATATATATATATATATATATATATATATATATATATATATAGAGATAGAGATATAGATATAGATATATATATATATATATACAAATATATAACTTCACTAAAGAATGGTGAAGAAAAAACGTTCGGGAGTACTCTGCGTGAATATACAAGCAGCAAGGCAAAATCATTCTTCAAGTACGATAACATACAAATCCCGCTGTCAGAAAAAAAAAAAAAAAAAAATTCAGCAGCGTGACGATTGTGCGAGCTTCAAAACGAAGGCTAGTTTTACCAGACCGAGCGAGTCCGTGACATAATAGCTACTGAGCATGCGTCCTTTTTGGTACGCCGGACCATACTACACACGACCGGATTATCCGCTGGACTGCCAAGTCCAGCGGATAATTTCAGAACAAAACCTGAAACTTTAGTCCGCCGTACTTTGGCCAAAAAAAGTCCGCCGGCGCCCACACACGAGGGGATTATCCGCTGGACTTCGGTCCAGCGGATAATCCCGCGGGATAGTCCCTTCGTGTGTACGCGGCATTAGTCTGTTAAAGGAAGTTGGACAATAACATACTTACTGGCTGGGTCATCAGGTGAAAATAAAGAAAAAAGCCTAACAAAAAAAGAAAACAAATGCAGCCACCACATCTAAGAATTGGAAAGGTGAAATTTCATAATTTTATGTTTTTGGGTGTAATATGACTTGCTGGAAAATGATATCCCCCTCCTTGATTCTTTTTTTAAAAGAAAAGAAAAAAACAGCGCACAGACCCCAAAGGTGCCCCAGAATACATAGCAGAGCCCTCCTAAGGGTCTGTTATGTATTGTGGAAGAACTTTGGATGCTTCATGTGTTGTGTCCTGATTGCTACCTCACCAGTGTAAGCCAGTACCAGTAACCTGATTGCCAGCTACACCAGTACAGTGTCAACTTGTACCATTGGTAGCTGGAACGATTGTACTTCTTGCCAGCCAGTATCAGTGCAAGGTAATCAGGTACCAATATGGACCACTGCCACAAATGTCCAAAAAATGTACGCTAAAGAGAAAGCCTTTCTGAATATGGCTCATGAGAACAGCAGGGAGGAGACCTCAGATTCTGAGAGTGAACCCGTGGAAAGCAGCAGTTCATCACGGGCACCTCTGATTCAGAGCATGAAGGATTCTCTGCTAAAATATTTAGGTGTCCATTACAGGCAGGGAAGCACCAGCAGCACGGTAAATCCTAATGAAGTGGCAAGTACCAGCAGTGTGGTACATCCTGGGGAAGTGGCAAGCATTAGTAGTTCAGTACATCCTGGTGAAATGGCAAGCACAAGGAGTAAGGTGTTACATTGAAGAAATTAGTCCCAGAGGCACTTTCAAAACATTTTCACTACTAGGGTTGCATCTGTTCAAACCGATCTTGGACTTTTAACCACTTACCCACTGGGCACTTAAACCCCCTTCCTAACCAGACCAATTTTCAGCTTTTGGTGCTCTCACACTTTGAATGACAATTACTCAGTCTTGCAACACTGTACCCAAATTAATTTTGTGTCCTTTTTCACACAAATAGAGCTTTCTTTTGGTGGTATTTAATCACTGCTGGGTTTTTTATTTTTTGCGCTATAAATCAAAAAATAATAAAAATTCAGTAAAAAATATAAATAATTCTTTGTTTCTATTAAAATGTATTGGCGAGTATTGGCAGAGTATTGGCGAGTATTGGCAGAGTATTGCACAGTGTTGGTAGAGTATTGCACAGTGTTGGAAGAGTATTGCACAGTGGTGGCAGAGTATTGCACAGAGGTGGCAGAGTATTGCACAGAGGTGGCAGAGTATTGCACAGTGGTGGCAGAGTATTGCACAGTGGTGGCAGAGTATTGCACAGTGGTGGCAGTGTATTGCACAGTGGTGGCAGTGTATCTGTTACTGACCAGCGCTGTGGGCACTTCACATCCAGCCCACAGCGCTGGTCCCATCTCTCCCCCTCTCGCTTTTCCCCTCTCACTGTACCGATCGGTACAGAGAGGGGAGGGAGGAACCGGCGTCATGACATGATGCCAGTTTATGTACATGTGATCGCTCCGTCATTTGACGGATCGATCACGTGGTAAACGGCTGCTATCAGCAAGCGTTAACCATGATCTGTGATGCGCTGGGTCCTCGGGACCCGGCGGTCACGGATGTTCCCGAGTGCGTGCCCCAGGGGGCGCGCGGGAGAAAGTTTCTGGGAGGACGTCCATAGGACATCCACCCAGAATAAGCCGACCGCGCTGTAGCCGTCTTTCGGCTATGGCCCGGTTGGCATGTGGTTAAACGTTAAAAGTTAAACTTAGCAATTGCAAAAAAATGAACTGCAGTTCTGCTCACACCTAACTGCAGGGCCACACACCTAATTCACCATAAATAATTATATAGTCTTTAGTTATGGCCAAGACATGTGTCTGGAGGACACTGCTGATCACAGATTGAGGTAAAGAGCCAATCAGCGCAGTCACAACAGTACCCACCAGTGCTGCCAATCAGTGACTATCAGTGCCTCCTCATCAGTGTCACCTATCAGTGCTGTCTACCAGTGCCCATAAGTGCTGCCTACAAGTGCCCAAAAGTACCGCCTACCAGTGTTCATAAGTGCCACCTATCAGTGCCCATCAGTGCTGCCTCATCAGTGCCCATCAATGCCCATCAGTGCTGCTTCATCAGTGCTTATCAGGGCACCCTATCAGTGCCCATCTATGATGCCCATCTGTGGCGCTTTGCCATAGACTTCTATTATATCCTGCAGGTGTGGTTCACTTTCTGAAAGCGCAGCAAAACTCCTGCATTCAGAAAGTGCACCAAACCCACAGGATATTATATAAATCTATGGCTTAGCGCAGTAAACCCGCACTAAAGCTGCAGGTACACTGCCCTGCACCCTCAGTGTGGGTAAACCGTAGCACATCAGTGTGAAAGCAGCCCTATCCTATTATGCCCAGTGTATTTCTTCACACTAACTTGAAGATCTAATCTTTCCTGCTACATTCTCTTAAATCATCTTCTTCAAAAATTCTCTTTAGTGAGCAGTCAGGTGCCTCTAATATGATCTTGTTTGACTTCACTATTCTCTCTGTTGCTTTGCATAATAAAAACTTAGTAGTTGCTTCACACCTGACTCAAAAGTTTTTTTCCAATGATGATAGAACTTTGGAGAAATAGCCAATTATTTTTTCATTACTTTCTTTTATTTGAGACAAAGTTACTGAGATTGCATTTTCAGACGCATGAGTTTTCAAAACAAAAGGGGCTTCAGTACAAACCTCTACTGTATTTAATGCTGGAGCATTCTGCAAATCATTTGTCAACACTTCAAAGGCATTTTTCTGATTTGGACCCCATTGGTCAACTATATTAACTTTATTAAAGAAGAAGAAGAAATGGCCGCGCACCAGAGCCAACTGGATAATTGCTGAATAAAATCTTTATTCAGCAAGTATCTTGTTGGCTCTGGTTTGCGACCATTTCTTCTTCCTCTTTATGCTATGGACGGTGGTGAGCCAGGATCTGTACCTGGAGCTGGATACACCAGAATGTTGCCTAAAGCGGTGTGTGTGCTTCTTGTTTGGTTTATATTAACTTTATTCCTCAAAAGATTATATAATGGTTTAACTCTCTCAGTGAAATTGTGTATGAAATCTCTGAAATTATTTATTTTATTCCAAAATTGATGCAATGCCTTATGAGTTGTTGGAATTGGAATTTACATAATAGCTTGAACTGTTTCTTGCAATAATTGTCTCTTTCCTTGACTAATTTGTATGTAAAGGTATTTCAGCTGACTTTTCATCAGCTGAACTTTTTCTGTGTTTAATATTACTCAGACAAAAGAGCAATATGTTCATCAATATTCTGCGTACTTAGTATAATTGTATCCAAATACTGACAAATACATTCTGGCCTTGAGAACTTTGATAGTATTTTCGCTATAGACTCATGAACTACACCATCACTGATACCTAGACCATTTACTAGTTGAGTGAATGCATAGTTCTCTTTCTGTATTGTAAAAACAAAGCTTGTACTGACAGCTTTTAGCTAAAGGGATGCAAGAATTTTTATTAGAAACTTCCAGTACAATAAACACCTTGGCCTTGGTATCCAAATGTAACTTGATGTTAGAATTAACAGGAACATCTGCTTTGTTATTTGTGATGTTTATTCAGTGTCCTGAAGTCAACTGATAAAGAATGTGAATTATCAGATAATTTTTATAGGCCAAATACAGTTATTTACCACTAACTGTGCTTATTTTAAAATTCTAAGTTATAGTTCTCTATTCCTGTAAACTCCTGACTCCCAAGACACCCTATACCAGAGATATTAGATATGCCCATCCTCCAGCTAGTTACATTACTCCAGAAATATCTCTGGCTAAGTCTTAACTGAAGAACTTGACAATATCACTCAAGACCATCCACACATTTTAATATTAACTATGGTTAACCATACAAACCAAATCTTTTGCAAGCTTGCAAAAAAATCAAATAATTTCTATAAATACCAAATTATAAATTTAGAATAATATTCTACAGGGGCTGGAGTGCAGATAGTCTGAGACACTGGAGAGCAGGGTTCCCCTTCCCCAGAAGGGTTGCTGTGAGGCAAATCATCCACTGAACAGCTGTTCTTAGAGTCCTCAAAGGCCCTAAGATCAAAGGCTCAGATGGAATTTGTTTAAAGCTGACAGCAGAACCAAACCACAAGGGATCTGGTCCTGGGAGGCACCATCTCACTTACTGGGTTGTGTCTGGAGGAAGCTGGAAGGAAGCATCTGTCCTGAGAATGTGGTAATAGTAAGTTGATCCCTGAGACTGTTTGCAGGATGCAGCTCTGGGTACAGATAGTTGCGCACTGGTACAGGGTAACCAGATGCCCAAAGATGCCCCATGGTCTTCAGCTGTGGGGTCTTGGACTGTTCACTATTAGCCACTACTCCTGCTGACAAGACTGTCCTCTGTTTACTATGTGTCCTCTGTTCAATTGAAGTATCCTATGCCCCAATCCCTAGCCTGTTCCAAGTCTTACCAGCAATAAAGCACAACAAGAAAGCCCTTAGACCCCAGATGATTATAGGTTAATATACGTTTGTATCTAATAAATCTAGTCTCTGGTTGTTCAAGAAATGTGAAACGCTAATCAGCAGTTGACATCCATTTAACTTCCCACTTGAATCAAATGGTAGAGGACACCCCTCAGATGTCACCGGAAGAATAATACGTTCAAACATAAGTTCATATTCTGGTGGAGTAGCAGAATGTGTTTTGGGGTGTGCATCCATATATACCTATGCTGTGTGTGGGAAATATCTTAATACATTAATAACTTTGGATAAAAAAATAATACAGAGAGCATAATCATACAATGCATTGTGATGGCCACTTGACCCACATGTTCTGCACTGAGCTGGCCAAATATCCTTAAAGGGGATTCAGAGAGTTAAAGGTCACCCACTACCAAGGTACTAAAATCTATGGCAGGAGGTAGCATGCAATGCACACGATTGTGGCCAATGCCAAACATACAAGCTACAGCAGCTGCAAGCAAGATGGGGCCACAACACAGAAGCACAGCATAACCCAGGCTCACATATGACTGCAAGTGACAGAGTTTCCAGGGTTTGTACACCTTCTTTCTCTTCTTTATCTTTCAGTAAAGGCTTCCTTGGCCACGGCCAAGTCCCCTGCTTCTACTGCTTTCCTGGTTGATAAAACTCTGGAAGATATATTTTTATCCCAGCATGATATCTGGCCTAAGAACCCTAATCCCCCTGACCCTGAAGCCTACTCTACACATTATGACCTATCTGCTGGATAGCCAAGCAATATTTGCTAATATATCAGCTTTGCTGAATAAAGAACTTGCCAAAATGTTTAAACAAGTTAAATTTGACATCAAAGAGGACATTAAGGGGAGATTTACTAAAACTGGTGCACACAGAATCTGGTGCAGTTGGTAAAAGTAACTGATAAGATACTGATAAGGTACTCCCCCCATGTAAATATCACCTGCATTGCAATCTCCCCAGTCTAAATCCGCTCAGTAAAACCCCCTCAGCATATTCCTACGCCAGTGTATATCCCCCCCCATTTTTCTCCCCCTCCCCCAGCATAATCCCCATCATTGTACTCCCCTATGTAACCCCCCCTTTAATCCCCCCAGTGTATTTCTCTGCAGTGTAACGCCCCCCCCCCCCCCCCCATTGTAAATCTCCTTCAATGTTAATCCTCAGATGTAATCCCTGCAGTGTAAATCTGTCCAGTGTGACTATACTCAGTGTAAATCTCCCTTCCTACTAGACATGTGCATTCGTAAATTCGTACATTATCAAATTCGTAAATTCGTAAATTTGTACATTCGTAAATTCGTACATTTGTACATTCATAAATTCGGAAATTCAGAAATTCGGAAATCTGAAATAATAATTCCCTAATAATAACTTAACTATTAAATTATAGGTATTGTAATTTCCTTTCAAATTTGTCTGTTAGTGAATGTAACAAATACAAATGTATCCCAAGTTACGAATTATCTGAAATAACGAATGCCGTATCTAAACGAATAGAACGTAATGAATTAATAATAATAAATAACAATAATAATAATAATAAAAACGTTTTAGTATTATTATTTGTTATTAATTTGTTCCCTTCCATTTGTTTAGATGCGGCATTCGTTATTTCGGATAAGTCGTAACTTTGGATAAATTTGTATTTGTTACGTTCACTAATAGCCAAATTTGAAAGGAAATTACAATACCTTTACCTAATTTAATTGTTTTTTACTTTTTCAGATTTTCTAATTTTCGGATTTTCTAATTTCCAAATTTACGAATTTTCTAATTTACGAATGTACGAATTTACGAATATGAATTTTCTAATTTACGAATGTACAAATTACGAATATGAATTTTCTAATTTACGAATGTATGACTTTATGAATGTACAAATTTACGAATGTACGAATTTATGAATGTACGAATGTACGAATTTACGAATTGCAATCATAACGAATGACCCGAAAAACGAGAAAAAAAAAGAAACGAATGAAACGAAAACGAAAATTAACAAATTTTTTGGCAGTGCACATGTCTACTCCCTACATTTACAGACCTCAGGTCAGCAGAGCTCTGTCCACACAGATGTCCCTGCTCCCAGGGGAAGGAGGAAGTGGAGGGAGCCACAGCGCCCCTCTCAAGGCAGCACCCGATGCCAGCTTGAGCCTGGTGCCACCCCTCTGGCAGGTGGCAACCAGGTGCTGACCGCACCCCGTACACCCCCATAGCAATGCCACTGTGAAAATGCTCTACATACCTTTCTTAAAAATTATTAGTTGGGCAAGTAGTTGGTAGCAAATGGGTCTATCGCTTCTCAATTGTGAAAAATATAAATTTGAGAGGGCCTAGTGTGCATCAACACGGCCTATACCCCTGAGAGAAGCTTGGACAGATAGACATAGAAAATGTATGCATATAAACAGAAATAGGTTTTATTAGGGCAGTAGGCCCAGAAGATATTTGGATAAGTGAAAATACAGTTTTACATATAGTCAAAAATATACATGAGAACGCATATGACCATAGACATGTACAAAAAATGCAGAAATTGCACAACAACTTGCGATATTATCAAGGTCTTTCAGGAAAATGCCGACATGTTTCGGACGGGCGTCCTTTTTCAAGGCAATTACAGTTCCTGTGTTTGCTCAATAGTACTGTATGAAACAGAGTAAAGGCATTAGTATTTAGCATGTATGATTGTAAAGTAAAGAACCTGTGTTTTTGCCGTATAAATGATCATGGTACTCACTTGCAAAACCTTAAAGAAAAAGGGCCTAAGTAGCCCGGTGGTCTTGGGGTACAGGAGTATGGTCTTGGAGTAATCACAAGATATATTAAATCTGTGCTGTTAAAAGCAAAAGGCTGCTGGGCACTCAGTTGGCTGCAAGATCTCCAGCCAGGCACCGTAAGGTTGCTGTGGCTATAAATACCTAGGCCAAAGACAGTAGGATGCTGGGGGGTAGAGTAAAGTGGATGAGATAGGGTTAGACTCAATTGCAGGTCTAAGATAGTATATAATTGATAGGGAGTAACATGGGGTAAAGAAAGTATTTTACCTGATAGTCAGAGGTCCGATGGTGAGGTACAACAGAGCGCCGGCAGGGAAGTGTTGTATCTAGTCCCGCCATTGCTCAGGTTTAAATAGGAAGTAGGAAGTGTTGTCAGCTGGGCGGGCCATCATGTGTAATCTGCACGCTCAGCTGTGGGGTAATAGTCGAGGCCAGGTGAGGGGATGGTGGCTCGGAGGCCATATGTGTTCCCCAGGAGATCTCTGAGGCGGCGGCGCCGCGCGTCGTCACGCCCTAAGGGGGCGGGGCCGTGTGCGGCGTCGGGGCGTCACCGACGCGGGCAGACAGACCCCTCCCCGTTCGCTGGAACGCAAGCGGGGGGCGCGCGCAAGGAGGAAGCGTGCGCCTCAGGGGATAGAAGGTGCGCACGCGCAACGGGGAGTCCGCGCATGCGCACTGTCTTACCCGCGCCGGGCAGCCAGAAAGAAACCGAGTCCTTGCAAATAGGCCAGATGCCAGTATTAGAAGATGTTGTGATGTATTAGAATAGTAACTCCCTGCAATTAAATTATGCAGGGGAATCTCAATGTGTTGCAAGTGGACCAGAATATCATGATAACGGGCTGAACACCCCCTAATGGAGAAAGACAGGTATTGCATTGACATAGCAGATACAATAACACTCTGGTATGTTTCACAATGAAAAAGACAAGCATCTACATTGATCAGTTTAAATAACAATAAATCAAACAGCATAGAGGATAGAATGGAACTGTTGTACATGCAGACATATATATTTGATCCATAGGCGGAGCATTTGAGTAAATACCAGGGAGTGGTGAGACACAGTAATTATCATATAGATGGGGTGCTGAGAATAGGGTACCTAGCAAGGTAGGGTCTCGGTGAAAGCATTAAACGGGACCCAACATGGCTAGAAGGCAATTAGAGGTCAAGTTCACATACCCCTGATTCAAAACCTTCAAGATAGGGCTTGAAGTTGAATGCCTCGTTGAGGCCTGGGGGAGATGTGGCATTGAGATGGAATATCCATCTAAGCTCACTTTGGAGCAAGGCTTTATTGTAGTCACCACCTCGATTGGGTGGAGGAATGTGATCAAGTGCTTTGAATATAATTTGGGGAGTTGAGTCTTGATGGACAATTGCACAGTGTCGCCCTAGAGGGAGGTCAGGGTCTTTTTGGTTAATGCTCAGGGTATGTCGGTAAATACGTTTCCAAAAAGGCAGTTTGGTTTTCCCAACATAAAAACACCCGCACTCGCATTCGAGTAAGTATACAATGCCGACCGAACGGCAATTGACAAAATGTTGGGGAAAGAAGGGTTGTCCATTAGGTAGGATATTGGATCTGTTAGATTTGGATAGGTATCTGCAATATTTGCATTTCCCGCAAGGGAATGTCCCTTTTGTTTGTTTGTGTAAATAATTGGCTGCAGTGTATTCGCTTCTGATTAATTTGTCACGGAGAGAGGGAGCTCGTCTATAGGTAAGTAGTGGGTGTACAGGGACAAATGGAGACAGAGAATGATCTGTGGTTAGGATGTGCCAATGTTTCTCTAGAATCTGAGTGATTAGGGAGTGTTGTTCACAGTAATTAGTAATGATTCTCAGAGGAGTATTCGTAGCCTTAGGCTTGGAGGAAAAAAGTAAGGAAGTGCGTGTTTTAGATTTCGCTTTTTTGTATGCGATTTTTAGGACTGTATGTGGGTATCCTCGTTCACGGAGCCTGTTGCGTAGAACAGAGGCTTCATGTTCGAAAGAGGCCTCGGTTGAACAGTTGCGACGGGCGCGGAGGTATTGGGCATATGGAATAGAGTTAAGGAGGGGTTCAGGGTAAAAGCTTGAAGCAGCTAAGAATTCAACACAACAATTCTCACCAACCCAAAAGAACACCCAGATAAAATCCCCCTCATGTAATATTATTAACTTTTCGAGTTATTCACTCACTAATCATGAAATTTCAGTCCTTGAAAAGGGACTCACCTTTTGCCCTGTATCTCACATAGACAAATTTACTGTTATCAAAGACATTCACTTATTTGTTCGTAAACTTCTACTACACAGCATTTACACTCCAAATCCCTTCCCAGATTCCCTTTTACACTCTGCAGCAGAGACCACTGCCCTCCAACAGTTAACAGAACTTCTGGAGGAAAGTGACAACTCTAATCTAATAGATACTCTAGATCTTGACACTCTCTTAGCCAGCACTGAGGAAGATCCTCCCACTCAACCCTGTCCCCCTCTAAAAATTAATATTAAAAAGAAATCCAGTTTCTTTCCGCCCCCGAGCACCAATCCACGAGCAGCCCTTTTTTTACAGGCAGTAACACGGGAAATCCGTAACTTAAAAATTCACCCCAATCGTTCCAAGGTAAGAAATTTCTCATACAACCAACACCTCGCTCTCCAAAACTTAAAAACCCACCCTTCAATAATTATAAAACCCGCCGATAAAGGTGGAAATATAGTCATCCTTGACAGAGCAGACTATATCCAAATGTGCCATGACATCCTACAAAACAAGGAATGGTACAAAAAGATCCCCACATCCTTCATTGCCTCAGCACAACAACAATTATACACACTCATAGACTCTGCCACCTCTCGAGGGGTATTGGATAAACACACTAGTGATTATGTTAGAACCAAATTTCCGCGCATAGCTACGTTCTATGCACTCCCCAAGGTGCATAAAAACCTACCCAGACCACCAGGCAGGCCCATAGTTTCCGTAAGAGGCTCTCTCACTGACAACCTTAGCCGATACATTGATAAATTACTCCAACCCTTAGTCACCCAACTCCCTTCTTACATACGAGATACTACGATCTCTAAGACCTCCAGATCACATTCCCTACCATCCTCTTCCCAACACCCTGATTTTTTAGATTTGATGCGCGCATCACAAAGAATTCAACACAACAATTCTCACCAACCCAAAAGAACACCCAGATAAAATCCCCCTCATGTAATATTATTAACTTTTCGAGTTATTCACTCACTAATCATGAAATTTCAGTCCTTGAAAAGGGACTCACCTTTTGCCCTGTATCTCACATAGACAAATTTACTGTTATCAAAGACATTCACTTATTTGTTCGTAAACTTCTACTACACAGCATTTACACTCCAAATCCCTTCCCAGATTCCCTTTTACACTCTGCAGCAGAGACCACTGCCCTCCAACAGTTAACAGAACTTCTGGAGGAAAGTGACAACTCTAATCTAATAGATACTCTAGATCTTGACACTCTCTTAGCCAGCACTGAGGAAGATCCTCCCACTCAACCCTGTCCCCCTCTAAAAATTAATATTAAAAAGAAATCCAGTTTCTTTCCGCCCCCGAGCACCAATCCACGAGCAGCCCTTTTTTTACAGGCAGTAACACGGGAAATCCGTAACTTAAAAATTCACCCCAATCGTTCCAAGGTAAGAAATTTCTCATACAACCAACACCTCGCTCTCCAAAACTTAAAAACCAACCCTTCAATAATTATAAAACCCGCCGATAAAGGTGGAAATATAGTCATCCTTGACAGAGCAGACTATATCCAAATGTGCCATGACATCCTACAAAACAAGGAATGGTACAAAAAGATCCCCACGTCCTTCATTGCCTCAGCACAACAACAATTATACACACTCATAGACTCTGCCACCTCTCGAGGGGTATTGGATAAACACACTAGTGATTATGTTAGAACCAAATTTCCGCGCATAGCTACGTTCTATGCACTCCCCAAGGTGCATAAAAACCTACCCAGACCACCAGGCAGGCCCATAGTTTCCGGAAGAGGCTCTCTCACTGACAACCTTAGCCGATACATTGATAAATTACTCCAACCCTTAGTCACCCAACTCCCTTCTTACATACGAGATACTACCCATCTTCTACAAGGATTGTCCTCCCTGACAATCGGTCCCGACACTCTTCTTGTCGCGATCGATGTCGAGGCACTATATAGCTCGATCCCCCATTCTTTGGGACTTTCGGCTATCCGACACATACTTATGACTACTTCCCTATACCCTGCTGATCTTTCCGCATTCATCATCAATGCACTCAATTTTATTTTAAACCATCATTTTTTTTCCTTTGATGGTTCCCACTACCTCCAAGTACAGGGCGTGGCCATGGGCACTTGTTGCGCACCGGCCTACGCCAACCTGTACTTGGGGGAGTGGGAACGCCTACTTTTTGCAGACCCGTCTGCCAATATGTATACAAAACATGTTGTTACCTTCCGTCGATATATCGATGATATCCTTATCGTCTGGCAGGGATCAAGCCAGACGCTACAGGACTTCTTGATCTATCTCAACACTTCTAACCAATTAAACCTCAAATTTACTATGACACATAGCCCTACATCTATTTGTTTCCTTGACCTCACTCTTATGAAAGACCTGGAAGGACATATTCAAAGCCATTTATACCGTAAACCCACTGCAGGCAACACTATCTTAGCTGCTTCAAGCTTTCACCCTGAACCTCTCCTTAACTCTATTCCATATGCCCAA
The DNA here is from genome assembly GCA_028564925.1 of Lithobates sylvaticus. Lineage (NCBI taxonomy): Eukaryota > Metazoa > Chordata > Amphibia > Anura > Ranidae > Lithobates > Lithobates sylvaticus. The sequence goes on from CM053030.1 coordinate 398,626,506, forward strand.
TACCTCCGCGCCCGTCGCAACTGTTCAACCGAGGCCTCTTTCGAACATGAAGCCTCTGTTCTACGCAACAGGCTCCGTGAACGAGGATACCCACATACAGTCCTAAAAATCGCATACAAAAAAGCGAAATCTAAAACACGCACTTCCTTACTTTTTTCCTCCAAGCCTAAGGCTACGAATACTCCTCTGAGAATCATTACTAATTACTGTGAACAACACTCCCTAATCACTCAGATTCTAGAGAAACATTGGCACATCCTAACCACAGATCATTCTCTGTCTCCATTTGTCCCTGTACACCCACTACTTACCTATAGACGAGCTCCCTCTCTCCGTGACAAATTAATCAGAAGCGAATACACTGCAGCCAATTATTTACACAAACAAACAAAAGGGACATTCCCTTGCGGGAAATGCAAATATTGCAGATACCTATCCAAATCTAACAGATCCAATATCCTACCTAATGGACAACCCTTCTTTCCCCAACATTTTGTCAATTGCCGTTCGGTCGGCATTGTATACTTACTTGAATGCGAGTGCGGGTGTTTTTATGTTGGGAAAACCAAACTGCCTTTTTGGAAACGTATTTACCGACATACCCTGAGCATTAACCAAAAAGACCCTGACCTCCCTCTAGGGCGACACTGTGCAATTGTCCATCAAGACTCAACTCCCCAAATTATATTCAAAGCACTTGATCACATTCCTCCACCCAATCGAGGTGGTGAATACAATAAAGTCTTGCTCCAAAGTGAGCTTAGATGGATATTCCATCTCAATGCCACATCTCCCCCAGGCCTCAACGAGGCATTCAACTTCAAGCCCTATCTTGAAGGTTTTGAATCAGGGGTATGTGAACTTGACCTCTAATTGCCTTCTAGCCATGTTGGGTCCCGTTTAATGCTTTCACCGAGACCCTACCTTGCTAGGTACCCTATTCTCAGCACCCCATCTATATGATAATTACTGTGTCTCACCACTCCCTGGTATTTACTCAAATGCTCCACCTATGGATCAAATATATATGTCTGCATGTACAACAGTTCCATTCTATCCTCTATGCTGTTTGATTTATTGTTATTTAAACTGATCAATGTAGATGCTTGTCTTTTTCATTGTGAAACATACCAGAGTGTTATTGTATCTGCTATGTCAATGCAATACCTGTCTTTCTCCATTAGGGGGTGTTCAGCCCGTTATCATGATATTCTGGTCCACTTGCAACACATTGAGATTCCCCTGCATAATTTAATTGCAGGGAGTTACTATTCTAATACATCACAACATCTTCTAATACTGGCATCTGGCCTATTTGCATGGACTCGGTTTCTTTTTGGCTGCCCGGCGCGGGTAAGACAGTGCGCATGCGCGGACTCCCCGTTGCGCGTGCGCACCTTCTATCCCCTGAGGCGCACGCTTCCTCCTTGCGCGCGCCCCCGCTTGCGTTCCAGCGAACGGGGAGGGGTCTGTCTGCCCGCGTCGGTGACGCCCCGACGCCGCACGCGGCCCCGCCCCCTTAGGGCGTGACGACGCGCGGCGCCGCCGCCTCAGAGATCTCCTGGGGAACACATATGGCCTCCGAGCCACCATCCCCTCACCTGGCCTCGACTATTACCCCACAGCTGAGCGTGCAGATTACACATGACGGCCCGCCCAGCTGACAACACTTCCTACTTCCTATTTAAACCTGAGCAATGGCGGGACTAGATACAACACTTCCCTGCCGGCGCTCTGTTGTACCTTACCATCGGACCTCTGACTATCAGGTAAAATACTTTCTTTACCCCATGTTACTCCCTATCAATTATATACTATCTTAGACCTGCAATTGAGTCTAACCCTATCTCATCCACTTTACTCTACCCCCCAGCATCCTACTGTCTTTGGCCTAGGTATTTATAGCCACAGCAACCTTACGGTGCCTGGCTGGAGATCTTGCAGCCAACTGAGTGCCCAGCAGCCTTTTGCTTTTAACAGCACAGATTTAATATATCTTGTGATTACTCCAAGACCATACTCCTGTACCCCAAGACCACCGGGCTACTTAGGCCCTTTTTCTTCAATGTTTTGCAAGTGAGTACCATGATCATTTATACAGCAAAAACACAGGTTCTTTACTTTACAATCATACATGCTAAATACTAATGCCTTTACTCTGTTTCATACAGTACTATTGAGCAAACACAGGAACTGTAATTGCCTTGAAAAAGGACGCCCGTCCGAAACATGTCGGCATTTTCCTGAAAGACCTTGATAATATCGCAAGTTGTTGTGCAATTTCTGCATTTTTTGTACATGTCTATGGTCATATGCGTTCTCATGTATATTTTTGACTATATGTAAAACTGTATTTTCACTTACCCAAATATCTTCTGGGCCTACTGCCCTAATAAAACCTATTTCTGTTTATATGCATACATTTTCTATGTCTATCTGTCCAAGCTTCTCTCAGGGGTATAGGCCGTGTTGATGCACACTAGGCCCTCTCAAATTTATACATACCTTTCTTAAGGACATTATTCCTGACATCCATTAACACTGGCTAGAACAGCCTCTCTCAACTCGGGTTCCATCGGAGGTTGCTAGAGGTTCCTAGAGAAATACGCATTTTCTGCCTCTCAGATAAGTCCCAATTGCCACCACTGATCTTTTCAGCCATCTATAAAGGGGAGAATATTCCCAGTGACCACAAATATAAGGAACATTCTTCCCAGTGACTGTCATACTAATGTACCATGAGCTGCAGTTATGGTTATTATTAGCAGGGGTTCCCTGGAACCAGATAATTATTTCAAGGGTTCCTCCATGTTAAAAAGGTTGAGAAAGGCTGGGCTAGAACATAACAAGGCACATTGATTCCTACAGTCTGCTCATCTGGAAGGGTTTTCCATTCCATTTTCCATATTATAGTCAGATTTCGTTATTACAGAGTAAACAAATTGGTCATGAGCAAATTGCCAAAGACCAGCACTCTATCCATCTGGGTGCACCCTGTGGAAATTTTTGTGCACATTTTTCTTCCTGCCATTTAGAAGAAGTGGGCTCAGAAACCCTTATCCAGGCATTGTCCAAAAAAAAATACTGTAGATGGGCCTCATCTTCTACTATAACACACCTCCACACACACAGAAAAAGATCTGGGTCCTCCCTCACCCCCTGCTCTACCTCACAAGTTGCTAGATACCCCTCCACCATGAACTTCTGATCATTTTAGTTTAATCAGCTCATATATTTGAAGTACCCCTTATACTGTGAAAGTCAACAATTCTTTCATACTGTATATGCTTTTTTTCCACATATTGACCTACTGAACTGAACATGTTTTCTAAAGTACTGCACATGAGACTTCTAAACAGGGGACCCCTCTCAGGCTTGGCTCTGGAAAACTGACAGGACAGAGGAGTTTATCTGCAGACCTTTACCACATAGCGCAGAGAAACCACAGTAATTGAGATATGGATTTAACATTATGCTTCGATACTGGCTTTTGGACATTATTATTACAAAAGAGACAACTGTTCAGACTGAACTTTTTGTTATATGGTTGTTCAGACAAATGCTCGGACTTCAGCTCACCTGGCCCCCTGTTCATGAGGAGCCGGAAATAATATATAGAAGTGGTATTCTACCATTTTTATACATTACAGCTTCCCATTGTCACTGGTTCCTGTGGAAGACATGGGTGCAAGCAATCCCCAAGGAACCACTAATACCAAGGGGATGTCAGTGAAATCACTGCCCAAATATAGTCACTGGCCCCCTTTTAATTAAAGGGGGCTTCCAAAATCAGAAAATCTCCCCACCTGCAGACCCCCACAACAACTGGGCAAGAGTTGGGGGAAAGTGGGCCATGTCCTCATCCATATGGGGATAAGGTCTTTGCTAGGAAGGTCCCCTCAGTCACCCCTTATGTTGAGGGCATGTGATCTGGTATAGTTCAAGAGAAAGGAGCACACTCGTCCCACCCCCCTTTCCTGGCCAGCTAGGCTGCATGGTCAAATTAACCCCTTGTCAACCCACCGCAGAACATATACTGCAGGAGGGTGGCCCGTACAAGCACGGTAATGTCATAGCTTTCTTCTGAGTTCAGGGGGTGCACAAGCACTAGTTCTGCTGTGATTGAAAACAATGGAGCTTAGTCAGCATTTCCCGGCCAATGATTCATGGCTGAGACCTGTTGATCAGCTGTGTCCAATCACAGAGTATAGAGCCCTGTTTTGACAATCAACACAGGGCTCTGTACAGAGGGAATAATCTCTTTGTTTCTTATAACTGCAAATCAGGGCTAAGAAGCAAAGAGATATTTAGTAAAAAGCAGCACACATTACACACATTCACATATGCATAACATGACCTGTCAGTAACCAGGTCAAAATACTCTTTCCCCACACTAGGGTACAAAACTAGGCTCCATTCCAACGCTCCGCCTTATACCCTCTAGTACCTCTGATGTTACACAAATTCTGGGTGTACGGTCCTTTACATTTGCTGGGTTATCGCTGAGGATAACCTTTTACAACATGGGATACCCTCATAGTGTAGTAGATTAAGCCTGAGTTCACACCAATGCGGCTTTAAAATCACGCTACTCAAGCAGGATTTCATTGCGGCTTGTGACTTCCTACAACAGAAGTCTATACAAGTCACAATGAAATCGTCAAAAAGTCGCTGAAACATGAGTCATGGCAATTTGAACAGTTCCATTGCCAACAATGGGGTGAAACTTGCCCTGCCTTTGTCAAATCGCATGACTGGTGTGAACAGGAGCCCTCAGGTGACGTTTGCTGAAATCAGAATTGACACACTGTCTGCATTACAAGCCGTGTGTTTGTGTGCACATGGCTTGTACACACTGGCCATATGCCTAGAACTTAGAAGACACATGCAACATCAGAGGTACTAGAGGGAATAAGGAGGAGCATTGGAATGGAGCCTGGTTTTGTACCCCAGTGTGGGAACTGTGGGTTACTGACAGGTCATGTTTGGAGGTTTGCATAATATCAGATGGATTTATATGAAAGGGTGGACTATCATTTATGAAATACAGTGGGTAAACATAAAAATCACCTCTTTCATCCAGTTTGGAGTGACATCCTGATCCAGGGAGGGTCTGTGTTGTACCAAATACCTTCCACTTCTTAAAAACGGAAAATTGTATCATACTTACCGTAATTTTCCTTTCCTGGTGCCTATCCATGGCAGCATACCTGTGATAGAGCTCCGCCTCGACTCCTCCCTCAGGACTAGTGATTAGCATAAATTAAAGGCGTAGTCCCTCCCCCAACATTCTCCGTAATATAGAATACCGAGGGTGGGAGCGTATGCTGCCATGGATAGGCACCAGGAAAGGAAAATTACGGTAAGTATGATACAATTTTCCGTTTTCCTGGTGCCTCCATGGCAGCATACCTGTGATAAATAACTAGCTGACAAGGGTGGGATAATGCTTAATAAGTGTTTAATCAGAAAGGGACATTGCAGCCTGGACTGCCCTCCTTCCGAACTCAACCGTTGTGAGAGCTCCTGGATCGATATGGTAGTGCCTGAGAAAAGTATGGCGAGAAGACCAGGTGGCGGCCCTGCACACCGTCTCCAACGAAACATTAGCCCTTGCTGCCCAGGAAGCTGAGACTGCCCTTGTGGAAATAGCATTCACTCGGGAAGGAGGATCCATATTCTTCACTCTGTAGGCCTTCTGAATCAGTTTTACAACCCAAGATGCCAGAGTTCTGATGGAAGCTTCTTTCCCTCTGTATTTACCGAAAGGTACCACAAAAAGTCTCTCGGAGTCTCTGAAGGGTCCGGTGGCTTCTAGGTAAGCTCTGAGCACTCTGGAGATGTCCAGCTCGTGACAAGACTCAGAATCCGCATTTGTGAATACTGGTAGAGCCAGGGTTCTGACATGTGGCTTGTGGTAGTGACTTTAGGCGTGAAGCCCCTGAGGGGACGAAGCTCCACTCTGTCTGGGAAAAAGGCAATATGGTCGTCACCTATCCCTAAAGAGTGTAGTTCTGAGATTCTTCGGCCAGATGTAATGGCTAGAAGGAAGGCAGTTTTCAGTGATAAGTTCCAGATTGCCACCTGTTCTACTGGAGCGAATGGATGGTCAGATAGGACCTCAAGGACTAGGGACCAATCCCACTTAGGAAATGTCCGTCCGACAGGAGGGCGAATTTTTAGTACCCCCCTGAGGAAGGTAACCACCAAAGGGTCCTCTGCCCATCTTTTATTTGTTGCTGCAGAAATTGCTGCTACCTGCACTTTGAGGGAACTCAGACCAAGACCTAGGTTAAGCCCCGTCTGGAGGAAGCCCAAAATATTGGACGTGGAGGGAAGGATTGGGTCGAAGCCATTATCCGTAGCAAAAGACAAGAACTTGTTCCAGATTCTTGAATAGATGGCATTAGTTGCCGGCTTTCTGGCTCTCAGCAGTGTTGATATGACTTCTGGGGAGCATCCTAAGGCTTCAAACCTTCGCCTCTCAACCTCCAAATTCGAAGATCCAATCTCTGTGGATTTGGATGAACTAGGTTGCCCTGCGACAGAAGTTGAGGGAAAGGAGGGATCCTGATTGGATGGCTCATGCTGAGACGCATGGCTAGAGGGAACCAGGGTCTCTTTGGCCAATACGGGAGTACCGCCAGCACTTGAACCGGCTCTCTGAGGAGCCTTAGGAGGAACTTGAATATTAATGGCCGGGGAGGAAAGGCATATGCTGTCATGAACCTCCAGGGGCACGTCAGGGCATCCACTGCCTCGGCCTGCGTGTGTGGTAGGCGGGAGAAAAATCTGTCCAATTTTGCGTTCTCCGGAGTGGCAAATAGATCTACCTGAGGGGGATCCCACAGGTTGGAGATCTGATGGAACACCTGGGGATGGAGGGCCCACTCGTTGTTGTCTTGGAAGTTCCTCGACAGCGAGTCTGCTTCCGTGTTCAGCTTGCCCGGAAGATACGTTGCTCTGAGGTCCAGAAGGTTCTTCTCCGCCCAGAGCATGATTGGCTCTACCTCCCTGAGTAGCGATATGCTGCGCGTGCCTCCCTGCCTCTGCAGATATGCGACAGCCGCCCTGTTGTCCAGGCGTAGGAGTATTCTCTGACCTCTGACTTGAGATGACAAGGTAGTCAGTGCCAAGAATGCTGCCCTCATCTCCAGAATGTTGGATACTACTCCCCGGGTAGGACATGACCATCTTCCCTGAATCCTGGTTTCTCCGCAATGGGCCCCCCAGCCTTGCCCGCTTGCGTCGGATGTAACCGTGATCCAGGAGAGGGATCCCAGGTGGCGAGGTTCCTTGGAATTGTCCACCAGCGCAGACTCCTGCGCATTACTCCCGTCAGCAGGATTGTCTGAGAGAGCCGCTGTCTCTTCCACTGAGCCAAGAAACCCGTCTGAAAATATCTCAGGTGCCAATGGGTCCAAGGAGTCAGGGGAATGCAGGAGGACATTGTGCCAATGAGGCTCAGGCATTGAGATGCCGTCAGATACTGGCTCTGGATGGTCTTGAGCATTCTGCGAATGATGATCCTTGCCTTCGAAGGAGGCAATGACACTGTCCCCTCCTGAGTGTCGAACATCGCACCTAGATATACCATCTGCTGAGTCGGTGTTAGTTGACTTTTGTCCGAATTTATCAGCCATCCTAGCCTTCTTAGGGACTGTAGAAGGATCTCCCGGTGATATACCAACTGATCCGGACTGCTGGCTAGCAGGAGGATGTCGTCTAAATAGTGGTATATCCTCAGGCCCCTCTCCCGTAAGGGGGCCAGGGCGGATATCAGTATTTTGGTGAATACCCTGGGGGAGGTGCACAGCCCGAAGGGCAGGGCTTGGAACTGTAGGTGGGTTTGCCCCACTGCAAACCTCAGGTATTTTTGGAATGCAGGAAGAATTGGAACATGCAGATATGCATCCTGTAGGTTGACCGAGATCATCCAATCCATCGGCTGGACTGCTTGGATAATCGTTTGCAAGGACTCCATCTTGAAGCTTTCGGTGCGGATGTACAGATTGAGCTTCTTTAGGTCTATCACTGGCCTCCACCCACCGGCCTTCTTTGGTACCAGGAACAGGGTAGAGTAGAAGCCTGTGAAGCGTTCTGACAAGGGAACTGGCACAGCTGCCCCCTGAAGCTGGAGGGTCGTTATGAACTGTAATAGGGCCTGGGCCTTTAACGGAGAGGATGAAATCTCGGTTCTCTTGAAAGATATGGGCGGTGGAGGATGAGAAAAGCTCCAAAAGTGTCCCCACTGGATTGTTGACAGAACCCAGGGGTCTTGGCAATGGGTTGCCCAGACGGGGACAAAGGACCTTAGTCTGGCTCCCACCGGTGGCTTCCGGCCTAAACTGGCGTCAAAGGGACTGCTTCTGCTCCTGTGGGGCCCTAAGAGTTTTATTCTTCCTATTCAGAAAGGATGCCTGGGTGAAGTCTGAAGTCCCTGGAGTTCGACTGGCGGAACCTAGACGAACCACCTCTGGTTCCTCTGAAGAGTCCCCTGAGGGGTCTTCGGGTGGTAACTTCTCGGCCATTCGGCTTGACGGTGGTAGGAGGGTACTGACAGCCGAGGGACCGGGGGCATCCGGCTCCGTCTCCCTTACCTGGGATGTCCGAGGGACTGGCTGAGCGGGGACTAAGGCTGCTAGCTCTGAGAATGAGTCCTTCATTGTCCGCTTTAGCAGATCTATGACCTGCTGACTTTCGAGCTCACGGTTGGCCGCATAGTCCCTAAGGCAGTCTTTACAGACCAGCTTGTCCGGAAGTGGCGTAGCCCCACATGTCCAGCACTTCTTCTTTGCGCCGCCTCTAGGAGAAGGAGACCGGTCTCGTCTTCCGGATCTTGACCTCTCTGATTCATGCCGTGAGGAACGGGACCCATGATGAGAAGAACGGGACCTCCGATCTGGGCTGTCATCATTGTCGCGGTGTCTTGACGATTTCCTGGTGCTCTTGGAGTGGGCAGGGCTACGATGCAAGGAATCTGTGTTAGATTCATGCAGTGCACTTTTTTTTTTTTTTTTTACTTACGTACAGTTGGTCTCATACCTAATGGAAGTAGGAGGATCTTTGTTACGGGATGAATAACTCATTGCGCAGTTGGGCAGAAGGATCAGCTGCAGAAATATAGTAAGATAGAGAGAGGGGAGAAAAAAAAAAGACTAACTGTATGCATGTATACCGGAACACAACATATACCTACGTATGTGGCTTGTACCTCTGCACCCACCTGCGGGCCACCCGCCCAGCCCCCCCGCTATATTCCCTTCCCTCTCCTAAAACTTTTTTCTCTTTCTCTTTTTCTCTTTCCCCTTTTTTTTTTTGGACCCTTCATTGTCCCCACAAGAAACACCATAAATACTCCTTTCCCCTTTCTTTTTTTTTTTTTTTTTAGTATTCATTTAATTATTAATTTATTTAATTATTTAATACACCTACCAGGGAGCAGGGCAGCGAGGCTCGCAGGGCACAGCTGAAGTAGTACTGCCGGCCCAGAGCAAGCCTGCTGATACTTAAATACAAAGGAGGTGGATGGGCTAATCCCAAGCCCCCTCCTACCTGAAAAGAACAAAAAAGGGCAAAAACTGGAGTTTTTCCAGTATCCAAAATGGCCGCCGGGCGACCAGACAACCGCGCATGCGCACGCGCATGCGCAGTAGCTATCGGCGGCGATGGCTCTACACGGAGCCCTCGCCAGTCGGCATCGCAGCACCGCCCCGGAACGCGCATGCGTCAATCCGGCGGCGAGGACGCCGACCCACGGAGGGGACAGTTTAGGGGGAGATTAAGGAGTGCTCCCCACGGCCCCCCATGTAAAAATGAGACACCTTCTTAAGGGTACTATAACACAGAAGACCCGGATCCCTGGAAAACACCTATGGGAGGAAAAAAGGAAAGAGAGAGAGAGAGGGAAAACAAAACAAAAAAAAAATAACCGGCCTGAAACGTGAGCTGATCCTACTGCGACTCATCCTTGAAAGTGGCAGACTGCGTTCCTGTGAGGAAACTCTGCAAACAGACCCCAACAGATCCACAGAGGGGTTCCCAGTCTTATCAGTGCATTGAGCGACCCAAGAACAGGGACTGCGCACGTGAAAGGCTAAACCCGGCGGACGCTGCCAAAGGCAGAGGTATGGACGTACTGCTACTCTTCACCAGCACAAGAGGTATGAGGAAAAAAAGGAGAATGTTGGGGGAGGGACTACGCCTTTAATTTATGCTATTCACTAGTCCTGAGGGAGGAGTCGAGGCAGAGCTCTATCACAGGTATGCTGCCATGGAGGCACCAGGAAAATAGAATTCACTGTTCTTCTAGGCATTGGTAAAGGGTTTTTCTGTATCCGTCTCCTTACTTGTGCCTGTCCACAACTTTATCCCAGAGATCTTTTGACAGTGCCTTGCCACCCAAAGTTGATCGTTTGCTTCAGTTGCACTATCAGGGACTGAAATGCTCTAGGAAAGCTTTTTTCATGCTGAGCTAATCAAAATGATCACAGCTGATCACAGTTGAAAGTCAAATGGCTTTGTGTGACATTGAAAAGGTCATTAAGAACACCTGGTTGAGTTTGCAAGTGATTTTTAAGAGAGGGTGATCCTTTTTCCAACTCAGTGATTCTGTTTATTTATTTTTCTGACATGCTGGATGTCTTTCACTTGGAAGTTGCACTGAGTAAATATAGCTGGATAAAACAAAAACTGTGTCTGTCTTCATTTCAGACTGCAAAGCAACAAAATGTGATTATTTTAAAGGGGGGAGGGGGTGATTATTTCCTATACCTATTGTATTTATCACTGTATGGAAGAAGATTATATGAAGATAATTTTGTTTATGCACTCAGTCACTGTATTAACTAAACATCATAGGTTATATAGATTACACATGTGCAATTTCATTTTATTATTATTATATGTATTTGTATGATTATTAACTGCTCTGTTCAGCAGGGGTAGGAGCAACAAAACCTTTTTATTTTTGTTATCTAGGGATTGTGGGAACATGATTATCCGACACAGATTCAAAATTTAACATGTCCACCCTTGTGTTATTGTTATCATCCTGGTAGATGTCAGCAGATCTTTATCAAGTTGTTTTGGTACATTTTTCCATTCAGCCTTCCTTCATTGATATGACGTTTGCCAGTAACGTATCCTGAAAAACAGCCCCACACCATGATGTTCCCACCTCCAAAATTCACTGTTGGTATGATGTTTTTGGGGTGATGTGCAGTGCCATTTGACCTCCAAACATGGTGTGTATTAAGGCATCCAAAGAGTTCAATTGTGGTCTCATCTGACCAGACTATATTCTCCCAGTATTTCACAGACATGTCTAAATGTTGTGCAGCAAACTTTAAACAAACTTCAACATGCTTTTTCTTCAACAATGGAGTCTTGCGTGATGAGTGTGCATACAGGCCATGGCGGTTGAGTGCATTACTTATTGTTTTCTTTGAAACAATTGTACCTGCTAATTCCAGGTCTTTCTGAAGCTCTCCACAAGCGGCCCTTGGCTCTTGGATAGCTCTTCTGATAATTCTTTTCACTTATCTCTCAGAAATCTTGCGAGGAGCACTTGGTTGTGACCAGTTTATGGTGAAATTATGGTCTTTGCACTTCCAAATTATGGCTCCAACAGTGCTCACTGGAACATTCAGAAGTTTAGAAATCCTTCTGTAACCAATGCCATCAGTATGTTTTGCAACAATAAGGCTGCAAAGGTCTTGAGAGAGCTCTTTGCTTTTACCCATGATGAGATGTTTCTTGTGTGATACCTTGGTAATGAGACACCTCTTTATATTCTCAGTTGAGTTGAGACTGAACCAGCTGATAATAATTTGCACTGACAAGGGTCAGGATTGCTTTCTAATTACTAATAGATTTCAGTTGGTGTCTTGGCTTTCCATGTCTTTTTGCACATCTCTTTCTTTATGTGTTCAATACTTTTTACCTGTGTTATTCTATTTTATTACACATAACTTAATTTTTTAGCTTATTTGTTTTGGTTTCTTTGTATGGTTGGATTGCATGGGTTGTTACCGACATGTGGTGACAATTTCAAGTCAATAGCATCTTTAGAAATATATTTACCTAGAAAAATGGTAATGTGTTCAATACTTATTTTACCCACTGTATAAAATAATTTGTAGACGCTATAACTTTCACACAAGCCAAATAATATACACTTATTGGGATTCCTTTTTACCTTTTAAGACATATAGCAGAATACATTTTGGCCTAAATTTATGAAGAAATTTGATATTTTTTTTATGTAATAAAAAATATAAAACCCAGTGGTGATCAAATTTTTATTTATTTTTTCATTTATGTAATAAAAAAATATAAAATCCAGTGGTGATCAAATACCACCAAAAGAAATCTCTTTTTTTTTTTTTAAAAAAGATTATATACATTTCGTGTGACTGCACAATTGGCAGTTAACCACTTTAGCGCCGGAAAAATTTACCCCCTTAATGACCAGGCCATTTTTTGAGATTCGGCACAGCGTCGCTTTAACTGCCAATTGCGTGGTCATCCGACGTTGTACTCAAACAAAATTGATGTCCTTTTTTTCCCACAACTAGAGCTTTCTTTTGGTGGTATTTGATCATTTCTGATTTTTTATTTTTTGCACAATAAACAAAAATAAACCGACAATTTTGAAAAAGAAACTATATTTTTTACTTTTTATAAATATGATAGGTAGTCTTGCGAGCAGCTAGAATACAATCTGTGTAATATATGCAAGCAGCAAGTAACACACTGCCAATATAAATGTACAAATAAAACTCAAAACAAATAATGCTGCGCTAGTGATAATAAATGTATCCAACCACTTAGCTCCCGTACACACGGTCGGATTTTTTACGACGGATTTTGTCCGAAACTGGTGTTGTATACACACGGTCAGACAAAGTTGTCGGAAAATCTGATCGTTCCGAATGTAGTGACGTTCGTTGCGTACGACGGAACTACGTAGAGGCTAGTAGCCAATAGCTTTGGTCTCGTAATTTGATCTGAGCATGCGTGGCACTTTGTCCGTCGGAATTCTCGACACACGACCGGAAAAAGTCAGATCGGAAAATTGTCGGAAAATTTGAGATCCTGCTAAAAAATTCCAACGGAAAAAGCCCGCTAGAGCCCACACACGAACGGATTTTCTGACAACATTATCCGATCGGACTTTTTCCATTGGAATATCTGACTGTGTGTACAGGGCATAAGTGTCTCAATTCTGCTGTGCCAATATGAGCGTCATCATAATAACGGGAATAAACAATAATATAATACAATAATATGTATATTTCTTCTCATAATAATATAAATCCTGTGCTTAAGTGCAATTAAATAGTTAATGAATGAATAACGTCAGAAAAAAAGTTTTAACTTGTTGAGTCTCCACAAATCCTCAAAAATCTGTGCTTTGTATAAATTCACCTCAGTGCTCCCCCATAAGAAATGTGCTCAACTCACAGGCTTACCTATAGGTACTGGAAATATCTCCTAAATCTGCACGGTTTAGGAGATATTTACCATATACGCTTGCGCCAATGTCATCGGCGCATGCGCACTGAAGAGAGGGCACAATCGTTTCTAAGGGGCTTGTGCCGTGACTGGGTGGGAGTGACGTCACGTGACTTTGGCCAGTCACAGAGCCGGAGTCCACGGCCCTGGAAGGAAGAGGGGTGAAGATGGATGCGGCCACCAGAAGGGACATTGCGGGCTTCGTTTGCAGGTAAGTGCAACATAATGGGCTAGTATGAATTGCATTACTAGCCCATTAAGCTTTTACTTTGCAGGGGAATAAAGAGGAATAAAACCCATCAGGGTTTACTTCCTCTTTAAGTTTGGTCAAATAAAGCTTTTTAGTCACCCCAGACTAACAGATCATGTTCCATTGATGTACCTCAATTATGACTCGCTATATATGAGAGAGAAAGAGCTCCAAATAGTGCTTATATAATTTTAACCACTTCAATACCAGGCACTTTCCCCCCTTCCTGCCAAGACAATTTTCAGCTTTCAGCTTTAAATGACAATTGCATGGTCATGCAACAGTGTACCCAAACAACATTTTTATCATTTTGTTTTCACAAAATAGAGCTTTCTTTTGGTGGTATTTGATCACCACTGGGGATTTTATTTTTTGCTAAACTAATAAAAAAATCTAATCTAAAGTCTATGGACGCAAATGCTGGACTGGGGAGCCTGCCAACATGGTAACCCCCCGGGAGAGCGCTTCTCCTAGGAGGTTATCTGATGCAAGGAGGAGCCACGAGAGCCACCGAGGGACCCCAGAAGAGGATGATCAGGGCCACTCTGTGCAAAACGAGCTGCACAGTGGAGGTAAGCATGACATGTTTGTTATTTGAAAAAAAAAAAAAAAACAGGAAGGTTTATGATCACTTTAATAATAACTGCCAGCCTAAGTGCCAGTTTACACAATAATAACCCCGAGCATTAGTGCCAATTTCTGCAGTTATATCCACCCAGCATCAGTGCCAGTTTAGGAAATAATAACCCACACCATAAAGGGCAATTTCCATAATAATAACCGAAGACATCAGTGCCAGTTTACGCAATAACAACCCCCAGCATCAATGCCTGTTTCTGCAATAATAACCCCCAGTATCAGTGCCAGTTTTTGCAATAATAAACCCCAGCATCAGTGCCAGTTTCTGCAATAACCCCAGCATCAATGCTAGTTTCTGCAATAATAACCCCCAGCATCAGTGCCTGTTTCTGCAATAATAACCCCCAGCATCAGTGCCAGTTTCGACAATAATAACCCCCAGCATCAGTGTCAGTTTCTGCAATAACCCTCAGCATCAGTGCCAGTTTCTGCAACAATGATCATCAGCAATGGTGCCAGCTTACGTAATAACCCTCAGCATTGATGGCATGTGAACTGGCTGGAGTGGTTACCTCTTTGGCAGGGGGAGGTTAAAAGGAAAATTATCACCGTTCACGGCTTAAAAAAATAAACACACATTTTTTGCATGTAAAAAAAATGTGCGTTTATTTTATTTTTTACTAGTAACCTGGAAATCCTTGCCCCCACAATCAGCAGATCACTGGTGCCATGCAGGACTCCTGCAGACTTGTCAGTGTATCAGTCTGCTGATACCTAGTTATAGGAAGAGACAACAAACTACATCAACAGTGCCCTGATAGTTCATTGAGAACTACAAGCCGACAGCCGCAAAGACTGTCAGTGCTTGTAGTTTCCCATTAACAGAACTCTGAGAACGAATTAATTGACATACTGATTAAGTGCAAAAAAAAAAACTAATAATAAAATATTTTACCCCTACTGGGTATTGTGCCCACCAATGCAGTGTTGTATTGGGCGTACCCAGTAGGAGTAAAATATTTTATCATTCATTTTTATTTTTTAAAAACCATAGGGGATATACGGTGGCTGGTCTAATTTTTTGGAGTTTGCCACTGTGCCCATATCCTGTATAACTGCTTAAAAATTCCTACACTCCTGTGCTCCTCAATAGACTTTGAGAAACAGATTTTTATATTATATACAAAAATCTTTTTTTTTTTTCATTTTAGCTACAACAGAAAGGGGTTAGGACCTGACCTTGTATCAACACCCTACTGCAGTTTGCAGACAGACACTAATCACAGACCTGATTTGTTGTCGACGGCTCATCATAAGCAAGCTTGGTGTTCCTGCAGCCAGCTCTCTGTTTGTGAGCCACACTTCAGAGCCATGACAAAAACATTCTGTCCGTGATTGCACTTGATGCCAAAAAACTGCTGATAGAAATACCGTTACCTCCTGTAATCCATTTAAACTTTTAAAAGCTAATTTCCTGAGTAACAGCAAACTGCCATTATTCAAAAATCTTCCCCTGTACCCCTCTCTAATTAAGATCCCCTCTGTTACTGGATTTAACTTTCCACCTGGACCACTGTCTTTTAGGGTGTATGTCAAGGATCACTTTTTTTTATTTAAAACTGCATAAAGAGAATAAAGAAACAATTTCTGGATGACCGGTTGGTTCTCAAAGATATCTGCCATTTGTGAATCAGCTAGACCTGTGCCAGACTGCAAATATGCTAAATTAAAATTATTCCCTGAAAATTGGAAGTTGGATTGCACACATATCCCATCACCCTCTGTTGGCATTAACCATTGTGTCTATGCACATATAGCATGTCACATTACAAATAAGTAAAAAATTAAAAAAAACACAATGTGGATAATGTGTTATAGTATTTATTTTATATACATGTGTAAGGCACTTTAAACAATAGCAAGTGTAAAGATATCTTATATATATACAGTATATAGTTCACATTCCTATGTTTTATATTATACATTTAACACAGTTTTCAATACCCCTTGCATTTATCAAAAAATGATCAAAAATATATTCAAAATAATATAATGTAGTATTCTTTTTAATTTCTTTGGCAAATAATGACTGTCAGAAAATAACAAAACAAAAATCACAATTTCATTATCTAAAATGCATAGTTAAATTTGTGCTTTATTCAAAAAAGCTGATTATACCCTAGTAATGCACGGTGTGAAATGTACATGAACCTCTGGGCAAAGATTTACAGATACACACATGCATTATAGCAAACTGGGCAACATGAAATCGAAACTGGCAGGAATTGTTCATGTTTATGAAGAGATTGTCTCCCTCCATTTTAGATATGAATTGGAAAAGTGTCATAAAAGAAGTCATATGTGGCCATTTAAAAAACATGTTTCTGTAGTTCACTGTGAATTTATGTGATACATTTATTTTATTTTTTTTTTAATTAGAAAACCAATATATTTATTTTTTGCAAAAAAAATGTGTGTGTGTGGCAGGGATAGAACATTTTATGGCTAATCCCCTAAGAAGCAGAGGTACTAACCCTAATATTAGCTTACATTTGATCACTGCTGTCAAACTGATGTCTGAGGGTATGCGCACATAATGCCTTTTCCTGCTGTTTTGTCCTAGATTTTTAGTAAATTCTTGCCAGAAAAAAGCAAACAAAGGGAATAACAAATGTGTGCGAAAACATAGTAGGGAAGATTTATTAAAATGGGTGCACACAGAATCTGGTGCAGCTGTGCATAGCATCCAATCAGTTTCTAACTTCAATTAGTTCAATTAAGCTTTGACAATAAAACTTAGAAGCGGATTGTTACTATGCACAGCTGCACTAGATTCTGTGTGCAACAGTTTTAGTAAATCCTCCCCAGTATGAAAAAAAATATATAAAAATAAAGATGAGGCAGTCATTTGTAAATGGACATAATCATTTAAAATATTATATTTAGCTGAATTATTGATGTATACTATGTATAATACTAAAGATGCATTTGGCCATTATGCATGTATAAAACAGCAAAGTTTACAGCTCTTCAACAAATTATTTCAAAAGCCTTTAAATCGTATCTATACCCAAGAACAAAAATTTTATATACTGCATTTTCCAGTCCTTAGATGTCGTGGCTACACTCCCTTTCTTTTTTTCAGGTCTTTTTTCCTTTATTTTCACTTGGTAATCCTGCAAATAACAAATTTCCTGTCCCTTATGTCTTTTTCTCCACTCTATCTATGGGGGGCAGCCTTGATTGTCACGCAGGCTGAACTTCAAACCTGTCTATCTCAGTTCATTACCATTACATGGTGGATTGATAGGACTAGTAGTTTACACAATAAAGATAAGAGTTTTTGCGCTTTCTTTTATGTTCACTGAGAGTGACAATAGTATCTGTATTTCTGGCAAGATAAACAGATATTTTTGATACTTGCTGAAATTGTCCCTTGAATGACATTGCATATAAGGAATGGTAAGCTGCAATTTACTGTAATTTTTTATTTTTTTTGCTTTTGGTTGTAGATAAGCTTTAATTACAAAAATTATATTTTTATGAAGTTTATCTTGAGAACTAAAAAGAATTATCCAAGAAAGCAAATAGTTTTCAGGATTAGCTTAACAACTGCACAATGTATCAAATAAATGAACTGTGTTAGACTGGTACTTTAAGGACAATCTGGGGTCCAATATCTATTTGTATAATTAAAAAAAATACACCCTGGTATTCTGGCAGTAGTTTTTTACACAGAAGCCTGCTTTTGGCAGTCTGCTCAGCTAATTCAAAGCTGCTTTGGTGGCCTTAATGCTGGGCAAAGACTGGCAGATGCTGAAAATGACAGGTGCTGAGTGACCTGGATAGTTTTAAGCTCACCACACCATAGCTTGTTACTCATCTAGTCACTGAGAAAATTGAAGAATCAGTCCCCACACTAAGGTCTTTTAACAAGCTTACAATTCTCTTTATGTAGTTATAAATCTTTCTATTGCTCCTTTGAACTTTGCATTGGGCCATCAAATCGGCATGCAACTGGACCATGAACATCACTGTATGTATTTAGTGCTTTCTACTTCCTAATGAGATGGAGAAATTGAAGTTGCTCATTTCCCTTGGGTTATATAGTGCTCAAGTTAAATAATTGCTGAAAAGGGCTCAAAATAGGTTTCATGACATATATCTTTAACAAACACACTCAAAATAGGGTATTTAGCTTGTGTAACTTAGCTTGCTTCTGTAGTGTACTGTCTGTTCATTAGCCCCAGCTGTGGAGAAAAGTATTGACCAGAAAGCTGCAGTACACGTAATCACTCAGGAAAACTATGGCTTTAGTTCAGACTCTGCTGTTTCAAACATTTCCTCAAGTTCACTCCATGTCGCTTGGAAGAGTTACATATTCATACACATATTCCTACAGCAACACTGCAGTTACAGAAGGCATTTTAATGACACCTACTTTTGGTCATATACTATAATCCTTTTAGTATTAGTAAGATGGCTTCATTGGCATCCCTGATGTTACTTGTTTTAATCTGCAGTTAAAACTAGTCTACACAGTTGATGCAAGTACACCATTGCTACTTAGTATTGCCATGCAGTACCCTTTAACATTTACCTGAAATCCTGCTATGTAGAAATATAAAACTTGAACAAACAATTGGTTCGAGGAAGAATGCATACAGTTTTTCAATTTCCTGACATCAAGCATTACAAAATAAGCAAACTCAGATCTAGCAACAGTATACAATGAGGGTCCTACTCTCTCACTATGCTGAATCTTTATCAAGTATTGCTTTGTTATGAAAAACAGTATTGCTTTTCTATCTTGATAAAATAGAAATCTAACCTGCAGAAAGACATTATCTGTTGTCAAATGACTTTTTAGGGTTTAAACTATTTATTAAAAAATACCTCAATGTAAGGTAACTGTTTAGCTCAGTGAGCCTGAACACATTATAGTCCCTGTGAGACATGCATATTAAAATGAGATCTGATTGCTGAAACACATTTTGAAGTTAACAAAATCAAGTTGGCCTTTAGAATAACAAACACATATTTTAGACAAAAATCAGTAAACCAGGATGAAATGTTTTAAACCTCTTTAAACTAAACTGTCCCTGCATCTTTGTATATTTGGCTAAAGTATTGGATTTCCTCCTTTCAGCTACACTTTTTACAACATTTGCTTAACAAAATAATATATATTCTATAAAACTATAATGCTTGTTATTAAATAATGATATTTAATTATTCTTTGAGAATATATACATACTTATTAAGCTCAGTTATCTGAATTATATTAATTTTAATGTTATATAAATGCAAACCTCACTTCTAATGTAATAAAGGTCACCATTATATTAGTTTTTTTAAATAATGTAATCTTTAGATTAGATGTACTTAAATAGATATGATAAAAAAAACAAAGATAACTTTAGAAAACAGGATTGTATTAAAGTTACATTTCTCAAAAATGTACATCCTTAGTATTGCATAGATGATTGCAAATGGAATACAGACAAGCTACTTAAATTCCTCAGGGACACTTGTCGCAAGATAGGTCTACCACAATTCTTAGTTCTGTTCAACTGCCATGGCTATTATAAACCAAAGGACATTGGGGGCTATTTACGAAAGGCAAATCCACTTTGCAATGCAAGTGCACTTGGAAGTGAAGTCGCTCTAAATCTAAGGGGTAGATCTGAAATAAGTGGAAGCTCTGCTGATTTTATCATCCAATCATGTGAAAGCTAAAATGCTGTTTTTTATTTTCCTTGCATGTCCCCCTCGGATCTACAGCGACTGCACTTTCAAGTGCACTTGCAGTGCAAAGTGGATTTTCCTTCAGTAATTAACCCCCATTGTCATTCTCTGTTGATGGATTTTTCAAAACACAGTACTAACACAACAAACCTGCCAGTGATTGTGGATGGGTGGTGGACACACAAACTGCTGCAGATAAGCTTCTGGGTGATGCAACAAATCGTGCCCACTCATCTTGATTTGAGCAACCCTTAAGATAAGGTTGCTCTTAGGATAAAATGTTTCCATTTTGTAATAGCTAACATTACAACCCTTTATGGTTTTACATTAGTGGACTTCCCTATAATGCCATGTTATATTCAAAGAAATTTATGTTTATCATAACAATACCTAAGGCATATAATGTTGCTTTCTTTTATGAAAGTAGCATGCAACAGATATTCCCCCCTTTACCCTCGCCCCATGCTATAGCTTAGTAGGCCTTCTTAAAACCTATAGGTCACATTTATTCACTTTAGCAGAATCAGAAAAGTATAAAAAGCATTTAAAGGCAGGATGAGGTTTTATTCATAACACCCATAAACAAGGAAATATTTAAATGCACTTCATTTTTTTTTCAAATTGTCTCCACCTCATATCTCATTGCTGCACATGAGTGCATTTGTGTGTAAATCAGTGTACAGTGTTGCCAAAAACATGCAGATCAGTAGAGAGACAATTTCAACATATCTTCTGATAATATGAAAAAATACACAGCCCTTTTTAAAATACAACCCAACTGTTTTCTCATATTATGATTTTTCCACCTAACCCAGGATAAATGGTCATTCCAAGTATTCACTTGCAAAAAGTAATATTGACAGATTAATAATATATGAAACATACAATACTTTCCACATACATTTTGGAAGACAATTTTTTTGAACCTCATAAAGAGGTGATCTGTTAGCATGTGGTCTTACTTTGATGTTTCAAGTAGATTACTAGCAGTTACAGGTAAATTCCCAAATTCTTCAATCTAGATTTCAATCCCCATCCTGTGCTGTAATTCTAATAAAACAGAACGTGTACAGTGCTCATATATGAATCCAATTCGACTTAACATGTAAAAAGTTTGGTTCTGATAGAATATAATATTCCTACTATGAAATACAAAAATATGTAACAAGAGCTTATCGTTAGACTTCTGAATACTTTTTTGTGTTCTTTTCATTAATCTTGTATTCCCGTATGCCCTGTACATTTTCCTGGTAATATACTTTTGGTTTATCAGAGACAATACTTACATACATTAAAGCCAACGTGTAGTTTTATACACGGTTTTATAAAGTGCAAGTAAAGTATGGCTATATTAGAAATAACATAAAAATGTCCTGAGGAAACGTATCACCCTATGGCAGCGCCATAGGAGCAGAAGAGGTGACTTCTGGGTAAAGCAATTGGGGTGGTTACTTTAGACCAAACAAATACACTGTGCTTTGCACAGACTCAGAAACGAGTTTTGTGTCTGTTATCTGTTGGGATTCAGGCGTTACATTCCATAATTGCTTTGGGCCCCCACAGATAAGACCGTTCTTGTGGGAAGCATACATGACATTGCTCCAGCAGCAATTGGGACTTGCCCTGTCAAGTCTCTGGAGTTAAAAGTTCAGTGCATACTTTATGCATATGATTTCCTCCGCTGCCCATGTTGCAGTCCGGAATTTCTATTTAAGACAAAGTATTTGCAGTGCATGTTTCACTTGTTTGTGTTTTCTGTACAGTCTTCTGGTATTTTTTCCTCTGAGCAGCTTCTCTCAGAGATTCTGTCGAGATTTTCTAACTCATTAAATCTCTCGTCTACGCATTGGGCAGTGAGCCTGGCCTCTGGGTCATGGTCCCAACATTCTGTTATGGTTTCACATACAAGCTGGATACCCTGGGGAACGATACAGAAATTAAAATGGTGTACAACTAAATACAAATATTATATTTTTCTGCATACTGCTTAAAGATGATCTTTAAATATCCAAATACACAGAAAAAATATGTGAGAGCTGTTATCCATTCCAAAGGATTTGCATTTCCGTCTATCTAGTCTTGAGATTTACATAGCCCCTCAAACAGCACATCTAGGTGGGTTAATTGGTTTCCAGTCTAGCTCCCCCCTTTCCCAATCTGACTGATGCTGTGCAAGAGATCGCAAGATGCTGATGCCATGTCAAATTCAAGTGCTTATACAAAATTTATATAAATAATACATTTATAGCTTACATATGGGCAAAATCAAAATTGACATATATGCAGCTCTCGCTAGCATTGACCTTAAAAATATTCCCGTCAGAAGATCAGTTATTCTTCTATTTCCTTTAATAAGGTGACAACTCTGTTCATTATTTCAGTGAAATCTGTCAGCAGCACTGTCACCCTGTGAACAGGGTCATTTTAGATGGAGAAGTTGTTTTAAATGGATTTTAATAGAAAAGACCAAAAAATTTAACCTAATTCCTGACCACTGCCAGTGTTATATGGTTTGTCATAAGCCCTATAACTGCCACTTTAGCTGGATAGCTTGGCCTGTTACAGAAGTGGAAAACCAATAGATTTACTGACAGAATCAATAGGTAATAAAATTGTCACATCGGGGACTCTGAAAAACAAAAACTACTGTGTTAATGATAGCGACACACTGCATTGTATATGTCATCAATTTCTTCACGTTCATTTAGGGACACAGATATTCATAGAATATAGGATTATTTGGCTGCTTACCGCAAACAAAAAAACAGTGATCACTTTGGGATAACTCCTCCTACCCCAGAATGCCTCAGTTTTGTAGAAAAGCACTGTCTCTCAATGAACTCCAAGAAAAGGATTATACGTACAAATATCCAATATCCTTTTTCATTGAGGGGCACAGGATTCATAAACTATTGGGATGTCCAAAAGCTTTTAAAATGAGGGGTGGGTAACAGCCAGAAAACACTAACAGGCCCACACAACAAAAACATGGCATCAGATGTGGCCTGAACATCCATTTGGTAACACAGAGAATGTGTTAAAAGAAGGCCAGGTGATAGCCTACTGATCATTTTCTAAAGTCTCATCTTAGAACAGGTGAACAAGATGACTGCAGGAATAACTGATTTGTCATGTAATGGATATCAGAAATATTACATTAAAAACAACATAACTAAATAAATACTTGATTAATTGGTTTTCTATTACCTGGTGATTCAACCAATTATTGGAAAGTTCAGGTCGACCTCGATCTCTGAGGACATTATCCTTCATGCTTTCAACACATGGGTGCTCTCGTACTTTGGTTCCAAATGGAGGTTCATAATCTTTTACTTCTACAAAAAAATGAAAATAAAGCAAATTATGTAATATTTAATGTTATTTTTCATAACATAATACATAATACATAAGACCTTTTTATATGTAATATGTGTTACCTGAGACTTATAAAATTATAATGTTTACTCCCAATCTGAATGCGGATGACCATTGTAAATATGCCACAACAAAAAGCAACCTTTATTCTAACCATTAAAACTATGTTAGTATCATGCAAAAGTGGGCTGTATCAAAAACAATAAAGCCAGTGCCTGTACTGCCTTAGGCTGGGTTCACACGGATGAGAATTGGATGCGGGTTTCTCCGTATTCAATTCACATGTCAGGAGATTGTGACCGGCTCTCTATAGAGCCAGTTCACATGTCTCTGGAGTGGCTCTGGTGCATATTGCACAGGACGTCTTCTGGTCCATTACAGTTCCAAATTCAGCCCAAACTTTGGGCTGAAATCGGACCTGAAATGGTGAATGGGGATGCACCGGACCCCTGTTGTGGGCCACTCCATGCTGTGGTGTGAACCCAGCCTTAATCACCACTAATCCAATAACTAATGCCAGGCTGTACTTGCAAGCTGCAAATCCACTCTGTCTAAAATTGATCAGGCATGAATAAAATATTTTTCTGAGGGTGGCCCTGTCGACAACACCCAGCTCGACAAAATCAATATTTTTAACTCAATTTTGTTGAAGATGCCAAGCAGAAAAATTCTCGGCAGAACAGTATCTGCATCCAATCAGATAAAAACAGTAATAATGACAGAAAAAGGACATATGGGTGGCTGCACTACTGTACAAATCAGCTTTATTTAGAAACTTTTGTGGGTGGGTTCTTTTCTTTCCCCTTTGTTCTGATTGCCCTGTCAGTTTCACCTGTGGATGGGATACTGACTATTTTATATGAGTGGGTCTGACAGCAGTGTTTGAGACTGCTAGTGTCGTGCGAAACATGTCAGCGGATCACTGTGCTCCTCCACTGCTATTTCCCTGAAGTTTTTTACCCTGTTTGGTGATTTTTTAAATTAAGGTGATTTCAAAAGTAGTGCGGCCATCCAGACTTACTATTTCTCTCATCAGCTGTGAGCTGGGCCAGCATCTGTTCAGTGCTATTGCGGCAGTGTGTGGCTGGTGGAACTGGAAGGGTTTCTTTCTTGTTCGGATACAAACACTGTTTCTGGTTGTCAAAATATAATAGCCAGAACTGCAAATTTTGTCCATCCACACTGTTTATTTTGAACGAGGGGATTAAGTAATTTCAGACTACAGGGCTGAATTACAGAAATATTAAAGTGCATGGCTAGCTCAAGGCTGGGTATCAATTGTTATTATATATCTAATTTGCCTGAACACTTAAGCTAGTTTTACTCGTCGTAACTCACCCCAAACGCCTTACCGACGTATGTGTGTTGCAGTGCACCTCGACACACAGTAACGCATTACTGTGTTTTGTGGTGCACTGCATTATAAAAAAAAGTACACACAATTTTTGCCACGCACTATTGTGTTTGCATTGATGCATCACAGCTGTGTATACCCAGCCTAAAGAGCTAAGCTTTATTAACCGCCTGCTGTTCAGAAGCTATATATATATATATATATATATATATATATATATATATATATATATATATACTGTGTGTGTATACATAATATATATATATATATATATATATATATATATATATATACTGTGTGTGTACAGCAAGCGGTTATGCCAGGATCCTGGCTGCAGCTGCAGATATGATCCAGGTATAGCATTTGAAAAAAACAGCCCGGAACCACTGTAAGCATTTGGCTGCACAGAGAGGAGATGGAGGAACATCTTTGATGAATGAAGCCAGAAGCAAAATAGCTCTATTTGATTGGATGTCTTGAAAGCAGGGGAGACATTGGGGGTCTAATAGACCCCTGATGTCTCAATAAAGAGTACCTGTCACTGTCAAAAGCTATCACATTGTTCAGCCCTTGTGATAGCAATACTGTTAAATGGAAAAAAAAAAAATGTTTTAAAAAAAATCTAAAAGCACCCTCGTCCCCCTGTGTTTGTACACATATGTAAATGATTATTTGCACTAAACATGTGAGATATTGCCATGAACTCTGGAGTGAGAGCAATAATTTTAGTGCCATAGATTACGTGTACCGTATATACTCGAGTATAGGCCGACCCGAATATAAGCCGAGGCACCTAATTTTACCACAAAAAAATTGAAAAACTTATTGACTCCAGTATAAGCCTAGGGTGAGAAATGCGCAGCTACTGTAAGTGGAAAAGAGGGTCAGCAATGCCCATTTTCAGCCTCACTGTGCCCATTTGCAGCCATAGGTCCCCCAAACTTCAAACTTGGTAGTTAAGGGTTCCTAGATGCAGCCAAAATTTGGGGTCAGACCCTTGCATCTTTCATCCAGTGCTGCACTGACATTTCTGGATTCTGAGTCATGGGGAAAGCAAAAGAATTGTCAAAGGATCTGCAGTAAAAGGTACTTAATCTGTATAAAAAGATATCCAAGGAATTGGGAATGCCAATCAGCAGTGTTCAAACTCTATTCCAGAAGTGGAAAATGGGGGGTTCTGTTGAAACCAAACCACTGTCAGGTAGACCAACTAAAATTTCAGCCACTGCCAGGAAAATTGTTTGGGATGCAAAGAAAAACCCATAACTTCAGGTGAAATACAGGACTGTGGTGTGGCTGTTTCAAGATGCACAATAAGGAGGCACTTGAAGAAAGATGGGCTGTATGGTCAAATCACCAGAAGAAAGCCATTACTATGCAAATGCCACAAAGTATCCTGCTTGCAATATGCCAAACAGCACAGAAACAAGCCTCAAACCTTCTGGCACAAAGTCATTTGGAGTGATAAGACCAAAATGTGGCTTTTTGGCTACAACCATAAATGCTACATTTGGAGAGGAGTCAACAAGGCCTATGATGAAAGGTACACCATTCCTACTGTGAAACACGGAGGTGGATTGCTGATGTTTTGGGGATGTGTGAGCTACAATGGCACATGAAATTTGGTCAAAATGGATGGCAAGATGAATGCAATATTTTATCAAAAAATACTGGAGGAACATTTGCATTCATCAGCCAGGAAGCTGCGCATGGGATGTACTTGGACATTCCAACATGACAATGATCCAAAACACAAGGCCAAGTCGGCCAATGATTGGCTACAGCAGAATAAAGTGAAGGTTCTGGAGTGGCCATCTCAGTCTCCTGACCTCAATATCATTGAGCCACTCTGGGGAGATCTCCAACGTGCAGTTCATGCAAGAAAGACCAAGAATTTACAGGAACTGGAGGTTTTTTGCTAAGAGAAATGGGCAGCTTTACCATCTGAGAAGATAAATTGACTTCAAGCTGTCATTGATGTTAAAGGGGGCAATACACGGTATTAAGAACTGGGGTATGTAAACTTTTGATCAAGGTAATTTGGGTAGTTTATGTTGCCATTATGATCTAAAAAGAGTAAACACAGTGGATTGATAATAAATGGCTTCAGCCAAACACTAACCATGAGTGAAAGAAAAGTTTTTGTGTTATCATTCATATTCTCTGAAAAATGGTCAATAAATCATAAATTATGCCAGGGTATGTAAACTTATAAGCACAACTGTAGATGTCGATTTTCGTACAAACAACCACCCTGCCCATAGATGGATGGAAATTCGGCAGGTCCCTGCTGAATGGGCTGAATCTCAACCCATCTATGGCTAATTTTAGTCTTCATGGATTCATTTTAAGTAAATATTTATGAAATATAATGTGTGTATATACAGTAGAAACACACACACACAATTCAAATCTATACACATAAACAGATTTCCAGAAACAAAAAAATTATCCCAACAAGCATTAAAATTTATTAGATGCCTCATTCATCTTTTCTAATGTTCTACAGAGAACATTTAATTTTACAAAAAACAAAAAAACAGTAATTAAAATGTTTTGTGGTTACTGTCCAAATGACCTTTTAGAGGGCAAGCTTATATAATTGAAATATTTGCAAAATGTTTCAGCTTCTTCTACTTTATCTAGTTTGTTATTGTAACCTCTAACTAATGCTCAGTGACAGAACAATTTACGCATCAGAGCCTTGGGGGATATGGTTCCTGTAAATATTCATACAGGCCATTCTACTGCCGAGGTCTAATGAAAATACCAAGAGGGGAGATACATTCAGCTCATGTTGTTTTGAAAAATCAAGACACTGCAGGAATTTGTTCAAGGGCTGCTGTGTAAGACGCAAAGTATAATAATTTACAATGGTATGCCATGGTTACTAATGCCTTCACCTTATATTACCTTCTTTAAAATCACAGCGAGAAACAGATACGGCTCAAGTACTGGGGAAATGCATTCTTGCCCTTTGGTCATTATAATTATTGGTTTTGCTTAGTACAATTTAAAAGCGCTGAAATTCTGCACAGCATTTATGAATTAATTTGAATAAATCTGCGATAATAAAAGTAAATATTTTCTTTAAAGCATATCTAAGCCCCAAAACAAAAACATACTGTATTGCAGGTTATCAATCCTTCATTCATTTTTTTTTTTTTCTAAAGCTGCATTCACTCCCCCCCCCCTTTATTTTCACCTGGTGATTTGGCCAGTAGCACACTTCTTGTCCTATGGTAACTCCTCTACAGTGGTGTGAAAAAGTGTTTGCCCCCTTCCTCATTTCCTGTTCCTTTGCATGTTTGTCACACTTAAGTGTTTCGGAACATCAAACCAATTTAAACAATAGTCAAGGACAACACAAGTAAACACAAAATGCAATTTGTAAATGAAGGTGTTTATTATTAAAGGTGAAAAAAAAATCCAAACCATCATGGCCCTGTGTGAAAAAGATATTGCCCCCCTTGTTAAAACATACTATAACTGTGGTTGTCCACACCTGAGTTCAATTTCTCTAGCCACACCCAGGCCTGATTATTGCCACACCTGTTCACAATCAAGGCATCACTTAAATAGGAGCTGCTGCTTGACACAGTAAGGTCCACCAGAAGATCCTTAAAAGCTACACATCATGCCGAGACCCAAAGAAATTCAGGAACAATTGAGAAAGAAAGTAATTGAGATCTATCAGTCTGGAAAGGGTTATAAAGCCATTTCCAAAGCTTTGGGAATCCAGCGAACCACAGTGAGAGCCATTATCCACAAATGGAGAAGACATGGAACAGTGGTGAACCTTCGCAGGAGTGGCCGACCGCCCAAAATTACCCCAAGAGCGCAGCGACGACTCATCCAAGAGGTCACAAAAGACCCCACAACAACGTCCAAGGAACTGCAGGCCTCACTTGCCTCAGTTAAGGTCAGCGTTCATGCCTCCACCATCAGGAAAAGACTGGGCAAAAATGGCCTGCATGGCAGAGTTCCAAGGAGAAAACCACTGCTGAGCAAAAAGAACATCAAAGCTCGTCTCAATTTCTCCACAACACATCTTGATGATCCCCAAGACTTTTGGGACAACATTCTGTGGACCGATGAGACAAAAGTGGAACTCTTTGGAAGGTGTGTGTCCAAGTATATCTGGCGTAGAAGGAACACTGCATTTCAGAAAAAGAACATTATACCAACAGTAAAATATGGTGGTGGTAGTGTGATGGTCTGGGGCTGTTTTGCTGCTTCAGGACCTGGAAGACTTGCCGTGATAAAAGGAACTATGAATTCTGCTGTCTACCAAGAGATCCTGAAGGAGAATGTCCGACCATCTGTTCGTGTACTCAAGCTGAAACGAACTTGGGTTCTGCAGCAGGACAATGATCCTAAACACACCAGCAAGTCCACCACCGAATGGCTGAAGAAAACCAAAATGAAGACTTTGGAGTGGCCTAGCCAAAGTCCTGACCTGAATCCTATTGAGATGTTGTGGTATGACCTTAAAAAGGCAGTTCATGCTTGAAAACCCTCTAATGTAACTGAATTAGGACAATTCTGCAAAGATGAGTGGGCCAAAATTCCTCCAGGACGCTGTAAAAGCCTCATTGCACGTTATCGCAAACGCTTGGTTGCAGTTGTTGCTGCTAAGGGTGGCCCAACCAGTTATTAGGTTTAGGGGGCAATCACTTTTTCACACAGGGCCATGATGGTTTGGATTTTTTTTCACCTTTAATAATAAACACCTTCATTTACAAATTGCATTTTGTGTTTACTTGTGTTGTCCTTGACTATTGTTTAAATTGGTTTGATGTTCCGAAACACTTAAGTGTGACAAACATGCAAAGGAACAGGAAATGAGGAAGGGGGCAAACACTTTTTCACACCACTGTATCTCTGGAGGAGCAACGGAGACACTTTTGGTCAGCAGCACTGTCCGCAGAAGTTAGTGTTAAATGCACTGGCACTTTTAAAGCAGTTACAGAAACAGTTTATTTTACTTTGGATAAAGGTTTTGCATAGATTAACAAGCTTACCATTGTAAGTACTCCTGTCAGTGTTAAATGGTTGGTCTCAACCCTCTAACTGCCACCTTTGCTGGACAGCTTGGTTTGTTAGAGGGAAATTGAAAAATAAAAAGACTTACTGGCAGGGCGAACAGTTCAAACATTTACAAGGGGACTCATAAAAACAAAAACTACTCTGTTAACACTAGTGACAGACTACGTCATATATGGCATACTTCATATTGCCTTTAGTACAACCTGAAATGGGGCATATCAGAATAGAGTCTGTGAGGTATAATTGCTGACCTTGATCTGTCTGGTGTAACCTTATGGGCTGTTATCATTTTGCTTGTTGCACTATTAGGTAAATCCATGACCCACAGCTAGCATTGAACCAGAAATGTTGGAGCTCCTGAGATGTATACTGGTCAGTTATTCACTGGGGTTGATTTACTAAATGTAATTTTGCAAAGTGAATGATCAAATAGCTTAGGTAATAAGTTAAAGCTATGTTCAATTCAACTATCCAATTGTGTGCAAGGAAAGCTCTGGGTTTAAAATTGCCTTTGCGCATACTTTAGTATGCAAAGTAAACACAACTTCAACATATTTACTAAGCCAAGTAAACATTAACTGTGTTAATTGAACACTCTCTGCTCCTTTTTATAAATCAACTCTAAAAATAAAAAAAAAGTATGGACAAAGATGAGAAGTGTAATGCCGCGTACACACGATCGGAATTCTCGTCGGAAAAAACTCTGCCGGTTTTTCTGACGGAATTCCAACGGAATTCCACTCAAGCTGTGTTGCCTACACACGATCACACCAAATTCCGACGGTCAATAACACAGCGGCATAAAACACGTTCGACAGCACTATAAAAGGGACGTTTAATGCTTCCGAGCATGCGTCAAATTGTTTCCGAGCATGTGTCGGAATTTTGCGTGTCGGAATTGCATACACGCGATCGGAAAATCCGATAGAAAGGTTTTCCGTTGGAAAAATTATGAACAGGTTCTCAATTCAAAGTCCGTCGGAAATTCCGACAAAAAAAGACAGTTGGGCATACATACGGTCGGAAAATACGATGAAAAGCTCCAATCGGACTCCATCGGAAATTCCGACCATGTGTACGCCGCATTAGACTTTCAAATACCAGCTGGAGATAGCAGTGCCCATACTGTATTTCATTTCTGCCAGATACCCTTTAATGCCAGGCCCCATTAATCCCACAGTTACCCCCGACCCTCTAAGGCAACTTTTTTTTTTCAATTTTTTTTCTTTTCAAATTGTTTTTATTAAAGCAGAAACGTGCAATGTACAACTTACATTATGCACAGTTCAATCTAAGAAAACTTTAAGCAATCATAAAGTATAGGTGTAAAGTTGTGAATGACAACACATGTATGATATTTCATGCAGTAAATACATATGTATATGACTATTATCCCATTGTATAATAGGTAGAAAAAAGAAAAAAAAAAAAAAAAAAAAAGAAAAAAGAAGAACTAAACATAAATAAACATCAAACAAACAAACACCACGTATCAGTATTATCTCTTTGAGCTTAGCTACCATTGGGTATTCTGTGTTCTGCAACTAATTTAAGTGGAGAGGGGTCGCTCTGGTCCAGCATTGCCATGCAGATTCATGAGCTACTGTTTTACCTGTATCGATTGCAAAAACGTTTTCGTAGTAATAAACTGCATTAACCCTATTTAGTACTTCAGTTAAATTGTGAGAATTACTCTGTTTTAAAAAGCAATTATTGTCATTCTAGAAGCTATTAATATGTGGGAGACTACTACTCCGAGTTGAGTAGGGATTTTTTTTTCAAATAAATTTTAGCTACAAATGATTACACATTACATAGTTAGTTGGGTTGAAAAAAAAGACACAAGTCCATCTAGTTCAACCAATAAAAGGGGGGAAAAAAAATCCCACAATACTATATGTACCATCCTATACCCACAGTTGATCCAGAGAAAGGTAAAAAGAATCCCCAGCAAAGCATGATCCAATTTTCTCCAACAGGGGAAAAAAATTCCTTCTTGATCCTCTGAGAGGCAATTGGATATTCCCTGGATCAAATTTACTTACAAATGTTAGCATCCAGTTATATTATGTCCATTTAGGAAAGAATCCAGGTCTTTTTTAAAGCAATCTACTGAGCTGGCAAGAACCAGCTCTTGAGGGGGTCTATTCTACATTTTTACAGCTCTTACTGGGAAGAAACCTTTCCGTATTTGGATATTAAAGTGTTACTAAACCCAGGACCCTGTATTCCCAAAATCTGGTCTCCCACAGTGCACAGAACATGAAAATGCAATTATTTTGGTGAATATAAACTGCTAAATACATTTTCTCATCAGCAGTTAGAGCAGTCTTGTGCCTTCTATCAGTGTCCAGCCAAGCACTGATTAAAACTTGTAGGAGGAGTTTTATGACTGTGCTATGACACTTCAAGACCCCTGACCCTCTGTCTGGACAGTGCTGATTGGCCCTGTACTGATCACGTGCATCAACCCAAGAAAAAAAAACCTCTCTAGCAATACACACCAAACTGAGCATGTGCATCCTGACTCCATAGACTAGTGTAATCAGGACATTTTTAGGGGACAGTGGAAGGAGGGGAGGATCACAGAAGCCAGGATCAAACAGCCTTTTTACACAATGCAGGGGGATTAACCCCTTAGGTTCCACAGTGAGTGGAACCTAAGCTTTACTGCATATACAGACTGATTTTACTGTTGTGGGTTTAATAACACTTTAAATCTCTTTTCCTCTAGAAATAAAGTGTGCCCTCTTGTACTATGTGATGACCTTAAAGGGAATAACTCATCACCAAGTTCACTATATGTACCAATTATGTATGTCTACGTGTTGATTATATCCCCCCTAAATCTCCTCTACTCAAGAGAATAAATTCAGTTTCTCTAATCTATTCTCATAGCTGAGCTCCTCCATGCCACTCTTATCTGTTTGGTTGCTCCTCTCTGCACTTTCTCAAGTTCCCCAATATCCTTTTTGAGAACTGCATATTCCAGATGAGATCTTACTAATGATTTGTACAGAGGCAAAATTATATCTTGCGAGTGTTGTTACCAATAATTACGGTCTTGAATTAACAGGTAAAATATATCAGAACATGGTTTACCATAGGAAAAAACGGGTTATAGGAGCAAAAACTATCAGTATACGGTGAAAAAACAGGTTAGCAAATTTTCTGAGAACAGAATGACTGGCGTGGTTGCAGAGATAAAAAGTGTGAGAACCAGCCAAAACATATGTCGCAAGCAGGGGGAGAATGCAATATCTTGCTGAAAAAAATTCCTATTATCAAAGAGACAGCAAACGAGATCAGAGAGTAAAATAAAGCAAGGAAGAGGAGAGAAGTAAAGTGAGGAGAAAAGATAAATGCTTAATTTCTTTCACCGCTTTAACCCGCTGGGAAACCGCAGTGGAGGTGATTTCCACTGTGCTGGAATACATGCCCTAGCCGCATTAACCACTTTCAGACCGGACCAATTTGCAGCCAAAGGACCAGGCCCCTTTTTGCGATTCGGCACTGCGTCGCTTTAACTGACAATTGCGCGGTCGTGCGACGTGGCTCCCAAACAAAATTGACGTCCTTTTTTTCCCACAAATAGAGCTTTCTTTTGGTGGTATTTGATCGCCCCTGCGTTTTTTATTTTTTGCGCTATAAACAAAAATAGAGCGACAATTTTGAACAAATTTTTTGCTATAATAAATATCCCCAAAAAATATATAAAAAAACATTTTTTTTCCTCAGTTTAGGCCGATACGTATTCTTCTACAGATTTTTGGTAAAAAAAACGCAATAAGCGATTATTGATCGGTTTGCGCAGAAGTTATAGCTTTTACAAGATAGGGGATAGTTTTATAGCATTTTTATTAATATTTTTTTTTTTTATTAGTTATGGCGGATATCTGCGATTTTTTTTGTGACTGCGACATTATGGCGGACACATCGGACATTTTTGACACAGTTTTGGGACCATTGTCATTTTTACAGCAATTAATGCATTTAAATGCATTGATTTCTGTATAAATGACACTGGCAGTGAAGGGGTTAACCACAAGGGGGCAGTGTAAGAGTTAAGTATGCCTAGGGGTGTGTTTTTTACTGTGGGGAGGCGTGGCTGTCAGCTAGTGAATGCTGATCTCTGCTCCAATCACAGGGAGCAGAGAACGGCGTCACTAGTTGCTAGGCAGAACGGGGAGATGCTGTTTATCTCGGCATCTCCCCGTTCAGCCGCCCCGTGAGACGATCGCGGGGGTCCCCGCGGCGATCGAGTCCGCGGGGACCGCGATCGGACTCACGGGGGTCCCGACCGGCGTGGGAGTGCGCCGCTCCCGGCGCGCTCCCGATGGCACGGACAGGCTAAAGGAGGGACTTATATATACGCCCTCCTGCCTGTACGTGCCATTCTGTCGACGTATATCGTTGTGCGCCGGTCGGCAAGTGGTTAAGGAGGTGCCGAACCAAAGAGTGACAGTATTTTCACTTGGACAGCAAGTTGAGGTGGAGGAGACATGCAAGACAGAGCAGTGAGACTGTCAATCAAGGTGTAGACATCTCACCAGAAGGACATGACCAAAAGGTATGGGATATCGCACCCCTAGCTGTGCCACATCTCCAATAGGCGGGGCTGGCATTTGGAACATGCAGTGTATTCTTTCTAAGACTCTACACCACCTGGCAAGGAGCTTATAATCTGATTCTTGTAGCCTCAAAGAGATAGAAGACTAGTGTGTGAACAAGAGAATTAACTCTCTTTATTGGGGAGAAACAGTAAATCTAATTCCAAATCCCTCTCCTATGCAGCAAGGAAAGGGTGGATATACTTTTCCGATGGGGAAACCAACGAGGCGTATGTACAACCTTTTTTTTATACTTACCTTTTCCTATATCTTAAAGTGATTGGTAAAGCTTTATATTTTATTAAAAAACAAAAAAAACAAACAGGTTATACTTACCTGCTCTGTGAATTGGTTTTGCCCAGACCAGCCCAGATCCTTCTCTTTTCGGGTCCCTCGCTGGAGCTGTCTGATTCTCCCCCCTGTCGAGTGTCTCCATAGCAAGCCAGTTGTGTGTGCCCACTCCCGAGCCAGCTCTGTGTGTCCATTGACAAACAGAGCATGGCTTGCCCCCCCCCCCCCCCCACTGGCACATGAGGAGAGAGGGAGACACATCACTGGATCAAGATCGGGCTCAGGTAAGTATAATGGGGAGCTGGGGGGGAGCACACTGAGGGTTTTTTACTTTATTGCAGGGACTACACCAAGGTAAATGTTCAGGCTTTATAATCACTTAGAGACTCTACACCGCCTGGCAAGAAGCTTATAATCTGATTCTTGTAGCCTCAAAGAGATAGAAGACTAGTGTGTGAACAAGAGAATTAACTCTCTTTATTCGGGAGAAACAGTAAATCTAAATCCAAATCCCTCTCCTATGCAGCAAGGAAAGGGTGGATATAATTTTCCGATGGGGAAACCAAGGAGTTGGTTAAAGGCTGGTTATGTCACATGCAGAATCCCCTTCAGACCTTTTCAGTGATTGGCGTTCCTCAATGATGTTGCAAGCAGTGATGATGTCTGTGCACTCCCTGCCTAAATAAACTATGAATGTAAGGAGATGTGGTGACACCCCCTCAGAATGATATATAGCAATAGCCTAATTTACATTAACAACAAATACAATAAAATGTACATGTACAATTTTTCAAATTGTATGGCATGTGAAATGCCATTAATACATTTTTACAATGCAAAGCACAGTAGAGACTTGTTAAAGCAGAAATCAGAAGAAATAAAAATATCCTGGTTTAGAGTAGTGGGAAGAGGCGCAGAAATCATTAATTTATGCCCTTGAGCAAACAGCACATCCAGAACTGCTGTTTTTTAAATCCTTTACTAAACTTCAACCCACTAAACCCCTTACTGTTTTAACCCACCATCTGCCAACTAACAGTAGGAGAACCTTTCGTGGGTCTATCACTCTCAACCTTTTGCATCCTGATATTTATAATTTCTCCCCTTATATACCACATTTGTATTATGTCGTCTACAGCATGCTTATTCTTTTAAGCTTACTCCTTTATTTAATAATTTTTTTTTTTTTGGGGGGGGGGGGGGTTCTTTCTTCTTTTTACAAAACAAACCTACATTATACCTGTTTTATATTTAATTCTGTACATTTACCTTGTATGTGTTTAACCTCTCCGTGCCTGCACTATAGCCGAAAGATGGCTACAGTGCCTAAATTGCCGGGAGGGCATCCATGTACATCCGCCCGAGCATGCACTGCCAGTCAATGTGACTCGGCTGATCACAGATCGGAGTAAGAGGCCGATTCAGGCCACTTACCACATGATCAGCTGTCAGCCAATGACAGCTAATCATGTGATGTAAACAAGATGGTAACTGGCTTTTTTTCCCCTCACACTGACAATGTGAGGAGAAAAAAAAATCTGATTAGCGACTTGTGTAAACGGGACATTGGTCCCGCACAAGGAGAGCCGCTGCCACCTCATCAGTGCCCACCATTGCCACCTACCAGTGCCCATGAGTACCACCTATCAGTGCCCACCAGTGCTGCCAATCAGTGCCCATCAGTGCCGCCTATTAATGTCACCTACCAGTGTCTATCAGTGCTCATCGGTGCTGCCTATCAGTGCCCATCAGTGCCATCTATTAGTACAGCCTCATCAGTGCCTCCTGATCAGTGTGCACCAGTGAAGCCTATCAATGCCCATTAGTGCAGCCTACCAGTGCCCATCAATACAACATTTTATAACTATGAAAACTGTTTTTTTTTTTTTCAAAATGTTCAGTATTTTTTTTTGTTTGTGTAACAAAAAAATTAAAACCCCAGTAGTGATTAAATATCAACAAAAAAAAACTTGGTGTGAAAAAAATGATAAAAAATGAATTTGGGTATAGTATAGCATGACCGCGCAATTGTCATTCAAAGAGTGACAGCGCTGAAAGCTGAAAATTGGCCTGGGCAGGAAGTGTGTTTAAGTGCCCAGTAAGCAAGTGGTTACATTTTGTATTGTTTGCTTATTTCTTTTTCCCTTATTTTATCTATTCCAAAATTAATAAAAATTACTGTAAAACAGAACTGCTAGTTTCTAGAAAATATATAGCCTCATATTATAGAATCATTTGTTCCAAACTAGATAAAGCCTACCTCACCAAAACCTGTCTCAGCACACATTTTCATTGCTTTTTATAATACATTTTGCAGGTGTTACCATTAGATTAAGCACCATTGGTAACAGGGGCAAGTTTTAGGATAGGGGCGTGCCCGACCCCGCCCCTTCCGTTTGACCCATCCCACTTCTTATAAGCCCCACCCCTTATAGAATCCACCCACTCCGTCCCCTCTATTCTACTAACTTCCACCCATAGTGTCAGGAGTACACAGCTCAGCATCACAGGACAGAGTATACAGCTCAGCATCACAGGATAGAGTACACAGCCCTAGCATCACAGGACAGAGTTAACAGCCCCAGCATCACAGGACAGATTATACAGCCCCAGTATCACTAAAAAGAGTATACAGCTCAGCATCACAGGACAGAGTATACAGCATAGCATCACGGAACAACGTTTACAACCCCAGCATCACGGGACAGAGTATACAGCTCAGCATCACAGGACAGAGTATACAGCTCAGCGTCACAGGACAGAGTATACAGCTCAGCATCACAGGACAGAATATGCATCCCGAGCATCACAGGACAGAGTATGCATTCTGAGCATCACAGGACAGAGTATACAGCCCCAGCATCAAAGGACAGAGTACATACCTCCCGACTTTAGAACTTGAAGCTGATGTAAGCATGCGGCACATCACGCAAAAAAGTGGGTGTGGCCAGGCTGTTATCAGTGGAAGGGGCTTAAGGGGCATGGTTAAACAAAACCAATCCCCCCTACCACCACCCCTCTCCCCATCATTACACAGGACCCCTTCCTCAACACTACCCCCATTGTTACACAGGGCCCCCTCCCTCATACTAACCCCATAATTAAACACAGAGAGGTTATTTGTTTAGGGTGGAGAGGCAAGGGGGGGTGTTTAGGGAGGAGAGGCAGGAATTGGGGTGTTTATGGTGGAGAGGCAGGAAGATGGGATATTGTTTAGGGTGAAGAGGCACGGAAGGGGTTATTGTTTAGGGTGGAGAGGCAGGGGGGGTTTAGGATGGAGAGGCATGTAGGGGGGATGTTTAGGGTGGAGATGAAGGGAGGGAGGTGTTTAGGGTGGAGATGCAGGGGGGGTGTTTAGGGTGGAGATGCAGGAGGGGGGTGTTTAGTAGGGTGGAGATGCAGGGAGGGGGTGTTTAGGGTGGAGGGGCAAGGAGGGGGGTTATTGTTTAGGGTGGAGAGGTGGGGTTTAGGATGGAGAGGCAAGGAGGGGGGTTATTGTTTAGGGTGGAGAGGTGGGGTTTAGGGTGGAAAGGCAAGGAGGGGGTGTTTAGGGTGTAGATGCATGGAGGGGGGGGTTTGGGTGGAGATGCAGGGAGGGGGTGTTTAGGGTGGAGATGCAGGGTAGGGGGTGTTTAGGGTGGAGATGCAGGGAGGGGGATGTTTAGGGTGGAGATGCAGGGGGGGGGGTTTAGGGGGAGATGCAGGAAGGGGGGTGTTTAGGGTGGAGATACAGGGAGGGGGTGTTTAGGGTGGAGAGGCAAGGAGGAGGGTTATTGTTTAGGGTGGAGAGGCAGGGGGGGTTTAGGATGGAGAGGCGGGGGGGGTTTAGGATGGAAAAGGCAATGGGCCCCTATGGACGGGCCGCCACTGATTGGTAATTTGAATGAGTTTTAAAATAAGAAAGTGATTTTCTGTATCACTAATAAACATTTTCAACAATAAAAAAAATTGGAATAAAATAACATTTGGATTAGCCTTCAACATGTAAGATAGTATTACAGCATAACAAAGCTAATATTGTAGGATACCTCTGCTGCTATTTAACTCCACAAATATTATATTTGTTCAGTTACCTCCAATTGCATTACAGCGCGATGTTATTTCCCATAATACCAGTGCCATGGAATACACATCTGTTTGTTTAAATGACTCCATATTTTCCAAATTTATTCTGGATTCAAGGACTTCTGGGGCCATATATCTGGCAGTTCCAACCTGAAGGAAGAAACACAAATGATGTAAAAATATAATAATATGAATAATGGGAAAACTGTGTTAGGCCAGCTTTACACCTTTGTATTGCCTGCATTGCCATGAATGTTACTACAGCACACATTAATGCATGGCGTTGTTAGTCATTCTGAAGTGCACCTGGAAGCACTAAGGTAATGGACATGAACTGCAGCACACCACAAAGTACTAATGTGTGTTGTGATGCGCTACGTTACTATTATGAGTCACAGGAGAATTTTAGTTAACCACTTGACCTCCAAAAGATTTACCCCCCCTTCAAGACCAGGCCATTTTTTGCCAAAAGCGGCACTGCGTTACTATGAGTTACTTACCTGAGAACGAAGCCCCCGCAGCCGTCTTCGTCTCCCCCTCAGGCTGCCGACATGTCACCTGGGGCTTGCTTCCCGGGTATCATGGCTCCGGTGCTGTGGTTGGCCGGAGCCGCGATGACGTCACTCCCGTGCATGCGTGGGAGCCACCGCGAACGCCACAGTACAACTGAAGCAACGGCATGTACGTGCCATTGCTTCAGTTGTCTTAAGTGCGCATGTGCCGCATGATGTCGGCATATGCAAATAAAGGGATATCCAGTGCAGCTACAGGCAAGCCTAATTATAGACTTGCCTGTAGTTTAAATTAGTTGTAAAGGGTTTACAACCACTTTAAGATAAGGACCAGTAGGGTTGATTTACTAAAACTTGAGAGTTCAAAATCTGGTGCAGCTTTTCATAGAAATGAATCAGCTTCAAGGTTTTTTTGTCAGAGCTTAATTGAACAAGCTGAAGTTAGAGGATGATTGGCTACCATGGACAGCTGCACCAGATTTTGCACTCTCCAGTTTTAGTAAATCAAACCCATTGTTTTCTAAGTGAGAGCTGCAGCCTCTCCAAAGCTGTCCGCACCGTCACAACTACTGTGCTGCAAACATCATTCCTTGTGCATCAAGAAAGTATTCACAGCGCTTCACTTTTTCCACATTTAGTTAAGTTACAGCCTTATTCCAAAATTCTACAAATACATAATGACAACGTGAAAGAAGTTTGTTTAAAAAAAAACTGAAGAAAATTACATGTACATAGGTAAAAGGAGAAAAGATAGGGCCCGTAGTGTGACCCCCAGAAGATGCCTGTTTAGGAGATAACGCATCGGGAAGAGCTTTAGCTGATGCCACTGCATTGCCAGCAATTTTACTACATGCTTTTATTGTCATCCATTATGTGAGTGACCATTTTTTATACTTTCAATGATTGTTTTCTACTCAAACGGTATCACACTACGGGCCCTATCTTTTCTCTTTTTACCTATGTTGGGATGAATAATAACATGTCAGTTCACTGTATGGTCGACATCCATATGCCTGTGTAAAGACAGATCCCTGCCAGTCGATACATGCCAGCAGTCTGAGCCGTTGTCTATCCCCCGAGGTGTGTTTACACCCACAAGCCTGTCAGACTCACTCCGTATAAGCCTAGTTGTGTCAACTGTATGCGGTAAGCCTCTTTCCATATGGTGGTGGATACCTGCAGACAAGTCACACAGTCACTTCATCCAATTTTGAGCACTTATGGACTTTGTCACTGATTATTCATTATTTGCTTCACAATTTGTGTATCACTGTTAGTTTGTGTATTTGAGTTATATCATTCTTTTGTTATATATATTATTTTGGTTCACATAATTTTTGCATTCCGCAGCACACACTGCGTTTATTTTGGCAAAAGTATTTATATGCGTTTACTTTGGTAATATTTATATGCAATATTTGTATATACTATACTATTTGTATATTATTATCACGTATTTGATGGTTAAACCCATCACCTCAGCGCTGCACACCATCCATTTTTTATTTTGTTTCACTATTTAAATTTTGTGCTAGCAGCTATCATTCACATTATAGACAGCGCGGTTTGGTTCACTTAAATTAATTCTAACATGAACTACAAAGATTAACCAGGGAGCCATCATGGACCTCAAAGCCATATTAAAAAAAAAAAACACACAAATAGCCCACACACCCCCTGTTTGGTTGTGTGTACTTTCATGATAGAGGAAATTAGAGTTCTGTAACTTATATTAGTATTACAATTTTGACCGAAGGATGTACATGGCACATCTACCATTATAATTATACCATCCTGTTATTTTATCCAACAAGCTAATAAGAGTTTCCATTTTTGTGTCTTTTGTGGGGGGGGGGGGGGGGCAGAAAGTGAGAGGAAATCTCTTCTAAACAGACAGTAGTGTATATAATGGTTAGAACGTCTGTCAGAATTTTATTACACTTTGTCCTCATTATGGACATTTTCCCCTAAACTTTCATCCCAGGTAACATCACATGTGTCAGGTTATAACAGGGATACCTCTGGGCACCAGACCTTTAGAAAGGACTCATACTACACCATAGGCAAATTAAAAGTAATCAAGTGCTTTAACCATAAAGGAAAATGCCTGATGCACACCACACTTTTTACACAGAATGTGATTTCATATACCATTTTCAGACCTACCTGCCCGCTGTTAGCAAGATCATCCACTGAAAGAGATGGATCCAGCCAGAGAGATAATCCAAAGTCACATAAACAACATGTGAGATCATTTTTAACAAGTATATTTGAGCTTTTCAAGTCTCGATGCACTATTGGGGTCTTTGGTCTTCCACATGGTGTATGGTCACTATGTAAGTGGGCAACCCCACGAGCCAAAGAGCCACCAAGAAGTAGGAGGTCTTCCCAACTAATGATGTGTCTTGTTAAGTATTCCTGTAAATTTCCTTTAGAGTGAAAAGCAGTGATTAACCAGTATTGCTTTCCAACATCTGTTTTCCTTTCTTCAGCAGTCAAAAACTGTAAAACATTTTCATGTTTTAGGTTTATATCTGAAAAGATTTCTTTCTCCATTTTCCAAGATGCATATTCTTCATAAGGAAAAATTTTGACAGCCACTGTTTCAAACTGGTCTGAAGTATTCTGTTTGAGTTTGGCTTTATAAACTTCAGCAAATCTTCCCTTTCCAACCAAGGTGTCCAATTCAATAGGAAGAAGTTCAGTGTTGTGATTTAGGTTGTTGGCACATGTTGAACTTATATCTGAACGGTCATCATCTAACATCATGGAACATTCCATATTTGGGTGTTTGATACATTTTTGGTGACCGTCCCATTTCTTGTCAAATTTTCTTTTTCTTTGAATTCGGTAACAATAAAAAATGAAGATTACTGCAACTGCAACGACAAGTGGTGGAAGAAGACTTGCCAGTGCAACAATAGTTGTGTCAGGGCCACCAGGATTTCTGAATTCTAAAAACAAAATTACATGTTAGGAAAAGGAATGAATAAAAATGCTTTGACATAATTCAGTATGAGATATGTTTTAGTGGCACATGAAAAAAGTATAAGAAAACTTTAAAGTGAACGTATGCTCCCCTTAAAAGTTTTAAAAACAAAGTTCTGCCTAAGAGCAGACACCAGGATGTGCATGCTATTGCCATTATAAGGCATACCAGTTCATCTGTGCCTCTCTCTGATTTATTTTTCCTTTGTTCTTGAGGTCTAATTGTCACTGACATCACTGCTAAGCTCTACCCAGTGAGTATGCCCTTTTTGGTCACTGTCTCACTGAGGCACTCTCACTGGACCATGAAAAGGCAATTGTAAGGGCTAAGCCTTAACCTTAAGTGCAGTGTGTAAAATGGTCAATATAAACTTAAAATAAAGGTCTGGAAAGCAGAACAGTTTTGCATACTCAACATTTGCATAAGATGATCAATTCTGGTGTTATTTACAACAATACTAATGTCTATATTCCCATCATACACTTCCCTGGATAAGGCTTGGGAGTAACTGATGCTGAAGCAACGACCAGCTGGAACTGGAGATACCACAGATCAAATGCACATATTCACCAGCACACCACAGATCATTGAATAACATCTGTGATGTGATCATTCTTCAATAAAGATTTTGGACATTATTTAATGATCTGTTTTGTGCTGGGGAATATGTACATTTGATTTACAACAATAAGGCATATTTAAAACTAGAACAGGGAGCCAATAGTTTTTTTCCCAGTTTTGTATAATAAAGTGGAGAAGGGTTTGAACTTCTGTCAAGTCTTTTCATATATTTTTGATGGTGACCACTGTCACTCCCCAGAACAGTAGGGAAAAACAAACAACCACCGCTCCAAGACTCTCCTTCCCAAGCGAATGCTCCTGCTCCTGTGTGGGAGCCCCAGGTGCTGGCTAATAGCACAATGATTGGAAATCAAAAAAGGAAGAACTCCGGACAGCCGCACACCGAGAAAATAAAATCCAAAAAGTTTATTTAAAAGCAAAAAACACTGCAATCCATACACGGCAAAAAAGGGGGGTACAGAGCTGACGCGTTTCGCACCACAACTAGTGCTTACTCATAGCTGATGAACTCACAAATGAATATCAAATATATATGCTTACAGGATGTGCATCACATGATTGTTTGATGGAAAAAGGCTGTTACCAGCAGCTGAAAACTAGGCTTAATTGGATATCAACATGTGCTGCTAGGCTAATTCTGCAGAGTGAGAGTGACCACTTTAAAAGAAGCCTGATGTTGTTTAAAGACAAACTTAGGTGAAAAAGTTATAAAACCTGATAAGGAAATCGCATAAAAATGCATAAAACTATCAAGTGTGCACACAGTGTTATGTGTACACACTTAAAGGGCCCATTCAATAGAATAGCCCAACCCAATTGCGATTTCAATGAATGTTATAGTGAAAAAAAAATCTTTTTTACGTGTGTGAAGGAACTAGTGAGATACATTTAAATAAAAGAAATATATACATAATGTTCAAAAAATGTGGAATGTATATAAACTCTCCAAAAATAAAGTCTATATATTTGTGATAGTGAATGGGTGAGGGGGTGAATAGATAGTGAGGTATGTATATAACCATTTATTGGTATTATATATATCCGCTAACCAAATCGCTGTGATGAAATCGCTAACCAAATCGCTATGATAAGGTTTGTTGAACAACACTTGCCGAAAACCACCTAGTGAGTTGAAGTTATATTTAAATACTATACTGATGATACTAATACTTAACGGTTATATTGTGTGTCT
Organism: Lithobates sylvaticus; assembly: GCA_028564925.1. Classification (NCBI taxonomy): domain Eukaryota; kingdom Metazoa; phylum Chordata; class Amphibia; order Anura; family Ranidae; genus Lithobates; species Lithobates sylvaticus. Next base: position 398,670,620 of record CM053030.1, read on the forward strand.
TAAGTTATTTTAAGTTATTTTAAACGTGATTCCTGATGTGAATTTTAGTATCCAAGACTTCACTTGTATATTGTGTGGATAGGCATATTCAAAAATGAAATGAAATAAAAGATAAAAAAAGATAAAAAAAGATAAATGACAAAATATATGAAATGTGAAGAAGAAAAGTGAATAGACAATCGTGCACTCTAAATGGTGTGTCTATATGTTTAATTAATCGTTTTTGTATTTATTTTTGTTTTTATTTTTATTTTGTATATCTAATGTTGTTCAATCGGGTTGATAGCCTGCATAGTGTGCTAACGGCTATATCTTCTTTCAAAGGGTTTTTAGCAAAACCTTACTCATTGGCTACTGGCAGTGTCGGTGATGAATATATGCATTTTATACAATAGTTATACATGACCAGTGACTGTAATTAATCCTTTTGAGACTTCGTAATTGTGTATCTATGGAACAATCCGTGGACCCGGGCGACCAAATTAGATAGAAGTCCCGACCAGTGTCGGTGCTTCTTTGGGGCGGCGGGCTGCAGAGGCATCGCAGAAACCTCCCAATTTAATGTTATTGGGTTCTACGGGTCGTTGACAGCTGTCTATTTTAATGAACTGTCCCATGACAATTGGTGGAAACATTGAGAGGTAAGGCGGATCAATGAATTAAATGTGGCCCGTATTACACAGCCAGTGTACAACTCGAAGGATGCAAAAAACGGGTTGTCACTCTGATAGTGAGCATTATACGATAAAGCGCTTCAATTCCAAAATGTTGTGCAACCAATCACCACAGTTGTTCACAACTCTATGGACACTGCAAGTGGAGGGGTTTTAGCCAGTCCCTATCTGTGTGTACACATAGCCTTACAATGTGGATTTAAAACTATTTATTCCACTAGGTCTGAGATGATACGGCTCTTTATGCATGGGATGATGTGAGACTCTATAAAGATAGAAGATTATTAGTTTGACAATAGTAATGATCATAGATAATTATATGTATATGATAAGTTTGCATCCAAATGTCAAAAACTTTGAATGCTGATGACTGCAGATGCCATGTATCCAAATTGGTAACAAAGTTGATATAAAAGGCATCAAAGGCAGTGGGTAGTGGAGATAATGTATATAAACGTATATCAATATACGCTATATATTGTCATCAGGATGCAAATAGAGTCTATGTAGAGGGAAATCAATGTGTTTGACCGACATGCATAAATAATACTATACTACGGCAATAGTAAAGCTATGGTATATATTGGCTGAAATCAGCAATGATAAAGCCGTAATTACCACCCGTTATGTCAGTAGTGGTGTCTGCTCCCTGAGGACAGCCGTCTTCCTAGTTTGCTGCACCTGTGTCGGATCTTAGTTTATCCAATGTTGATGTGTGTATGGAGCCTTCAGAGACTTCCCTGGATAAGGCTTGGGAGTAACTGATGCTGAAGCAATGACCAGCTGGAACTGGAGATACCACAGATCAAATGCACATATTCACCAGCACACCACAGATCATTGAATAACATCTGTGATGTGATCATTCTTCAATAAAGATTTTGGACATTATTTAATGATCTGTTTTGTGCTGGGGAATATGTACATTTGATTTACAACAATAAGGCATATTTAAAACTAGAACAGGGAGCCAATAGTTTTTTTCCCAGTTTTGTATAATAAAGTGGAGAAGGGTTTGAACTTCTGTCAAGTCTTTTCATATATTTTTGATGGTGACCACTGTCACTCCCCAGAACAGTAGGGAGGATACCTTTCACTGGAGATAACTGTTAAGAGGAGGGACCTCCCCTCACCTTGGGAAGATCTCTACTCATTTCCTACTATGACACTGTTCAAAACTAAAAAGTACTTGATAGTGAACATGGAGAAGTTGCAAATTGGAAAATCTTTGTGATCATTTAGCAACTGCTGTCCCTTCTCCATAGAAATGCAATACAGGCATACCCCACTGTGTACACCTTTGACCATATACAGTTGTGCTCGAAAATGTGACTGATCATGCCAAAAACTGTCTTTAATTTAAGGATATACAACAAGTAACACCAGCACTAAAACATGGCCATCTGTGGATGGGGAGGAAAGGGCATGGTTAATGACATATGATCTGAACCCAGTGCAGCTTGACGGCAGCCATCGCCGGAGGGTATGGATAAACAGTGTTTAACAAAACAAACGGACCAGTGCTCAATGGGTTGAAGAGTAAACAGAGTCTCACATCAGACAGTTGAACATGATTAGTCCTAAGTTATTCAGTAATGGATGTAAAAGAACAATCCTGTCAGACAGGAAGGGATATGAGGTAAAAAAGAAATCAACAGCTTACAGTTTTACAGAAGATCCTTGGAGCAACAAGGGGCTGACGGCATTGGGGCCAATACCCCTGCTGCACGCTCACCAGCATGTGGGGAAGGGCTGGATGTGCTGAAGGAGAAAGCGAAGCTGATTTAAAGCGGGATGGTGGAGACCCGAACTGTAAGCTGCACGTGGCTGGGGCGCCAAGTCCACTGGCTTACTGACAGGTGGAAAGGGAGAGAGGCGCGTTGCTGCAGTGTGGATGATGCTATACATTCACAGGACTTTGAAAAAGCACAGATGCACGAAACGCGTTGTAAAGGCAACCACAACAGCTAACAGGTCACCCAGGTCCATGAGGTGCTCCAACGACCAGCACCCCTAGAACGCCAGCAACGCTGACTAACATCCACATCGCCCATCCAGCCCTGGTTTTCCATCTCCCTGAGGTCTACATCATTTTGGGACACTCCCACACAGCTGGGATTCACATCCATTGGGCTTTAGATGCTGTGAACGTATAGCGCCATGCACACTTTAGCAACACAGCTCTCTCCCTTCCACCTGTCAGTACGCCAGTGGACGTGGCGTCCCAGCCACGTGCAGCTTACAGTTTGGGTCTCCACCTTCCCGTTGTAAATCAGCTTTGCTTTCTCCTTCAGCACGTCCAGCCCTTCCCCACACACTGGTGAGCGTGTTCCAAATTTGGCCGCAGTGCAACAGGAGTACTGGTGACCCCCATGCTGCAAGAGGTTTTTTGTAAACCCCAATGCCTCCAGCTCCTTGTTTCTCCATGGATCTTCTGTGAAAATGTAAGCTGTTGATTTATTTTTTACCTACCTCATATCCCTTCCTGTCTGACAACAGGATTGTTCTTTTACATGCATTACTGAATAAACTAGAACTAATCATGTTCAACTGTCTGCTGTGAGACTGTGTTTACTCTTCAACCCATTGAGCGCTGGTCCGTTTGTTTTGGTTTAATTTAAGGATAGTAATGATATGAAGCCATTTAGTATCACATAGTTTTTTGCCTCCTTTTTAAATAATAATGATAACAGAAATCATCCAAATGACCCTGATCAAAAGTTTTCATACCCTGGAATGTTTGGCCTTGGCACAGGCACACAAGGTGACACACAAAGGTTAAAATGTTAATATTAATTAAAAAGTTTAATTTCCCACATTTGTGTTTTTTTAAATTTCAATTAGTGTCTGTGTATAAATAGTCAATGGGTTTTTTAGATCTCACGTGGATGCACTGAGCAGGCTAGATACTGAGGCAGAGGGAGGAGAAAAGAACTGTCAAAAGACCTGCGCAACAAGGTAAGGGAACATTATAAAGGTAGAAAAGGATATAAAATATATCCAAAGCCTTGAATGTGCTGGTCACTACTGTTCTATCACTTTTTAAGAAGTGGAAGATTCAAGGATCTCCTGATATCAAGTCAAGGTCAAGAAGACCAAGAAAAATTACAGCTTCAACTGCCAGAAGAATTGTTTGGGATACAAATAAAAAACAACATTTAACCTCAGGAGAACTATAGGCTGCTCTGGTGTGGTTCTTTCAAGGAGAACAAAGATTGATACAAAAATGAGTTGCATGGTTGAGTTGTCAGAAAGAAGTCTTTGCTGTGCCAATGCCACAAAAAAGCCCAGTTACAATATGTCTGACGACAACTTGAAATGCCTCACAGCTTCTGGCACACTGTAATCTGGAGTGATGAGACCAAAATGGAGCTTAATGGTCACGACAATAAACTATATGTTTGGAGAAGGGTCAACAAGGCCTATTGCAACAAGAATATAACCATCGAGTACCACTGCCCCCTGTCTATCCCACTGGGCACCAATGCCCCTCTACCACCAATGAGCACCACTGCCTCCCTACTATTGTTGCCTACACAAAAGCACCCTTCATACAATGGTTTTCAAGAAATCTGTGCACAATCACTAACATAAAATATATAGAACTAAGTTTGTATGGCTTAACAATATACATTCAACTAATGAACACACTAGAAATATAATGGACCATAAATAATATTTTGATTAAGACCGTTATTCTGTTTATCATTTCTTGAAATCTGTTTGCTGCTCCTTCAAGTATTCATATTTGTATAGTGTTGACATATTATGCAATCAATCCAATTTAATTTTAAAAATGAAAAACTAGAACATGCAGCAAGTAGTGCTAGTCATTAGCTAATGTTTGCAGTCTGGAGTTAATGTAAGCTTTCTGCCAGGATAAATGTGAGGTAAGTGATATTTATACAGTGTATTATTTAGCTGTCTGCAGGAACTGAGCATTGGCTTGCTGAAATTGTCTTAATTGCTGAGCACAAAAAGAAAACATCATGTCTGACACAGAAAGACCATTTGCTTCCCTGCTGCTTATAACAAGGAAAGCTGTCCAAACCTCTGTTTTCATTTACAGGCAGACCCCTAGTTACAAACATCTGACTTACAAACGACTGCTACTTACAAACGGAGGGAGACAACAGGAAGAGAGAGGAAATCTACCCATAGGAAGGGAAATTCACTCCTGTAAGAGTTATCATGGGAAAAATGTGTCTCCACTGATGCTTTATCACCAATACTGGTTTCCACAACAACCCAACATTTTTAAAATCCAATTGTCATTGGGACAGAAAGTGAGGTGAAATCTTCTGAACAGGGGCACAGACAGCAAAACAAACATTACAGGGGTGTTAACCCTTCCCTATGCTATCCAAAATGCTTAAATATAGTTTTTTTGGCTGAAGCTACACCTAAAAAAATGCACCTGTTCGACTTACAAACAGATTCAACTTAAGAACAAACTTGCAGACCCTATCTTGTTTGTAACCTGGGGACCGCCTGTATATAAAACACTAATACATGACTATATAAAAGAAGAATTGCTGCTTTCCAGCTATTATTTATGGAATTCTTATTTATGACTTATCTACAGTGTATGCCTGATTAAAGCAGCTTTTTCACATAATTTTTCTGGTTAAGTACATGTACTCATATAGTTCTTATTAACCTCCCTGTCGGTGTTCCCGAGTCTGGCTCGGGTTGAGTTTTTTTCTACCAGGAGCGGTAACCCCGAGCCAGACTCGGGCTGCGTTGCACGATACAGGGGAAGTTACTTACCTTGTCCCCTGGATCCTGCAATGTCTCCCCGCTGTTTGTGCGAGCCGTCCGCTCGCTCGATTCACACAGTGCCCGAGTGCCGCTGATCTCCGTTCCCTGCGACGTTACGACGCACGGGAGCGGAGATCGGCGCCAAATTCAAAAAAGTTTAAAAACACAACACGCATACAGTACTGTAATCTTACAGATTACAGTACTATATACAAAAAATACACATCCCCTTTGTCCCTAGTGGTCTGCCCAGTGCCCTGCATGTCATTTTATATAATAAAAAGATTTTTTTCTGCCTGGAAACTGGAGATTGTCCACCAATCAAACAAGCACCTTAGGAACCTCCGACATACAGGTTTAATTAACTGTTGACCGAAGTTAAACCTTTGAAGCCTCCATCGTTTTCCCTATGTCTATGAGCTTTTTTTTGTTCTTTTACATGTCAGTGTCTATGTTAATAAAAATGTTTTGACTACTACTCTGGTACACTTTTTAGTTTCAATATTTTAAGATAGCTTTTGAATAGGCTGAAAGTAACAGGGATACAATATATAAATTACATATTTATACCTTACCAGATAGACTGCAATTAAATTAAAATGTAAATAATAATGTTACATTTCTATACCCTTTTTATTTTAGCTATTGAAATGTCCAAAAATGATGGCATGCAAGTTTATAATATAGCTGATTTACACATGATAACACAAAAAAACATTTATCAGCAGACAGAATCTCCAGCTGAGTTCATAAATTGATTATTTCTAGAGCAAAATCTTCTCTATTTTTAGAAAGGACTGATCTACAGTGAAATTGCCTGCTCTGTTGCGTACTATGCATAAAAAGAATGTGCTGGGGAGAGGAGGCGGAGCCGCCGGGAACAGACATATCCAGCTGAAGCGCCACATCTCTCGGGACTCCTCGGCTGATAAAGACACCCGAAAGTCATGTTAAACTGAAAATAATCTTACCATAAGCCTCCTCAGGGCTCCTGGGATAAATAAAATGGTCTTTGGTGCCGCCCGAGGTAAAAATAAACAAAAGAGTGCCAAGGATACACAGTCAAGAGGCCCCTGTAAAATGGCACAGCCTCCTTCCTCACACACAGGCACATCTGGTGCTGCTAAGCAACTGCAGTTACCTCAGGATGCCTATAATGACTCTGACTGTGAATACAGCGCCGTCTCACAAGAAAAACAAACAGATTCCCTACATCCAAATATTTTGAGACTAATAGAAAAAAATGTTACAGAAAGCCTTAAAGCAGACCTCAGACTATATAACTGAAAGTCTCACAAAAGAAATCCGTGAGTTAGGCCAGCGCACTTCTGACATAGAAATCAGAGTGGATGACATGGAAACGAATGTACTGGGACATGATAATAAATAAGAGACTCTTAACCCCCCTGGCGGTATTCCCGAGTCTGGCTCGGGGCGGGATCTTCAGTACCAAAAGCGGTAACCCAGAGCCAGACTCGGGATCGCATTGCAGGATACAGGGGGAAGTTACTTACCTTGTCCCCTGGATCCTGCGATGTCTCCCCGCTGTGTGTGCGAGCTGTCTGCTCACTCGATTCACACAGTGCCGAGTGCTGCTGCCTGCGACGTTATGACGCACGGGAGCGGAGATCGGCCCAAATTCAAAAAAGTTTAAAAACACAATACACATACAGTACTGTAATCTTACAGATTACAGTACTGTATAAAAAAAAAATACACATCCCCTTTGTCCCTAGTGGTCTGCCCAGTGCCCTGCATGTCATTTTATATAATAAATAGATTTTTTTTTTTCTGCCTGGAAACTGGAGATTGTCCATAGCAACCAAAAAGTGTCAAAAGTGGTTTTAGACCAGCTAGAAAACACTGATAATAAATTAGAATCACAATTCATCATCAAACAATAAATTTAATGACAGCGACTATTCTGCAACTGAGCAAATTTCAGTGTTTTTGATTTGATTACATTATTGAATAATTTTTATATATATTTTTATTATATTATAATTTATGATTTTGTGTTTCAAACTTTATCATACCCGGGATGTCTACTAGACTCTGGTTTGGACAGATTTAAGTGAGTTATTCATAAGAATTGCAGGCCTACAATATAAAAATGCCAAATTTCCATGCATAATAATTGTACCGCTTTTGGTACAAAATTCCAGACATAATCATACCGCCAGGGAGGTTAAGGAAGAAAACCTTATTCTGCAAACACGCTTAGAGGACTTTGAAAATAGAACACGTCGATCAAATCTTCGTATACGAGGAATACCTGAGGCTATTGTTGACCTTCATTCTACTATGACCGCACTTTTCCAAAAACTACTACCGTCAATCCCGGTCGATAGTTTTAAGATGGATAGGATTCACACAGTTTTAACACCACGCAAACTAGAAGGTCCCCCTCGTGATATTGCAAAATTCCACTTCTATCGCACCAAAGAACAACTCATGGCTGCAGCTAGAGGAAAAAATTCCCTCATCTTTCAAGATCATCCTTATCAGCTTTTTGCTGACCTTTCCCCAATTACTGTGGCTAAACGACGCGCACTGAAACCCTTACTTCATTTCACAAGAACTACATCTTATCAAAAAAACTTCAACTAGCCCTTGTCGACACACAACATCCAGCTCCCCTCGAGAATCCTCCAAATCTGAAAAAGATAGAGGCCGACAAAATTCCTCTAAGAAAGTCGATTCAATTCTCCTGATATAGATCCTGTAGACACAATAGACTGAATGACTTTCACTCCTCATCTTGAAGCGTATTCAATCTTAAGGCTTTGCCTTTCTTTGGTCACTAAGTAATTTACCACCTTCAGTATAATCTGTCTAAACTTATTTAAAATAATACTGTTGAACGTCCCTCTTTTAACCCCTACAACCACAGATAAACATATTTTAGGTTTCATCTATTTACCCCCTTTCTCCCTCCCCCTTTCTCTCTCCCTCCTCCCCTCTCCCCCCCTCCTGTATCAAAATTAAATTAGCAATTAACTCTCTTAAACCAAATAAACGTCCATGCTCAGATGGCTTCTCTGCCCTATACTATAAGAAATTCTCTCATATCCTTGCTTCAATGTTAACAGACGCATTTAATTCTCTCCTTAACGATCAATCCTTTCGCCCCGAAACATTAACGGCTATAATTTCAATGATCCCCAAACCTTAGTTAGACAATACATCTTGTTCTAACTATAGACCCATTGTCATTACTCAACCTTGACATTTAGTTACTAGTGAAAGTCTTAGGGACCCGCTTAAAGTGGGGTGCCCCCTAAAAAAAAAAAAATTTAAAGTCAGCAGCTAAAAAATACTGCAGCTGCTGACTTTTAATAATCGGACACTTACCTGTCCCAGGGTCCAGCGATGCGGGGGAATGAAGCCCCCCCTCGTTCGTTGCTCCGCTCGCGGCGCCGGCATTCTTACTGAGGGCACCCGGCTGTGGCTTCACAGCCGGCCACCCACTGCCCATACGCGAGCGGCGCCACGCCATGATATGCCGCGCAGTCATCTGGGACACGTGACCGGTCCCAGATGACTGTGCGGCGCCGAGGGGAAGTGATGTCAGTGCCCGGGCACTGAAGGAGGCAGACTACGAGGGACCCCATAGCAACAGGCATTTAGACGTGTGTCCTTTTTTTTTCCAATTATTTATTTTTTATTTTTTTATGATTTGTAAGCAATTTTTTTTTTTTTTGGTGGAAACACCACTTTAAATAATGTAATAGGTTCTTTAATAAATAAAGACCAGGTCGGCTTTATCCCACAGTGCCAAGTGGTAGATAATGTACACAGGACTAATTTACTAATTCAAGCAGCTAAATCATGACAAATACCCATCTGTCTCTTATCTTTAGATATCAAAAAAGCATTTGATACAGTTTTGTGGCATTATCTACATTTTGTCCTGCAGCATTGGGGATTTGGTTCTCATTTTCTTAGCTGGGTCTCCTCATTATACAAAAATCCCAAAGCTTATGTTAAATATGCTGGATATAAATCAAACCTATTTGACAACTGTAGGGGTACGCGTCGGGGATGTCCTTTCCCCACTCTTATTTGCCCTAATTATTGAACCCCTTGCTCAATCAATCCGTACCCCTCTATTAAAGGTCTAGATTTAGCTGGTCATCAACATAAACTTTGTCTATTTGCTGATGATATCTTAATCTTTATGTCATCCCCTCATATTTTTCCTCCTAATCTTATAAGTAAACTTGATCACTTTGCCCACGTATTTGGTCTAATTATTAACTCTCAAAAATCTATAGCCTTAAATATATCTTTACCTCCTCATATTTTACAACAAGCGCAAACATCCCTCCCTTTCTCATGGTCCACTTTGCGCCTTCTTTACCTAGGGATAACTCTCACACTCAATCTTTCTGACATTTTCACAGCCAATTATCCTCCAATTTTGCATTAAATATCTAATCTTCTGACACAATGGTCCTCTCTACCGTTATCTTGGATAGGTAAAATTAACGTAATAAAGATGGCTATACTGCCCAAAATTCTTTATCTTTTTCAAGTTTTACCTATCCCTGTTCCAGCATACTTTCTCAGAATACTACAGCGTAAGGCATTAACTTTCATTTGGGGCTCCTTGAAACCCCGTCTGCCCAAACACACTCTTTACCTTCCAAAGCCCAAAAGGGGACTAGGGTTTCCTAAGATACCCCTAAATATCATGCAAAACATGAAATTCCGATTTGGGTTGCGCTGCAATCAATAGATTGCGACTCACTTTCAATAACCAACTCTCTTCAATTCTGTAGGGATGTCCTTTCCCCACTCTTATTTGCCCAACTTATTGAACCCCTTGCTCAATCAATCCGTACCCCTCTATTAAAGGTCTAGATTTAGCTGGTCATCAACATAAACTTTGTCTATTTGCTGATGATATCTTAATCTTTATGTCGTCCCCTGATATTTTTGCTCCTAATCTTAAAAGTAAACTTGATCACTTTGTCCACGTATCTGGTCTAATTATTAACTCTCAAAAATCTATAGCCTTAAATATATCTTTACCTCCTCATATTTTACAACAAGCGCAAACATCCCTCCCTTTCTCACGGTCCACTTTGCGCCTTCTTTACCTAGGGATAACTCTCACACTTAATCTTTCTGACATTTTCACTGCCAATTATCCTCCAATTTTGCATTAAATATCTAATCTTCTGACACAATGGTCCTCTCTACCATTATCTTGGATAGGTAAAATTAACGTAATAAAGATGGCTATACTGCCCAAAATTCTTTATCTTTTTCAAGTTTTACCTATCCCTGTTCCAGCATACTTTCTCAGAATACTACAGCATAAGGCATTAACTTTCATTTGGGGCTCCTTGAAACCCCGTCTGCCCAAACACGATCTTTACCTTCCAAAGCCCAAAAGGGGACTAGGCTTTCCCAAATATCACGCAAAACATGAAATTCCGTTTTGGGTTGCGCTGGAATCAATAGATTGTGACTCACTTTCAATAACCAACTTCGTATGGTCTAATTCCTCTGACCGTAAAAAACTCAATAATCCTATAACTAAACATACTCTAGCCATTTAGGATAAATTTAATTTAGTAAATGGACTACAATCTCCCCATATACCTCTTTTATCATTTCTTAAAAATCCACTTTTCTATCCTGCTTGGTCTTCCCCTAAATCTTTTAAAGCATGGACCTCCACTAATTTAACTCAACTCTGTGAACTAGCATCCTCTACTTCCTTCAAAACTTTCCCTGACATGTGGATGTCACAAACTTCCTAATTCAGAGCTCTTTCGATATCTTCAGATTAAAAATGTTCTTTATGTTCTATATATACAAAAAATAATTAATTTAGATAAATTAAAGTGCTTTTAAAATATATGTAAACTTGACCCACACACTAATGCCCCATACACATGGTCGGAAATTCCGACCACAAAATCCATCGTATTTTTTCCGACGTATTTTGTCCAACACTGGTGTTGCATACACACGGTCAGACAAAGTTGTCGGAAAATCCGATCATCCTGAACGTGGTGACGTTTGTTGTGTATGACGGGACTACGTAGAGGCTAGTAGCCAATAGGTCCTGAGCATGCGTGGCACTTTGTCCGTCGGAATTCGCTACACACGATCAGAAAAAGTCCGATAGGACTTTGTTGTCGGAAAATTTGAGAGCAGGATATCAAACCTTTTCCATCTAAAAATCAGACGGAAAAAGTCCAATGGAGCCCACACACGGTCGGAATTTCCGACAACACGGTCCGATAGGACATTTTCCGACGGAAAATCCGACCGTGTGTACGGGGCATAAGGGAATTATTTCAACTCTTTACACTCATCTTATTACTAAACCCAACTCAGACCCACCATCATATGTAGCTAAGTGGGAGATGGATCTTGAGTTTTCGTTGGAAGCAGCCGATTGGTATAAGATTTGGTTCACAACTAAGTCAACCTCACAAAAAGTAACTGCCTTAGAAACAAATTACAAAGTGCTCACACGGTGGTATTTGGTTCCTTTCAGAATTGCGAAATATGCTCCAAATTATTCCCCATCTTGTTTTCGTGGTAATCTCGGATCATAATCTTCATACTTGGTGTGATTGCCCGGTAGCAAAAAATTTCTGGAAAGATGTATTTCTTATGATTTCAACACTGTTTGAAATCCCTATCAATCCTGATCGCACAATAGCACTTTAAAACTTAAAACCGGCCACTCTCTCCTACCGCCAATTCAAACTCCTATTACAGATCACTACAGCCGCGAAACAAACTATTGCCAAAGCTTGGTAATCCCCGTCCTTAATAATTCCTGAAACTAAAAATAGAGTCAATCAAACAATGATTCATACCAAAACAGAGGCTATAACTCAAGATAAAGTATCCAACTTTGAGAATATATGGAATCCCTGGATGACTCACTTTTTGCCTTCCAATTTTGATGCTTCCCTACTAAGACCTTGGAATCTCGATATATACTTCCATTCTCTACATGCATAGTATGTATTTATTACCATGTACTACCCCGGGGACCCCTAATACCTCTAATTTTTCTCTTCCCTATCTATTTTTTTCTCCTACCTAAGATTACTTTTTCTTTTATCCTCTTTCTTTCTTCTACTTTTTCCTCCTTCTCTCTCTTCTCTTTCAATTTACTCTTTATATAGTACTGGTAGTAGAACTTTTATTTCCTTGGTTATCATTATACCAATTGTACATAGTTCCAATATGTAGTATAAGATTTTAGATCCTATAATAAATTGAAAAACTATACTCTTGATAATAATTAAGACCTTTTTTTTTTTTTTTGAGGTCATCTTATATTAACCTGGTCTAAGTTGGTTTTATCCTCTCTTATACGATAATGTATGACACAATCTTTTGAATAGTTGGATCCTTGCTAAAAAAATGTAGTTTTTGTTGGAACTACAACTCAATATTATTACCATATATGTGATCTTTTCTTTTGCTGCCACCATATGTACTTATGTATACTAATTGTTAAAATTCAATAAACAAATTTGACAAGGAAAAGGAATGTGCTAAGTACTGGTGGCATGCTCATTAAAAGAATGATATCTACAATTATATCTACCATATCTACAATTATATCTACAATATTTACATTTTCTCTTTTTACTAGTTACACATTTTCCCAAGCGAGTAAGGTCTTGAGCTGAAGAAGACCGAAGACCACCCACTCTCTTCTCTTTTAAGTTTCTATTACAAGCAGGAAGACAAAAATGCTTTGCAGGATCCTAAGAAAAAAAATAAATGCAAATGTTTTTAACTGCAAAAAAATGTGCATTTATTATTATTATAATTTTTTTAACAAAAGTGAATGTATCCTTTCAGACAGGAGTCATACACACATAGCTCCCTTTTCCTACCTATTCAACCAAATATAGAGTGTTCCAGGAGCCCCCTCAATCACACCTTATACCAGGCAAACAGTTCTGTACATATTGTTTTAAGCTAAACAGTTGAGATATATTAAGAAAACTCATCAATCAAAGCGGAGTTCTTCTGTTTATTAAAAGTCAGCAGCTACAAAAAGTGTGCTGACTTTTAACAAACACACACTCACCTGTCCCGCGGTCCAACAATGCGGACGCCTGAGGCCATGGTTCGTTTCCTCTTCTCTCTGCCGGCATCACAAGTGTGGGCACCTGGCCATGACAGCTTGCGGCTTCACAGCCGGATGTGCATTACGCATGCGTGAGTCACTCTGAATAAATGAATGAATGATTTGTATAGCGCTACAATGTGAACTGAATCGCCTCAAGGCGCTGTATGGGTGCTTTGTTGTCACCCTTCTTAGAAAAGGTAGGTCTTGAGTTTTTTCCTAAAGGCCTGATGGTTTTCTTCCATGCGGATGTCGGTTGGTAGAGCGTTCCATAGCCGTGGTCCTTGAACAGCAAATCTCCTTTCCCCTTTTGCTTTGTAGCGGGATTTGGGAATGAGGAGGAGGTTTTGGTTAGATGATCGAAGACTGCGATTGGGTGTGTAGTGTGTTATCTTCTCTCAAAGGTATTGTAGAGCGTCTCCATGGGCGCATTTGTGGGTGAGGCAGAGGGTCTTGAATGTGACCCGATTCTTTACGTTTAGCCAATGTAGGTTCCTCAGGGAAGGGGAGATGGATTCCCAGGGTTTTTTTCCTGTTATCAGCCTTGCCGCCGTGTTTTGGATGAGTTGTAAGCGCGCAAGTTGATATTGGGGTAATCCTATGTAAAGGGAATTTGCGTAGTCCAGTCGTGAATTAATGACTGTTCCTACCACCACTGCTTTGTCCTCCTTTGGAATGAAGGGGATTAGTCTGCGTAGCAGGCGGAGCAGATGGTGAGAACCACTGACTACTGCTCCTATTTGTGCATCCATTGACATTTCTGAGTCAAAAATGACTCCGAGTCTCTTGACCTTGGTCCTTGGGGAGATGATCTGTCCAAAGATGGTGGGTGGTGTCCAATCGATCTTGGTTTGGGAGTTTTGGTTTGCGTAAAGAATAAGAAGTTCTGTTTTCGATTCGTTGAGCTTAAGGGAGCTAGTGGTAATATCGTCTATCAGGGTGAGGCATTTTTCTAATTGCTGATGATGGTCTTTTTGTCCGGTGATCCGAAAATATAGTTGGGTGTCGTCAGCGTATGAGTGGAACCAGAGGTCTGAACTTCTGATTATTTTGAGGAGTGGGCGGATGTATATATTGAAGAGTACTGGCGACAAGGGTGATCCTTGAGGGACTCCACAAGAGATTGCCCGGGTTTCAGAGGTGAAAGCTCCTAGTTTCACTGTCTGAGAACGATTTCCTAAGAAGGATGCGAACCATTGTAGCTCTGAGTCAGTGACTCCTGCTACTTCTGTAAGGCGGATGAGAAGAGTATTGTGGTCCACAGTATCAAACACTGCACTGAGGTCCAACAGTACCAGGAGACATGATTCTCCGTCATCTGCTGCTTCGAGGGCGTCGTCCCAAATCTTCAGGAGTGCTGTTTCTGTACCATGGCCTGGGCGGAAGCCTGATTGTAGAGGGTCCAGGAGTTTGTGTGTGTCCAGGTGGCGTTGTATCTGTTGTACTACCGACTTCTCCATAATCTTGGAGATGTTATTAAGGCTTGTTATCGGTCTGCGATGGTTTGGGTCCTGAGTGTCGAGGTTTGGTTTTTTTAGCAGGGGTTTGCTGATGCCTTGTTTAAGGGGTCCTGGAACAATCCCTTCTTTGAATTATTGATTTATGAGGTGAGTTATGGTGGGAACCAAGATGTCGGAACATTCTTTCAGGAGTTTTGTGGGGATGATGTCAATAGGAGATGTACTGTCTCTGAGGTTTTTGATGATATTTATAGTGGTGTCCGAGGTGATTGGGATCAAAGAAAACTTTGGTGGCTGTGGAGTATTAGTGACGATATCTTCTTTTCGCTCTGGTTGACTGTGGTTGGTTGTTTTTTTCTGATGAATTATTTTCCGGATGTTGTCGATTTTGTCCATGAAAAAATCTGATAACTCATTGCAAAAATCTTGGGTTTCGTTTGCTGGGGGGCTCTAAGCATACCGGGTTCATCGACTGAGCGACTATTTTAAAGAGTTCCCGTGGGCGGTTTAGGGCCGATGAGATAGTATTTGAAAAATAATCTTGTTTAGCTTTGAAGATTGCTTTGTGATAATTCTCTGTGAGTCCTTCACTCTGCACTCTGCGCGTCCTGAATGGTCGAGCAATCTTTTGGGACCTGTGACATGTCCCAATAGATTGCAGGGAGGGAGGGGGAGAGGAGGAGTCTCCTAGGCGGCACGAGCAGAAGTGGGAGATGGGTACCTGCCAAAACTAGGTACCCCCCCAAAAAAATGACATGCCAAATGTGGCATGTCAGGGGGTTAGGAGTCCCTAAAGTGGAAGTCCTACTTTTGGGTGAAACTCCTCTTTAATTTAGTTATGTATAATTTAAATAATTTATGGCATGTACTTTTAAATGCAACCAGAGTAAGTGTCCAAATGTATCTTTGATATCAGTTACCTTCAATACAGAAGCATTCATATTGGAAGAGGGAGTACCAGCACTAGCAAACATTCATACTCTGCTGCTTTGTAAATATGTTGCCATTGAAGATGCTGAGAGGAGGAGAGTGACAGTGCTACTGCTCCTTGCTCTGTTGGCAGGCTGGAGATATGATCTTGACTAACTTATACTGTAGTCATACCTCTCAACTTTTTGAAATGGGAATGAGGGACAACTATTAGCAAAAGTATGTAGGCTTAGGACACACACCCCTGCCACGCCCCCTTAATGGAGAATTATATAAAAAACAATCTTAGTTAAACCCACAAGTGCTTTTTTAATCACTACTATTCCTTTACAGGCTTTTGTAAATTACAAATGCAGCAATTTAGAATTTGGATGAAAGGTTTAGCACTGGGAAACACTTTTTGAAAGACACATAGTGCATTTTATATACAACCATATAGATCAGACCAAAATGAGGGACAAATGAGGAGGAAATATGGACAGGGTTTTTTTTCCGAATCAGGGGCAGTCCCTTGAAATCAGGTACAGTTGGAAGCTATGCTGTAGCTGCTAGAAAAGTAAAGGGTCTGGCTATGCTGCTGTGTTGTCCCCAGTTGTATGGGAAATACAAAGGAATCTATAATCATTTTTTTATTGTTTCACTGTTATTGTTTATGGTTATGCTACTCCCATTTGGTCATTGTATTAACTGAACTATTTTTTCTCTGAAATCCTTCCCTTTTGGATGATCTAACTTCTCTTCTCTATTGTGAGTTCCTGTTATGTTCTTGCAAGATGAACATTGAAGCCGGAAACAAATATCACTTTTGACATTCAAACACAGTAAATGCCAAAATCGACTGCATCATATTGTCTACCTCATCCATCATGCATGCAATAAAGATATTTGAGGATGAGAAGAGTTCAGCCAATGAAGATTGTCTGCAGTGATTGTGACATTGAGGCCAGATATAGAGGTCTAAGGAAGGAAGTCACTATTGCAACAGTTGGAGTCAGAATAGCTGTCTTGGGTTATAAGACTTGGATCAAAAGACTGCTGTACAGATTTCCAAGTTCTTTGGCAGGTAAACAAGTACATTTCTAACTTTGTTTTTTATTTTTTTTTTACATTTACCGGTATTGCTATCACAGAAGGGCTATCAATCTTCCCATGTGATCAGAAGTCCATTATATTGGATTCTGACAGCTCTGAATCAGAAGTACTCAGAGCTGAGCACTTTCTGTTCACACTTTTTCAGAGGAGATTATGGAACATATGCTAGTGAGCTCCTCCTGCTTACCATCCTGACAGCATTTGTTTTGGTCCCAGGTTGATATCTTAGTTGAAATCTTACATCATCTGCCTCCTTTTCCAATTACTACATTGATAGAGTGATTTTCATTGATGGAAGCTATAGTACAGCTTCTGTGAATAGAGGAAGGGGTGGAATAGGCAAAGTTGACACTCTTGATGAGTGGTTATGACAGGTTCAGCGGCTGTATTAATCCCCAAAGCACCAGAAGATTACCCCTGAGAGGGCACCGGGTGGGAAGGGCAGAAGATTGAAAGACTGCAGCCACCAAGGGGCACCTCCCATTGAATGAAAAATTGCATCCCTTGTGCTGGTTTTAATAATGGAACTAAACGTAGGCTTTAACTCCTCAGTCCTCTCATAAACGTTACAGAGAAAGGAAGCTAAGTAAGATTTTTCAGCCCTGGAGTTTTCGGAAAAGAGCAATGTCTGTTCAAACAAAGGGTTAAAGAGCTTGATTTCTTCATGTAGAAACCAAGGGTGTCCCTCTTTATCAGTGGGGACAGATTGAGTTTTCTTTCATTTCAAATTGTACAAAGTTGCCTGCTCTCTTCCCAAATGCCGGCACCAAACACAAGGTAAGACAATTTGTTTTTTTATTATTTTTAAATATGTTGTGTGAATGGGAACTCACAACAAATATTTAGTTGGGATTTCTCAAATCGACTGCATGGAAATACACTTTAAACACTAAGCAAATATACATGAAAAAGTGTATGAGGCCTAATAAAGTACATGGGATTGTATAAAAAAGTAAGTAATACATACCTAAACCTTGCATTGTAAACTTTAGATTGCACTCTTCTTCAAAGCAAGAGCATATAAACATTGTCCCACCAGCGATCTTTTTTTCTTTCATTGTACAAGATGGCTCAGTGTGCTCATCAAACATGTGACCATAAAGAGGTACTTTGGGGTTATGGCAAAGTGTCTCCTCAGTTGTGTGTGTGTCATTATGTCTCCTTGAAGGAAAAAAAAATTACAATGTGTCAATTAAGAAAATAAATAAAAGTTACTTTAATATATTTTATAAATCTGTGAAAAACCAACAGAGGGGCAATTTTCCCTCTCTTCCTCTCCCTGTGAAATCCCGAATGGAGATCTCCTCAGTAGAGACACAGAATGTGATAATAAAACTGACCAAGGTTCTAACACTTCTCCACTAAATATAAAAATAAAAGTATTTTTATTTTATTTTTATTATGTTAGGTGCAAATAAAAAGCTTTGATCTTGCCAGAAACACAGTTCAGTCCCATGTACTGTGCACTATGTAGTGCTATCTAAAACAATGTTTTCAGGATGAGTGTTCGGCTACAGAACACCTTGCCCTTATGTTATGGACATAAGGAGAAGGAGAGGTGTTCTGTAATCATAACACACTTCCTGTAATAAGCTTACAGTGTTACTCCTTTATACTTTTACTGAAGGCAAATTTTGTCACCCTAGGATAGGAATCGGCAGGGTCATCTGGAGAAAATTAAGAAAACTGAAAAACGAATGCAGGACTAGACACTTCTCTGTTTTGCCAGCATTTTTGAAGCAACACAAACCAAACCATTGAGGACATTTTTGAAAACTGGGGCACACAGAATTTGGTGCAGCTGTGCATAGTAACCAATCAGCTTCTAACTTTTAGCTTGTTCAAATAAGCCTTGAGAATAAGGGTACGTTCAGCTGAACTCACACAATTTCATGGGTTCATGCACAGATGTTTATTGAAATCCCCCCTGAAGTTGCCAAAAGTAGTGCACAAACAACTTTTGGAAATTGGTGCGGTGACATAAAGTCGTCATCGCACTGATTGGGACAGTGCCGTTGCCGGCAATAGGCTGCGAATTGGCATGTGATTTGACAAATCGCATGTAAAATGGCGCCAATGTGAACGGGGGCTAAAACCTAGAAGATGATTTGTTACTATGCACAGCTGCATCGGATTCTGTGTGCACCAGTTTTAGCAAATCTCCCCTGCTGTCTCCTAATGCTAACAAACACTGACTCAAGGCATTATATTAGAAGTTTAAATGGGTATTTTATAACCCATATTTTTATGGGTAAAAATGTATGGAATGTAGAAAAACGCAATACAAATAATCTTTATATTAAAAAAAAGCCTACTCTGAACCATATGTATTGCAATAAATATACCATACTATCAATTCAGTTAAAATGCTAATGCATTTTTTTCAGTGCCAGAAAAAATAAAAATAAAACACTAAATCTTGACCTTACCATATTGCTACACACACTTCATCAGCAAGCTCACAAATGGAAGTTCTGTCACAGGAGCTCGTACAATTCCCATGACTTATCAAACATGTTGATGGCAGAATATCACAAAATTTGCACAATCTTCTAAGTTTCACCTTCCCTCCAGGTTCACTTTCCCAGGATTTTGTTTTACCTACAGAAGAATATATTTAAAGTGAGTCAGAATTTGAATATACTGTATACTACAGTATAACTGTGTACAGTACTACAATATGGATGCCAAGTTTTATTTATATATATATTTTTTATTTCAAAAGATTATTTCCAAGACATAAGAAAATCACCTTTATATTTTGGAAATCTGCAATCATTCCTTGCAATATCAAAGAGAGAGGCTTGGGTTAGAAGGCTGATGGCTTAGTTGACTGAAATCTTTAGAATACTAAGGGGTTTATTTACTAAAGGCAAAGAGACTATGGACTTTTCAAAGTGCAGTTGCACCAGAGCTTAGTAAATGAGGTAACGTTTCCCTTTATAAGGAATACCCAATCACATGCAAAAAAACAACCTTTTTGCTTGCACATGATTGGATGATGGAAGTCAGCAGAGTTTCTGCTCATTTACTAAGCTCTGGAGCAACTGCTCTTGCAGGGTGCAACTGCAATCTATTTGCCTTTAGTAAATCAACCCCTATGTCTGGCCATTATCATACACTATATATAAAATATACAAATGCACAAAAAGCACAATTTTGCCAAGGCCAATAGCCATCTGTGCAATCAGATGTAGGGATTCAAGCTCAAGATTTCAGTTTAACATTTCCATTCTAGTAAGGTCTTTTTGGCAAACTAGTATTGCTAATATGCCCATGTACTTGACTTCTTTGCAACCAGTTACTTCCTTGGAATTCTGCATCTCTTTGGCCATGAATTTACCTAAAAATACAAATCTATATCCAACATTATAATAACCGCTTTGGTGTGGTAACAATATAAAGCATTACCCTTAGAACTATTGGTTTCATCTATGACTTTGTGATTCATGTTTTCTGTATGATGTTTTTTTGCTGTTGCTGTAAAAATAAAAAGACATGTTGGAAGAAAAAAATAATAACATAATAAAACTGGTTAGTAGTAATAGTTGCATACTTATTTAAGAATTAATCGCTAAAACTCCTCTTTATAAAGCACTGTAAAATAAAATAAGATAAGGCTGTCCCTAATCATTTTACTACCTGTGACAGTACATAAAATAGTGATCAACCCTACTACTTCTACTTACTAACACATTTACTAATTGTGTATGCTCTAAAGTCCAGGATAAGCAAACTCTGGGGTTTATTTACTAAAGCTGGAGAGTGCAAAATCAGGCTAACTTCTGCAAAGAAACCAATCAGCTTCCAGGTTTTATTGCCAAGGCTTAATCGAAAAAGCTGAGGTTAGAAGCTGATTGGCTACCATGCACAACTGCACCAGATTCTAAGTGCACCAGTTTTAGTAAATCTACCCCATTGTCTAAATATGAGGTAAGGGAGGTAGGTGTACTTTCATCCTGGTGAGCTTTGTGAATTTCTTCCAAATCTATGCTGTAATTCACAGTGAAACTTTGCCTCTGTGCAGGAGCTTCCTGTAATCAAGATTAGTCACTGCTGCTCTCGAACCTTATGCATGGCGACTGGTCTTGTATCTGCTTGTTTTGTAGTTTTCTGCAGGCAGCCTATAGTGGGAGGGCCTACTGGGTCTCTCCCTTAGCTCTGGTCCCTGCACATGTGCAGCAGAGCGATGACATCACTGCTACTTTTAGAAGGTAATAACCAGATTTGCAAAGGCATTTGGTACACACAAAGTGTAATTATACCCTTTGTTGCTATTGAGGAACATTCTTTAGTAAAAGGTTTTGCGCCTGGAATTTTGCTTTATTGAGATGTATACTATACATTAGACTTACAGAAAGTAATAAGGATAATTTTACAGTGATCGACTAAGCAAAAATATTTCTATACAAAATAAGTCATTTACTGAATCACCTTCTGTTAAATGGATTAGGCAGAGTATATAAGGTACAAAGATATATAGATAGATAGGTATCTAGATAGATAGATAGATAGATAATCAGACAGATGGGGCTTGAAAAAAAAAAAACAATTAATATATGAAAAGAGCTCACAGACACAAATCGCACCCACCATTTTCAAAAATGAACTCAGAATTACAACCGTCACTTTTACAGGCGCACATGAACATTGTCTCTCCCAAATGATTCTTCTTTTTCATGTGACACTTTGAGGAGTTATAGTCATCTAGTTTGTGTCCATACAGCTTCAGTCTAGGATTATGACACAGTGTTTCCTCAGTGACAGAAGAAGTATTGCTTCTCCTACAAATAAAACAGAATATAATCGTAGAACCAACAGACTGGCAATTAAATATTTACATGAAGGTATATGTCGTATTAGCAAGATCTAAGGATGCTGATACCCAGATAATCATGGGGATAAGACTTTTAATACTCAGCTTAGTCTAACTACAGTCACTTATATAGTCACTTATATACCACAGTCATTGCAAAATTTGTAAACTCCTTAACCGATTCACCCCCGAAAGATTTGGCTGCTGAATGACCAGGCCATTTTTTGCGATTCGGCACTGCGTCGCTTTAACTGACAAGTGTGCGATCGTGCAGCGCTGCACCCTCTGGTTCGAAACAAGGGGGAGGATATGTGGCAGTGGGACCCTGTGCTACCTGGAAGATTGCTGGTTTATGCCAGATTTTGGAGAGACAGGCACAATGATTGCACAGCTGTGTGCTGAGCTATTTAGTTGTGACCTGACTATGGCTCAGGGCCCCACCCAACAGACAGGAGGTCTGTGCATGGGAGTCAGGTGGACAGTAATAATTCTGAACAATATCCCCCTCAAAGAATATACCGGGGTTAAAATGTCCATGAGCCGGGTGCACGTGAATTCTGGTAAGTGGAGTGATAAGCAATGTTAGTGATTGAAACATACAGTACATTGTTTACCAAGGAAAAAACATGCAGAATATATTTTCTCATCCTCTGATATGACAGCACTGGGGCTTGGTGATTGGATAAGCATTGTCACATGGGGGTGATCACCCTGTGTAACCTACATCTAGAGCATCTCAGATTTTACAGGTTTCCTTTTCTCACTCTTGATGGCTGAATGGAGCAACAGGGGAGCAGATAGGAAATAAGTGTATGTTGATGGGGGCAAGCCATTAAAGAAAACCTGATGTTTTTCCACCATATTCATACACCAAAAATAAGACTTAGCTAATTAGGAACTAAATGTAAAAAGCAAAAAAACAAAACAAAAGTACAGTTTATCAATAATTAAGAAAAAAAATTAAAATAATAAAACCTGCATTATTTACCATATAGCTACACACACTTCTTCCTGATCTTCACAAATTGACAATCTGTCGCAGGAACTTTCACAGCGACCTTTGCTTTGTGTACATGTTGCTGGTAGCACATCACAAAATTTACAAAGTGTTTGGAGTTCCTGGAACTTCACAAAATCTGGTGGACCTAAACAAAATGAAAACAATTAATTACATATGACACATATACAAAATATGCAAATTCATATAGTTTCATAGTTCATAAGATTAAATAAAGACACCAGTCCATCCATTTTATATTTTAAGAACAACACTATCAGTCTCAGAACTGTCGAAAGACTACAAGTGGTGGGGTAACTTGTGGCCAGTTGCCTTATTGGAGAGCTATATGTACTGCCAACAAGCAAGCTACATGTTAGCAATAGCAACACATCTTTGTGCACAATATAGCAACCCACATTAACCAGTTATGTTGAGAAAATAATACCTGTTAGAAACACTATAGAAAAAAAATATATGTGTGCTACATATTTTAAATAATGAATTTTTCATTCATTATTTAAAATACACTGTGCTTCAATTTTTAGCACTTGTTTACACCAGGAGGTGCATCTGAGCATGCACATTTTTATGTTTGTTTCTGCATGTCACGTGTGACGGCAGTCACTTTGGGCAGAGGGCTTGTGGAACCCAGCTTACCTTAGAGAGTTCTGGAAACTCCTTGTCCAGCTCCTCCAGCCATCCTATTTGTAAGTGACCCTGTGTCTATTAGGGGCACAGGGTGACCGAGAACCCCAGTTGGGTCTGCACTACCTAGACTCACCATACAACCACACCGGACTCAGAATTTAGTTTTACCCCTTTTATCCAGGGTTGTGTGGTTTGTGTTGAAAGAATAAAGGTTTTTTTTCACTTAGGACAGTAATAATTCTGAACAATATCCCCCTCAAAGAATATATGAAGATAAATGAATTCCACCTTTTCAACTGCTAGAATATTGTATGAGCTGGGTCTCAAACTATTGTAGACTTTTTACTAAATCGTTTGAGGTGTGGCTGTATCCTATTGTTCTATTGTTTCTGTCTGCCTTGGGAGCAACCTATTATGGGATGTGTATATGTTTCTAGCATGTAGACCGGGGGCAGGGTGGAGGGAGGGGGGAAATCCTCCAACAGCCGTCCCTGCTGATAAGACGGTCTACTCATGAGAAGTTTGAATACACCTGTGTGTCTCTTGTTACTGAATGTAGTTTACACCGCCCTGTGTCATTATGAAAAGAAGGGGGAATAGTCCCCTGAGTGTAT
This sequence comes from Lithobates sylvaticus, assembly GCA_028564925.1. NCBI lineage: Eukaryota > Metazoa > Chordata > Amphibia > Anura > Ranidae > Lithobates > Lithobates sylvaticus. The sequence continues at coordinate 398,694,737 of CM053030.1, forward strand.
ATCTCTTTGTACCTGTGTTTGAATAAACCGTCTTATGTCCCTCTTCACCCTACACTGATGTCTCGACAAGTAACTGGGTGGGCTAAGGGACCTTGGATCGTGCTTGTACTGGGCAAATGAAGCTTATACAGTGGACATACTCCTATTGAGTACGGGGGGGGGGCATCACATCACATTTTTAGGCAATGCTTAAAATTGCATTGAATCAAAACACATGGTACTGTGGTTCTAGGGCGCATTTGCTGCACCCTCCAAAACACATAGAACCACACTAGATGCATGGGGTGCCATTTATGTGACAGTGCTGATACTTGTTGATTGGCCCTTATTGACCCTGCACATTCACATGTGGTGGAAATACGGCCCTCATCCATGTGCGAGCACTGACTAAAGTGCCTTGGAGCTTACACAGGGCTTCCTTTCATTGATCCTGGTGTCAGAGCAGGCTATACAGTTAATCTAACCAGTCATGTTACTGACCTGTTGCCAATTACCCTCATTAACTGCAAAATGTTCTTCCAGCTCTTCCTTATTAGTGTCACTTACTTTGCCAGCTTTTTGTTGCCCTATTCCAACTTTTTTGAGGGGTGTTGCTGCCATCAATTTAAAAATGACCTTATTTTTTTCTTAAAATTGTACATTTTTTCAGTTTAAACATTTGATATGTTTTCTATTGTGAATAAAATATGGGCTTATGAGATTTGCAAAGCATTGCATTCTGTTTTTATGTAGATTTTGCAAGTTTCTCACAACTTTTTTGGAATTGGAGTTGTATAAATGCAAGCTGCAAAACCCAAAATCGAATCAGATGTTTGTGAGTAGGGGTCACAAATACACACAAACATACACAGTTACACACACTGTAAATCCCTTGCAAATGAGAAATGAGAGGCGGGTGGAATTACAGTGGATATGTGTCCTATTCTGTATTACATTGCTGTAATAAATAAGACATTTTCTAATGCAAAATCATTACACAGTAGATGAGTACAGTTAGCAGTCTGTAAATGCCATATTTCTATTTAAACAACTTCACAAAGTACACCGCGAGGGTTAAATGGTGTGAATGCAATGCTTATTTATTAGCTCCATAAGACAATATAAACACAATCTGAGAAAAGACATATTTACCACTAAGCTCTAAATGTTACAGTTTGATGATCTCTACAGACATTAAGAAACCGTAAATGCAAGTGAATGAAATGTCAGCAAGGCAAAAATTGTATACTAATGAGCCGGATGTAACAGTAAAATCTCTGGTGACATTTGATACAGGGCTCACATTTCCTGTTAGTTACTGCATCAAAGTGGGAGCAATAGGAGGGTCACAGGAGCGTGCACTGCTATATTCAACTACTTTTCAAGAAGACAGCTGCAAATATGTGATATGACAGATAAATAACCTAGCTAGGGAAACTACTACCAGATAAGCTAAACAAACAAACAAAGCACACAAAACAAATCAGGAAGTAGGAATCCAAAGTGATAACAGTTCTAATCACAGCATAGACTATGACTAGAGATAGATGGGCAGATGTCTGCAAATACTATGTATAATGCTCACTTGAGTTTATCAATATGACACTTGTTATCTACAAATTTGGTGTATCTATTTTCATAGGTTTCAGAAGAGTTAAAATATTTTGTTTTCATGGGTTGTGTTAGTTTTTTTTTGTTTTTTTTTTTATTACTATTAAGTTTGACCCAGCCATTCTGCAGCCCTATATGGCATATTTGTCTGCATTTATTGTTTTTTTATTGCACACTACTGCACACCGGAAATCATATAGTTTGTGTTTACATCACACTGAAAAACGTTTCAGTACATTTCCCAATGCAACAGTGATGAATTGTGTTGGCCATGCCTGCACATTTGTAGGCTGTACAAAGCAGATGATTCATTTTCCAGATCACAAAACTGGAATGAGGCGGTATTGAGAGTAAGTTAAGAGAATAATTATTAATTAAGTTTCAGTGCATAGATGCTCAAAAGCTATATGAACAAATATCTCTCTCCTGCCTAACGTTGCTTGACTTCACAAAGGCAAGATGTTGAAATATCCCCTCTTCATTTGACAATAACTCAGCTCATATCTATAAATTTGCCAGTGCGTTGAGTGACGCACAGCTACATGCTGGGTTGTGTGGGTGGGGCGCAGGAGACATTACAAACAGGAACGCTATGAAAGCCACTTTCTCTTGAACTGTTTGGATAACACAGCTTAGCAGCACTGGCAGCAAACCACAGTAACCTGAAGCCTGTGGGTTTTTTTTATTATTTTTACACTGAAAATATCTAAAGTAACTGTATAACTGTATTTTGCCGCTTGCAGATATCTCTACACATCACAAACAAGTTTCTTTAACCACTTTCCGACCGGCGCACGACGATGTACGTCCCTTTTTTGAAGAGGGATATCTCGGTAACGGCAGCAGCTGCTGCCACAACCGAGATATCCATCTCTTCAGGCGCCGGTCGGCTGTCCGATAATGATGGTCATCGCGGCGGATTCGCCGCGAGATCACCGTTATCGTCGGGAGAGGTGCCCCCCTCCCGCCGCTCTCCCGCGCCTTCCGCCGCTTACCGGAACCGTCGGCAGCGGCGGAGGCGATCGGGTCCGTTCCCTGCCTGTGCATAGAGATGAGTGACGGTAAGATGGCCGCCACTCATCTCTATACCATAGGAGGGCGGAAGCGACGTCAAAAAACGTCACTTCCGCCCATACCTCTTAAAGAGGAATTTTCAAATGTCATTTTTTTAAATGACATTTTTTTTTTTTTTTCATTGACGTCCAAATATGAGATCTGAGGACTTTTTGACCCCAGATCTCATATTTAAGAGGACCTGTCATGCTTTTTTCTATTACAAGGAATGTTTACATTCCTTGTAATAGAAATAAAAGTGAGCCAATTAAATTTTTTTTAAAAAACAGTGTCAAAATAAATAAAATCAAGAAAAATAAATAAGAAAAACACCCAAAAATTTTTTTAAAGCGCCCCGTCCCGACGAGCTCGTGCGCAGAAGCGAACGCATACGTGAGTAGCGCCCACATATGAAAACGGTGGTCAAACCACACATGTGAGGTATCGCCGCGATCGGTAGAGCGAGAGCAATAATTATAGCCATAGACCTCCTCTGTAACGCAAAATATGCAACCTGTAGAATTTTTTAAACGTCGCCTATGGAGATTTTTGAGGGTAAAAGTTTGATGCCATTCCACGAGCGGGCGCAATTTTGAAGCGTGACATGTTAGGTATCAATTTACTCGGCGTAACATTATCTTTCACAATATATAAAAAAATTGGACTAACTTTACTGTTGTCTTATTTTTTTATTCAAAAAAGTGATTTTTTCCAAAAAAAGTGCGCTTGCAAGACCGCTGCGCAAATACGGTGTGAAAAAAAAGTATTGCAACGACCGCCATTTTATTCTCTAGGGTGTTAGAAAAAAAAAAAACAATATATAATGTTTGGGGGTTCTAAGTTTTTTTCTAGCAAAAAAACCTGTTTTAAACATGTAAACACCTAAAATCCAAAACGAGGCTGGTCTTAAAGTGGTTAAAGTAATATGCATTGCTGTCAATGTTGGCAATCATTTTATATCATTCTTAGGCACGTGTTTACTGAAATTTTAAAGCAAAGCTAAAGTATCTTCTTCTAACACGCATGTTAAAAATTGTGCACGTATGCATACTTGCAAGTCTATGTAACCTTTAGCATTATTAGTATTTCTCTCTTGCATTTTTAGACATTCAGTTAATAAATATCATTATCAATGTCGTATCTCCATATCTCCCTCTCTGTTATACATGTAAAAGTTCTTTTTTGGCAAGCAAGCAGGTACGTGCTCCCACTTCATCATTCCCACCTAGGTGAAAATGTACCGTTTAGTCCACTCTTAACTTCATGAATGTTGGTATCCCTTTTAATTCTATTAATCCTTCTGTGCAGGAACTCAGCGTGAAACTTTGGGGTTAATTTATTAAAGGCAAATAGACTGTGCACTTTTGCAAGTACAGTTGCACCAGAGCTTAGTAAAGGAGGTAAAGCTTCACTTTGCACCCAATCACATGCAAGGAAAATAAAGAAACAGTATTTTTCCTTGATTATGATTGGATGATGGAAGTCAGACACACACAAACAGAATGCTGAAGTAATCTGAACTTCCGGTCTTGGCTGTGACGTCACCCGCCTCCTCCCGATGCGTTGTGTCACTGACACCTGACTTGATAAAAGTCACCGGAAGTTCGGATTATTTCAGCGTTCTGTTAGTGTGTGACTTGGTCTCAGATTTGTGCTGGATGTCTGAATTTTAAACTGTAAGTCACTACATGTTTTTTTAATAAATTAATCTTTGATATTACACCATGAGGAGTTTTATTGCCTTTTATACAGTGGGGACGGAAAGTATTCAGATCCCCTTAAATGTTTCACTCTTTGTTATATTGCAGCCATTTGCTAAAATAATTTAAGTTCATATTTTCCTTATGAATGTACACACAGCACCCCATATTGACAGAAAAACATAGAATTGTTGACATTTTTGCAGATTTATTAAAAAAAAAAAATTTCAGTTTTTCTTTTTTAATAAATCTGCAAAAATGTCAACAATTCTGTTTTTTTTCTGAAGGAAAAAAATGAACTTAAATGGCAAATGGCTGCAATATTACAAAGAGTGAAAAATTTAAGGGGGTCTGAATACCTTCCATCCCCACTGTATGTGCGAGAGGATCATTAACCTGATGGAATGATTGAGATTGCATGGAGATCAGTGGTTTACTCATTGCCTGATATCTCCTTATTAAGGTGTATAGCCATTGCACATATTGGTGGATTTCAATCACTTTCCTGGACTGCATGAGCAATACAGCATCACTGGACTTTTTTTGCAGAACGGTCACTTATAACTGTGTCTTTCATGATACAGTTTTTGCACTGAACTTTTCCTGATTTTGCATTTCTTAATTTAAAGTCACTTCTTAATATTTATTTGACACTTTAATACATGCTGTATACTTTTCACTGGATTGGTTTATATTTTTGTGTTGATCAGTTATGAGAATTATTTTACACTTGTGATATTCGTTTTCATTATATTATTCTGCCTGTGTATTCATATTATATATGTGTGCACTTGATTATATATTCTATATTGGTTTAGCGCCTTTCCATAAATTGCGATCATTAGTCCGGTGCTGTTGTCACTGCTACTTTTATATAGTAATAATTGGGTTTGTAAAGACATTTTCTGCACACAAGATGGATTTATATTATTTGTGGCTATTAAGGAATATATTTAAATGAATTTGTGTGTGCCTGGAGTGCAGCTATAAATCCTTCAATACTAACTAAAACCCAAGAGAACACGTGCATTAATATGAACCCTCTATATGGTCTAACCCTTTCCAATTCAAAAACTGAAAAAATGTGGCTGGATTTCCACTTTCAAAGCTAAAATGAAAGCTGCAGCATAAACTGGCCTAATGCTAGTGCTGCATATAAATGCGATTTAGGATATTTAACATATATAACATAAATATTAATCAGCGCAACCAAATGTGACTAAGAAAATATATATATATACGGTAAACAAACAGATATCAATCAACAGGTAAAACAGGAGTCAAAGCTGGATGTGAGCTGCTAGAGAGCACTGGTGGTGGATTGCACAAGCACCTGTTTTTGATTTATTGTGATCGTTGTACACAGTACAAGCAGTTTTTTTGGTGTGAGGGGTCCCCTTAAAATCTATACCAGACCAAAGGGCCTGGTATGCTCTTGGAGGGGGAACCCATGCCAGATTTTATTTTAAAATTTGGCGTGGAGTTCCCCTTCAAGATCATCAGACTACGTTGTCTTATTTCTGACAAGGCCCTAGAGAATTGTTTCTACAAAACAACCAAAATGATTGGAAACTACAGTATGTGCATAAAACATACAAACATCTAAGCATTGTGTGTAAAATCAAATCAGGCTTCACAATCAAGGCAGGATTGAAAATAAATTGGAAAAAAAGTGAGAATAAGTGGAACATAATGTTCTTTTTTATTCTCACCTGCATTTCGAAAAATGTAATTCTGATTGACCCACTAATTTCTCCAATGTTTGCACAAAATTCTGGCATCATGCCTAACATAACAGAGTTCAGTGCTAGAGAAAAGAACGAAGCAGTCTGCCCCAGATGTTTAGTCTAACTACCGTAATCAACATGAAGAATCTAAAAAATGTTTCCTACTACAACATATGAATCACACCTAGGATACATCCATTCACCGTTCAAGGGAAAAATCTACAGCAACCACCATGAATAGATTGCTCTATACACCTGTACAGGTAGCCATTTAAAGAATGTTAAAAAATAGCCAAAACATCAGAAAAGACAGTAATAAATGCAGGGGGCGTTAATCCTTAATATCATATTTGTGTGTATCGATTTAAAGCTCTGCTGTGTGGTATGTATATGTGCTTTTTAAATAATTTTATGTTTGTTGTATAGATATATTGGTTTAAGGTTAATTTAATTTTAAAGCTCAACTTTGGGGTCAGAGGAGAGTGCAGGTAGTGGTGCCATGTAATGAAGTGGCCCTGCTCTTTGTAGCATTCTTCTTACTGCCCTGGGCTTACAAGAAGCCACAGCTGCTTTACATTTTTTTAAGAGCTGATGAGGACTACTTATATATGTTTTATGCTTAAGGTGAATTTGGGCTTTTACACTGGTGGTGAAGTGGTATTCTGTCTGAGAGCTTTAAATAACTGCTGTAAAGATTTTGGAATGTGGCATCTGAGACTTCGAGCCTCCGTTTAGCAACCAAGAGCTGCCAGTCCAGTACCCTATACAAGAATTTGCCCACTTCCATTTTAGCCTTTCTAGACAACTAAAGGAATCTGTTGTAATTTGCTTGGAGCACTGGTTACTCTAGCTGCTGACTAAGGCTCCATGCACACTGTGCTTAAAAACACCCTGATATAGAGAGTTTTTGTACAATGTTTAGGCATGTATAGGAGTGTTTTTTCTGCCAGAAAGCTCCAATCAAAAACACAAACCAGAAGAGTTTTGTTTTGCTGCCTCTAAACGCTGAGCTTAAAATATACCTCTAAACATCCTAATGTGCGTGGACACATAGGATAACATTGAGCTGCTTCTACTAACAAAACACAAAATTCCTGTAGAAGCTGCAATTTTTAAGCCAGTATGCATGGACCCTTAGAGAAAAGACTGGTCACCAATAGAGATAAAAGTGACTGCCAGCATGAAGGGGGGGGGGGCTAGATCAGTTAGCAGTCTTTACTATAGGAGATTCTTGAAAGTTAAGAAGAAAGTGTTACTAAAGGTTAATTTTTTCTTCAATTAAAATAACAAACATGTTATACTTACCTGCATTGTACAATGGTTATGCACAGAGTGGCCCCAATTCTCCTCTTCTCAGGTCCCCTGCCAGCGATCTTGGCTCTTCCTCTTCTTCTTGTGTCCCCATAGCAAGCTGTTTGGGGGCACACTGCTACTGCTCGCTCCCAAGCTGTGCTCCATAGACACACCGTGGGGCTTAGCCCCGCCCCCACTTCCTCCTCACTGCATGTGATTAACAACAGCAGGAGCCAATATGCTACTGTTTGAGTCCCTGTGTAAAGAGGAAAAGAGGGAAGAAGAGATACAGGCATGCACCGCGCTGGATCTCTTCTCCCATCTCTTCATCTTCACACAGGGAAGCTGGAGGACAGAGAAATCTAAAACGTTTTTTTTTTTTTTTTCCAAATCTTTTATTTATTCAAAAGACAAGACTCGCAGAATCAGCGCAATGAAGATACATAAACATAGTATAACACAGTATATCACTAGATAGCATCATGTAAGAAAATGAGAACGGAGATCTTGTGTGTCACAAGAGTCCAGGTTGCAAAAATGTAGTCTTGGTCTATATCTCCACTAGACAGAACATGTTATATGCATCTTTCTGTGAATAGGCCCATATACAAAGTGCTAGAATATAAAAATATTCCATGAATCTCGCCTCCTTTAAATTTTTCAATTTTTCTTATTAGTCAGAAAGAGTAGGAAATTGTAGCCGTCAGCAGATGGATAGAGAAATAGAAGAAGACAAAAAGCCAGAGGGCAATGGTCGGTGGGTGTGGAGATTTCCAGTTAAAAAGGATACATGCTTTGGCAGTGTCAAGAAGATGGCATTTTTTACCTTAATGCAAGGAAAGCTTTAGCATCGCTTTAATGGCTGTCCCTGGGCCTCCATTCATCTTCATTCATATGATAAACCAAGGTCACTGTAGACCTTACACCATGTCAGCGCAGGTCTGCATAGCAGCAGAACAAAAATGCCAAAAAATGCATTCCTGATGTACTGATTGGTGGACCTGTTCTTCCATTTAATTCCACAATAAAGTATAATCATGTTATGCCTAACTGAACACCCTCAGATAGGTGTTCATATCTTTAAAAATTATAAACCCAATTGCCACACAAAAACTTTTATAACTGAATGTTATTTAATAAGATTCTTTCCATCTAAATCTGGAGTCACAATGGTTTTGGAAATGTAACAAAAATGTAGATCAGGTATATGCAATTAGCGGACCTCCAGCTGTTCCAGAACTAAAAGTCCCATGAGGCACAGCAAGACTCTGATAGCCACAAGCATGACACCCAGAGGTATTGCGGCACTGGAAGGAAGATCACCTCCCCCCCTCCCTCCCTGCAATCTTCTGGGACACGTCACAGGTCCCAGAAGATTGCCCGTCCATTCACAGCGCGCAGGTTGGCTTGCGCATGCGCAATGCGTGCCCGGCTATGAAGCCACAGCCGGAAGCCAACAGTTAGAATGCTGATGGCCCGGAGAGGAGGGGGAGAGAAGCGAGGCTTCCAGCACCCACATCGCTGGATCGTGGGACAGGTGAATGTCTGATTATTAAAAGTCAGCAGCTACACTTTTTGTAGCTGCTGACAGCACACCGCTAGAGGGCTTTGTTCTAAGTATTTTATAATTGGGTGCATACTAGCACATGCTTATTCCATTCATGTGATGCATACTAGCACATTATGCTATTATTTTACAGGGATTTTTAATTTCTTTTATTTGCAGAGGTTTACTACTGCTTTAATATGCCCCCCATTTGTCTCTTTAGACCTAAAATTGCTTACTGAGTACCCCTCATGTGAAAAGAAATGTTGCAGTACTAAAGCTCAATATCAGGTCACATAGGTGTCAGTTGAGGCAAGAAAAATGATACTGCTAGTTCTGTTTTGGTTGCTATTTTTCAAAAGTTAATAAATTAATATATAAAAAAGTATATTATTTAAAAGACTCAATCAACTTTTATGGTGCCCTATGCATTCTTTAACATTTACAGGGAAATGTGTGTTACTAATGCACATCTAAGGATTCATTTTCCCTCTTCCAATCACACCAGTAGCAATTTTTATTGGCGGCACGCTTCGCTAAGAATGTATAAATGGCACCACATAACTGCTGGAGAATGAGCATCTAAACTGCACTAAACACACTGTTCGTCTACAAATAAACACTGCTTTATATGACACATTAATGCCATTTTACATGGCATTTAAACACACTGTACCATAAAAAGAGCCATTTCAAACCACATAAACACATTGAGTTTTCAAATATATTATTTTATACATCACTAAAACAAGTGACAACATTAAGGTAGCTATTTATTTGTTACATCATTATTTTGTTTATAGCTGGAGCCATGAATATGCCCTGTGCCCCTTTGTGAAAAAACCTTTATTCAATTGATATTTTATTTTAATCTATATGTGGTACAAGTATAAACATACATTATTTGTAAAGTGCTTTTTAAATGTGTGTAATCAAAAATCATTAGGCAATGTACTAGCGCAAGCATCTCAGTTTACAGTTTTCAAGAGTATTATCAGTTATGCATGGCATATAATAGCGCATCTTCATGACGATGACCCGAGTTCATTTATGTAACTTATTCATCAAAGATATCACACTTTTAACAGCTAGTTCTTAGCTGCAGGTAATGTCATTGCTCCCTATAATGTGACATGCAGAAACTGAACCTCTCTAAATTCTGGGCAGATAGAGCATATAATGGAAGAAATGCATAAGCAGAGATACCTTCAGTGAAAACTGCAAGTCTAAATTACCAGCAGACACAGACATTGGGGATGATTTACAAAAGGCAAATAGACTGTTCACCTTGCAAGGGAAGTTGTACTTTGCAAGAACATTTTTACCAGAGCTTAGTGAATGAGGTGAAGTTCTGCATCCAATCATGTTCAAGAAAAATATGTTTTCTTTTTATTTTCCTTGTAAGTTATTGGGTAGTCTTTGCAAAGAAAAAGAACCTATTTGCCTTTAGCGAATTAACACCATAGGCTGCTCTACTGTCACACTCTGTCCACAATCTAATAATATTTTCATATACCTGTCTACGTGAGGCCCTGTATCTGATTCTCAAGCAAATTCCCCCCCCCCCCCCCCCCCTCCGTATCTAAGGCCTCAGTTATGTGCAGATAAATACATGCACCCCTATGGTAAACTGCACCTGTTTTGTGGTCTGAAAACAAGAACAGACTTCCCTCCCCAAAAACATTAACAAGTAGAATATAACATTACCATAAACAGAATAGACATAGGGTTCCAGGCAAAAATGTTTTTAGAAAGGGGAACTGTTATGCCCCGTACACACAGTCGAACTTTGTGCGATCGGAGCTTGTTGTCGGAAATTCCGACATGCGTGTAGGCTCCATCGGACAGTTTCCATTGGAATTTCCGCATGCTCGGAATCAAGCAGAAGAGCAGCACTGGCTATTGAACTTAATTTTTCTTGGCTCGTCATACGTGTTGTACGTCACCGCGCTCTTGACGTTCAAAATTTCCGACCAACTTTGTGTGACCGTGTGTATGCAAGACAAGTTTGAGCCAACATCCGTCGGAAAAAAAACATGGGATTTTGTTGTCAGAATGTGTGATCGTGTGTATGCGGCATTAGAGTCTCTGTTGAGATCATGCCAGCCATAGACAAAGCAAATTTTTTTCCTGCAACCAGAAAGTGTTGACAGGGGAATCCCTTCCGCAGAGACATTGTGTTCTCCCGGCGGGGGAAGCAGTCCCCGCCAGGAGAACACAGTGATTATTGCTAGCAGCTAAAACAGCCCACTAGTTATAATCAAATGTAAAATCCGGCAAGCAGGTATAACCAAGTTAATTGATCAATCAACTTGGGTACATGTAGCCTGCCCATACATGGTTCAAATCTCAGCCAGTTGTGTCTTCATTAGTAAAGGTTTCCACCATTTTCCATGTAGGCGCTAAGGTGGAAATGAAAGGAAATCTCTCCAATGGAGAAAGGGACAGAATTAAAATAGGTCAAAGGTTCTAACCCTAAACCCTAGCAATGTGTGAAATCTGGTGAAAATTTGTAGTTCATATGAGAAGTTATGCCATGCCATGACAAGAAGTTTTTGGAGTCTGTTTTAGGTATGTTCAGACAACCCTAGGAGTCATACCTGCAGCTGTTTATCCATCTTTCACCAAGTTACAGAATCCTTAGTGTTGGTAAAATGACCCTTTGTTTTCATGCTGAAAATGTCTCATGGTAATCAATACAGATAGGCAGTAACAGGGGCGGACTGGCCATTCGGCCACTCGGGCACTTCCCAAGGGCCCTGGGCCACTAGGGGGCCCCATCAGGGTTGCCAGCCTCAGTAAAACCAGGGACAGTATGTAAAAATATGTGTTTTTTTACATCTGTTTCTGAAATATCCCTTACCGACATCCTTTTGGTCTAAAAATCCAGAGATTATAGCTGCCCCACCTCTCCAGTACCTTCTCAGCCAATAGAAACATGTCTGTGTATACTGTGTGTATATGTATGTGTATACTGTGTGATTGTATACTGTGTGTGTGTATACTGTGTGGCCCCATAATCTCTAAATGTCTGGGGCCCCCATAATCTCCTATTGCCCAGGGGCCCCATGAGTAGTCAGTCCGCCCCTGGGCAGTAATAGTAATCTCTTTACTGCATTTCTTAGAAGTCTGCAAATCTCTTGATGTACAATTTCAGGCATTCCCATAAAAATCATAGATCTGCTGAAGTGAATGTTTCTTTCTGGTTATTCACTTGACAATGATGCTGCACATCTACATGGATTCCAGTGAGGTATTAATGCTTAATACAACACTAGTATTTTAAATGTAATTATAGTAGGTGACTTAGCACTTATTTTCAGCAGGGAGACTGGCACAAGCCTAGCTCTATATCTACAGAAAATAATCAAATAAGAATGTGCAATACAATTTGGTAAAAAATTCTTGCCATGTATATCATTAACCACTTAAGGACCAAGTCTCTTTCTGAGATTTGGTGTTTACAAGTTAAAAACATTTTATTATTTTTTTTTCTAACTCCATAGAGAATAAAATGACGGTCATTGCAATACTTTATGTCACACCGTATTTCTTACAAGCACACTTTTTTGGGAAAAAATACACTTTTTTAAATAAAAAAATAAGACAACAGTAAAGTTAGCTCAATTTTTTTTATATTGTGAAAGATAATGTTATGCTGAGTAAATTGATACCCAACATGTCATGCTTCAAAATTGCACCCGCTCGTGGAGTTGCGACAAACTTTTACCCTTAAATATCTCCATAGGCGATGTTTAGAAAATTCTACAGGTTGCATGTTTTGAGTGACAGAGGAGGTCTAGGGCGAGAATTATTCCTCTCACGCTAACGATCGTGGCGATACCTTACATGTGTGGTTTGAACACCATTTTCATATGCGATTGGCAGTGAGAAGTGAAATAAAAAAATTACACCCTTAGAAAGCCTGAAGGCGGTGATTGGTTTTTGGGGTTCCGTACGCAGCTAGGCTCCCAAAAAGTCCCACACATGTGGTATCCCCGTACTCAGGAGAAGCAACAGAATGTATTTTGGGGTGTATTTCCACATATGCCCATGACATGTTTGAGCAATATATCATTTAGTGACAACTTTTTGTAAAAAAAATATATATATTTTTTTTTTTTTTCATTATTCAATCTCTTGGGACAAAAAAAAAAAATATTTAATGGGCTCAACATTGCTCTCATCAAATAGCTTGGGGTGTCTACTTTCCAAAATGGGGTCATTTGGGGGGGGTTTGAACTGTCCTGGCATTTTATGCACAACATTTAGAAGCCTATGTCACACGTCACCCACTCTTCTAACCACTTGTAGACAAAGCCCTTTCTGACACTTTTTGTTTACATGAAAACATATTTTTTTTTTTTGCAAGAAAATTACGTTGAACCCCCAAACACTATATATAATGTTAAAGCAAAGGCCCTACAGATTAAAATGGTGGGTGTTGCATTTTTTTTTTTCCACACAGTATTTGCGCAGCGATTTTTCAAACGCATTTTTTGTGGAAAAAATACACTTTTTTTTATTTTAATGCACTAAAACACACTATATTGCTCAAATTTTTGATGAAATAAAAAATATGATCTTAGGCCGAGTACATGGATACCAAACACGACATGCTTTAAAATTGCGCACAAACACGCAGTGGCGACAAACTACATACATTTTTAAAAGCCTTTAAAAGCCTTTACATGATACCACATTAGATTCACGGAGGAGGTCTACTGCTAAAATTACTGCCCTCGATCTGACCTTCGCGGTGATACCTCACATGCATGGTGCAATTGCTGTTTACATATGACGCCAGACCAACGCTTGTGTACGCCTTTGCGCAAGAGAAGGGGGGGCAGGGGGTGCTTTTTTTTTTTTTTTGTTTTTTTTTTTTTTATTTAGCTTTTTTATTTTATTTTTAAACTGTTCCTTCCATTTTTTTTCTTTGTTATGATTTTTATTGTTATCTCAGGGAATGTAAATATCCCCTATGATAGCAATAGGCAGTGACAGGTACTCTTTTTTTGAAAAAATTGGGGTCTATTAGACCCTAGATCTTTCCTCTGCCCTCAAAGCATCTGACCACACCAAGATTGGTGTGATAAAATGCTTTCCCAATTTCCCAATGGCGCGGTTTATATCCGGGAGGGGGGACATTCCCTCCCACTGCTTGTAAAAGCAGTCTAGAGGCTAATTACCCGCTAGAATTGCTTTTACATGAAAGCCGATCACTGGCTGAAAAGAATGATACCAAGATGATACCTAAACCTGCAGGCATCATTCTGGTATAACCATTCAAAGTCCAGCAACATACTGGACATATATTGTAATCTTTTTTTTTCATGCAGCCTCTTGGCTGAACGAAAAAAAGAGATTGATTGGTGGGTATGCCCACCATTAGAATACCTCCCTTCATCCACCCACTTCTAATGATGGGCATACATGCACCATTTATATATGCCGATGCATGGGGGCATCCTCCCGCAAAAGTTATGCCGTGTACACACGGTCGGAATTTCGACCGTATGTACGTGGCATTAGGAGCCAATCGCTCCGCCCCCCCCCCCCGGGGGCCCCCCGGCGGCGGCATATATGCTCTTTTTTTTAACTGTGGTGGTGAAATCACCTCCTACAGCGTTGGAGTCGCGGCTTTATGTATCGTGGGAGCAAACGCTGTTGCTGTCAAGATAAATAAATCCGCGTTGCAACTGAATGGCGCACCTGAAAACAAAAAAATGCTTAACACTAAAACACAGTAAACAAAATTACATACCTGAAAAGCAAGCATGATAAAACATAATAAAACATTGCAGAATAGAATGGAGTAAAAAAAGAGCAACAATAGAGAGAGAATAGAGTGAGAGAGAGAACAATAAAACGACAACTATTTTATTTTTTTTTATTTTTTTGAGATTCACAGGTAAAAAAGCTCCTGACTGAAGCGACTGAATCAAAACGCTACCACAAAAAAAATGTTAGCGATCGCAGGGATCAGGCCTGACTCTGCGAACGCTGCAGTTATGTGTGCTTAGTGTTTTGTAAGTGACAGTGATCGATCGATACTGCACTTGGGTGGGCTGGGCTGGGCGGAGGGGGAAAACGCAGGTGCTAGCAGGTATCTGGGCTGATCCCGCTAACAATGCGTTTTTTTTTGGAACCCTAAACTGCTGGGACGCTAGTATAGATCTGATCAGATCAGATATTGATCTGTTCAGATACTGTACCACTAAGGGAGGTGTATGCTTTGCGCGTGGGTGTTTGCGGTACTGGCACTAACCTGGGGCGACGCAGACCTTATTTGACCCTAAAAACCTAATTGATATCACCCGCCGGGCGATCAGGGGGTTAAACCGTTATTGGGTAATAAATGGCGGGTGCCCTGACAGTATAAAAAATAAAGCTAACTAACCAGCGTCACCCGTAACAGTAATACAAAAAAAAAAACTGGTTACCTAGCGACACTAATGCAGCGATCAGAAAAACGATGGCAAAAGGGGGTGAAAGGGTTAACTAGGGGCAATCAGGGGGTTAAAACCTTTATTAGGTAATATATGGGGGTACCTGACGCTATATAAAAACCTGACGGGGAACCTAAATAACGAAATAACTAACTGGCTAACCAGCGTCACCAGTGACAGTTATACAGTGATCACTGGTGAAAGGGTTAACTCTAGGGGCAATCAAGGGGTTAAAACCTTTATTTAGGTTGTAATATGGGGGTACCTGACCTATAAACCTATTTATGAACCTATATAAACATGGCGGTTACCTAAAAAAAAAAAATGGTTACCTAGCGACAGCAGTGACACTAATACAGCGATCAGAAAAACGATCGCTTAGTGACACTGGCAAAAGGGGGTGAAAGGGTTACCTGGGGGGCAATCAAGGGGTTAAACCTTTATTAGGGGGGGGTAGGGGGCTACCTTGGACCTAAAACTAACTGCACTGACAGTTATTACAGTCACACTGACACTAAATGCAGTGATCAGTAAAAAAATGATCACTGCAATTAGTGACACTGTGACTGGGGGGGGAGGGGGTGATCTGGGGGGTGATCTGGGGGTGACAGGGGGGTGTTTTGTGTGCCTATGTGTACTGGTGTCAGTGTACTGTTGGTGCACTAACCTTTAGATGTTCACAGCTCGGCGTTCCGGTCACATAGACCGGCGCACCGAGCGTGACATCACTTCCTCTGCCTGTGTTTTGATTGACACAGACAGAGGAAGCATCTGATTCGCCAGGAGCGATCGCGAGGGGGTGGCCAGAAACCACTGGCCGTCCCCTCATCCCGGATCGCTCCTGAAGCGATCCCGACCGTCCCCGCCGGCCGGGGGGGGTCCGATCGGACCCCCCACCCGCCGGAAGAATGGCACGTACAGGTACGTGGTTCTGCCTGTACGTGCCATTCTGCCGACGTATATGTACATGGGGCGGTCGGGAAGTGGTTAAAACTGATGTAATTTTTATTTGTGTCATTAAGATCATTTCCCTTCACTTGCTATCCTGTAGACTCAACAGGAAGTGATAGATTATCTTTCCAAATTGAGTGGTGGACAGCAAAGCAAATGCCCACAGGTCCATACAACAACAGGTCAAAGAAGGGCTCAAAAATCATCATATGTCTGAAAGTGGCACAAGAGGAGGCTGAACATCCACCTGGTGAAACGTAACAAATGTGTGAACTAAAGACCAGGTGGCAGCCTTACAAATGTGGGGAAAAAGGTGTCTGATGCTGATAAGCTGTAAAGCTGGTAAAGCAATAACAGATCTAGTAGAGTGCACCTTAGCATGAAAGGGGAACCAGGATCAGTGGTGTCCTCAATGCTGAGAATTACTTGCAGATACTTATTCCTCATGCCATAACATATCAGGAAGGCGTGTGATTGGCCCCAAATGTACTCTGCAGTAGGACAAGGACCCCAAAAATACAGCCAATGTTATTAAGAACTATCTCAGTGCATAGCCTATTGCATTAGGGTGTGCACCCCAAAGCTCAAACGCCCATAAATATATACAGTCTATATAAAATGATATGTAAACAAACATTTTAAAATGTAATACAAGCTGGGGGGCAGTGTTAATGGGGCAGTGGACTGTGTCAGGAGAGCAGTGCATGGTGTCAGTAAGTAGAGCAGTAGTTTTCTATAATTGTATTATTGTTTTATTTTTTTAGAAGCCCCATTGGGAAGCTTTTATGACATATCAGGGTTCTAAATAGATCCCTGATGTCTCACTTTTGAGACAGAGAAAATGACTTAGGTCAGAGATTTCCCAGTCCCTTTCTCTGGAGCCTCAGCTGCACTGGACAGTGAATGAATAGGAAGTGCTCTTTGCTGAGTGGCTTCCTGTTCATTCGCAAACAGTTTACTATGCTTCAGTTATGAATGAGTGTGGTGAGTGATTGCTATTAAAAAAAAAGGAACAGGTACTGTAGGGACAGTGGGAGTGGCATTTACTGGTTCTGATCAACTGTATTTTCCTCTTCCAGCCACTGAATGGTGGTGGGAGGAAGAGGAGAAGAAGCAGACTTTCAGTAGCTGCAGCAGGAAAATACAGATCAGATCCAGTAAATGCCTCCCCTACTGTGCAGGTTCCAGAAGTTGGGCGGGGGGCGGGTGTGGCCTGCAGTCCCATACATGAAGAGACAGAAGGATTTGAGGCAGACTACAGCCACAGAAGAACTGTGGTCAGTTCTCCAAGATGTTTGGAACAACCTAACTACTGAGTTTCTTTAAAAACTGCGTGAAAATGTACCTAGAAGCACTGATGCTGTTTTGAAGGCAAAGGGTGGTCACACCAAATATTGATTTGATTTGGATATCTCTTCTGTTCATTTACTTTCCATTTTGTTAATTGATCAAAATAAATGAACACTTCTATTTCTGAAGGCATTCTTAAAGTGGATGTAAACCCCAATTTTATTTATTTTTTTTTATGTCATAATGTAGAGAATAAGATTTCCATTCATTTGAGCCCAGCCTTGCCACACAGATTTACTCGAGGCCTGAGCAATCCTCTTTTATTGTTCAGTTAGAGAAATCTTGACAAAGTCTTGAAAACTTTGTCAAAAACGCCCCCTTGCTGTGAGTGATAGGTGATTTACATATCATGCACTAGCCTGAGACAGGTTATCATCAGATCACTGGATGTTCTACTCTGCCCAGCTCTGAATACATACATGTCCCCTAAATCACTTGTCTGTCTATAGTCTGCTGACTGTTCACTGCATCCCATGATGAGAAACATCCAGTCAAAACACAGTAAAGCTGGAAGAGCTGGAGGGGAGGGGGATGTAAATTGTGAACTTTTTACACAGGATGTGCCTGTCTCAGGCTAGTGCATGATATGTTTCACACCTGAAATGTTTTCACAGTAGAGTATATACTTGCATAAAGGGACATGTACACTGCCCTGACACAGACTGTCTGCATTCAGGGCAGCACATACATGATGTCCTTGTGTGTCCCCTGGAAGAATAAAGAACAATTGAAGAGTGCAATTAACACTTATATTTATTTTAAGTATTAGTAACCTACGCTTATTAGAATATTTATATTTATAATTATTATTTTATTTTATAATTATATACAATATTTTATAATTATATTTTATTACTGTTTTGGATTGGTCAATACAACAAATACAATTTTTTTTTCTTTAATGTGCTGATGTAAATATAAAATATTACATATTCATATTTATTTGTAAAAGCTTCCAGGCAGTCAGCAGTGTGCAAGAAATAAAACCTAAATAACAGGGAGATCAGATTATGCAGGCTGCAAAATGAGTCAGAGGAGGGACATATCCTTTTTTCTCCAGCAAAGTTGGAACCATCTTTATTACCTTGATGAGCTGCCAACAAATACAGAGGTAGTGCTGTCTGTTTTGCAGACAGAGAGCCAAGGCTGCATTCTGTATTAAAAGTTATTTAGAGAAATAAAAAGTTTATACCCATAGTTAAAAAAAGATAAAAGCATCAGATAATAAATTTAAAGATGACTGGAGGCAGTCATGAATACAGAGTAGTCATAGGGATAAAAGGAATGAGCGGCAAGCATGTGCTGTAGAAGCAGGGAGCAGCCAGGAGTTTTTTGCTGCAAAGGCTGGACGGGGCTAGGCAGGGTCACATAGTGAAGATCTTTGGAGGGGGAGGACAGTAGGGCTGGATTCACACCTATGCAGTTTTAGTGCTTTTTTGCATTTTGGAGATTTGCACTACAAAACGTGTTCCATAGGAAACCATGGTAAATGGACTGTAGTGCAAATCTACAAAATGCAAAAAGCATTAAAAATGCATAGGTGTGAATCAAGCCTAAGAGGGAAATGTTAAAGAACAACTGCAAGTAAAGTTGTGTTTTAGGTGACTGCTTTATAACATGATTGTAATAAAACTATGGGAAATAACAAAATAATTACTTTGTATTTCTAAGAGAATCATTCCGTTATATCTGGTAACTTGCAGTGAGTGGAAAAAGTGAGCTTTCCTTCTCTTTGCAAAAAAAAAAAAGAGAGAATTGGGCAAATGCCTGGGATGGGTGCCACAGAATGGATACCTGGCAGTGTGTGCTTCCTGCCACCCCCACACACATGGGCTTGTTTGTTGATCTAGCTAACTATTCATGCAGAATCACATAAAATAAAATAGCTGCTCAATGTCTCATTCACCTTCACCAACTGCTGTCTCACTATGCTTACTTGTAAAATTCATGCGTTAAGTATTCAGGTTAAAATCACAGGGCCTGAATATTTATAGTAGCATGGGGGGCATATCAGCAAGAAATACCAGGCTTCCAAATATAATTGAGAACATACTCAAGATAGCTATTAGCTACAGTCTACTGTAAAAAAACAAATGCAAAAACTGTTGGTTGTTTAACTTAGATAGGAATTCCAGTCCATAAAACTCATTTTAAAGCTGACAGATTTTGTAACTGCACTTTTCAGAGAACACTACACCATTCACTTTGCTTCCTGCTTCCAATGAGCTTACAGTCTATTCTCCCTGGATCACTTTTCAAGAAAGTCAATTAAACTACTCTGATTGTGGGAGAAAGCCAAACCACTTTGTGGAATCCCAAGCAGCAATGGTGAACATACAAATTCCATGCTGACAATGTCCTTGGTGGGAATCAAATAAGGAACCCAAGTATTGCAAAGCAACCCTGTCTGTAGACAAAACTCCTTCCAAAATCACACCCACTTTTCGTTAAACCAAACCCTTACAGGCCCCTAAAATGATGACCATTAAGGCTCCATTCACACTAGTGCGTTTTTTGATGCATTTTGCATTTTGCAGAAAAGCATGGAAATGTTTAACATGGGTTCCTATGGAACATGTTCACATCAATGCATTTTTGTGCCTCTGCGTTTTTGGAAAGGGTTGGGGACTTTTTTTCATGCAAAATGCAGCGTTTTGCATGTAATAGAAGTCAATGGACCCGCATCCAAAACGCAAGTACAGTGTTTTTACAGTGTTTTTACAGTGTTTTTACCGCGTTTTTACCGCAATTTGCGTTTTTTTTTATTTTTATTTTTTTACACTGTATATAGCTGGTTGCTAAGCAACCACAGTGTAAAAAAAAAATGTAAAAAAAATAAAAATAAAAAACGCAAAACGCTGCAAAATCGCGGTAAAAACGTGTGTCCAAAAACGCGGCAAGCACCGCAAAAAGCACTGCAATAACGCTCAAAAGCAAAATGCATAGATGTGAATCGAGCCTAAGGCTTGCTTCACACCTATGCATTTTTAGTGCTTTTTGCATTTTGCAGATTTGCACTACAGAATGTGTTTCATAGGAAACCATGTTAAATGGACTGTAGAGCAAATCTGCAAAATGCAAAAATCCCCAAAAATGCATAGGTGTGAATCAGGCCTTGGTTGAAATAATGACTGTTGAGAGCTGTGAGTTATTTTTTTGTTGTTATTTGCTTCTATACTCTGAATAAAGTGACCTTTATTTTGCTGCATTTGCAATTATTTTGGTTTTCCACAACCTACATCCTGAAACATATCTGAACTCTCTGTGTCTGCCTAAACACCTCTTCTCCATCGCTGGAAACTTGAAACTATTAAAACCACTGGAGGAAATTACACATACAAATAGGTGTCACATACTTTTAATTGTTAACCTCCAAAACTGAGTTAAAGTGACCCTGCCCCGTTACTAAACATTTCAAGACAAGGTAAAAAGAGTGTAAATAGTCACCTTTCCTGCTGTCTACATCACTAAATACAGCTCAGTTTAGGAGAGAACCTTCCACGAGTCCATTGAAAAAACTTCTGGGAGTGTTGATTTCCTGGGTCCCTAGAAGCCCTCACTGTTTCCTCCTTCTGACCTTGACATCACGCAATACAGTATTAAAGTGGAGGCCAGTAGAATAAACTAGTGAGAGCTGTGGGGAGCTGAGGAAATCGACCCTCCCAGAAGAGTCAAATTCCCAGCAAATTTAGGCTGGGTTCACATAAATATACAGGCCATTATCTGTGCAGAGTCCAGTGTGGCTTCCATTCAGCGGTTCCGGTGCGATTCAGCTGCATATTTGACACTTTAATTGTATCTCAACCGGAATGCAAAAACGCACAGGACCCTATTTTAACCACTTCAGCCCCGGAAAATTTGGCTGCTCAATGACCAGGGCATTTTTTGCGAAACTACACTGGGTCGCTTTAACTGACAAATAAAATTTACATCCTTTTTCCCCATAAATAGAGCTTTCTTTTGGTGGTAAAAAAAGAGGAGCAAAAATAAAAAAAAATAAAAAAAATATTTTTTACTTTCTGCTATAAATCATATCCAATAAAAAAATTTCAACAATCTAATTTCTTAAAAAATTTAGCTCAATATGTACTCTGCTAAACATTTTTGGTAAAAAAATACCATAGCGTATATTGATTGGTTTGTGCAAAAGTTATAGCATCTACAAACTATGGAATTTTTTTTTTACTAGTAATGGCAGTGACCAGCAACTTTTAGCAGAACTGCAATATTCGGACACTAACTGACACCTTTTTGGGAACCAGTGACACAAATACAGTGATCAGTGCTAAAAATATGCACTGTCACTGTACTGACACTGGCTGGGAAAGAGTTAAACATCAGGGGGCGAGCAAAGGGTTAAATATGCGCCTAGCTGGTGTTTTTTTTACTGTATGGGAGGTGCTTGTACTAGGGGAAAACATGGATCCATGTTCCTGCTTTGTAAAAACACAGGATCCATGTCTTCCCTCCTGACAGAATGGCAATCTGCCTTGTTCACATAGGCAGACTGCCGTTCTGCCTGTGTAGTGAACGACTGGCTAGTGCCGGCGGACATCGAGTCAGTGGTACCCGCACATCGGCTCCCGCTGTGAATAATCACAGCAGGAGCAAGCCACCGGCGGCACTCACTAGTGCCTGCTACCCAGAAGTGCAGGATCGCGTATATAAAAGTGATCCTGCTCACAGTGGCCGCCCCGTAGCAGTAAAACTGCTATAGGGTGGTTGCTAAGTGGTAATAAAATAAATGTATTTGTTATTTGTATTACTTTATTTCATCATGGCAATTTAAAATAAGTTGACATCACAATTTTCAGGCCTCATGCACACTGGACATTATAACAACATTATAAAAACACCAGTAGCTTTGCAGTGAGTTTTTCAACTTTTTCAATGTTTTTGCAATAGCGTTTTTTAAAGTTTTTCAGCAGTAGTGTTTTTTAGCATTTAAAAAAATATATATATTATTTTTTTAATGGATAAAAACGTTAAACGCTGGTGAGCCACGTTTTTGAGCATTTATCTGCGTTTCAAAAAATGTTTTGAAGTTTTTTGGCATTAAAGCGTTTTTACAGCTGAAAACTGTCTCTCGTCGAACCCACTCGTTTTTACAGCCAAAAAATGCCCCATCCAAAAACAATTGATAACAGCCTATGTGTGTATGGACACATAGGTTAACATGCTGGACAGTTTATTGACTGTAGAAAAAAACATCTGAAGACAAAAACAGCAGCTGTAAAAATGTCCAAAATCATCCAGTGTGCATGAGGCCTCAAGAATACAAGTATATTCTTTTTTCTTTCTTGAGAAAACTGACAGATTCGTAACATGTTGGTAAATTAGCCTTGTTACACAGGCACTTACCAACTCTATGGGATGGAAGTCAGCAGAGCTTCTGCTCATTCACTAAGCTCTGGAGCAACTGCACTTTGCAATGTGTACAGTCTATTTGCCTTTAGTAAATAAACCCCTATGTGTGTAATTTTTCTTGGTTTGGCATGACATATTTGCACACAATATGCATGCACTGTATATTCTATTGTTAAATTGTCATGCTCATTTTGAAAGGCAATGTAACCTGTGTATTAAAGTGCCTTGTTCGATTTAGTAAAAAAAAAAAACTATTATAACAGAAAATTTTTATAAAGGCTTCTTTTTCAATGTAATATATATATATATATATATATATATATATATATATATACACACACACTATTTGGATTTGAGCACAGGTATATCTTATTTCTATTCCATTGCAGGTCAGTAACCAGACCTGAAAGCTGTAGCTCTCCTAAGACTTTAGTTGCTATTTGCCCTATATTGCCACTATATCCACTGGAGCATTTTACATTTTGCAGAGCAGAGTAGGGACTGGCCAGAAAGGGATTACTTTGAGGCAGTTGGCCAGCTTACACATGTATTGCAATGTATGTCAACAAAAAAATCCCTGTTTTTGTGCAAAGTTTGCATGTATAGGAGTGTGCAGAGAGTCCATTTCAGAACTTAGTATTAAAATGTAGTCACACCCTTTTAGCACCTGATGGATTAGATATATGTATAAGCTATTTATTTTTCAATGTGGCACATTTTTTTAATGAGACGCTAAAAAAAAAAAAAAAAAATGAACAAAATGAGTAAACATTTTAACAAAGTTTAAATATTAATGATTAAAAAAAAAAAACAGGAAAACAATAGTTAAGAGGAGAAGGGAAATACGTTAATTTGGCCTGATTAGGGTAAGCTAAGGGTTAATAGGGGTTAAACAGAACAAACAGAAACAATGTTATTTTTACTTATCAGGTTGGTCCCTTTGATCTGCAGATGAATAAGACCAAGTAAACACAAAAGTAACAATGATAATTTGTATCTAACTCACATTAACCTCTCTGGCGGTAATCCCGAGTCTGGCTCGGGGTGGAACTTCAGTACCATAAGCGGTAACCCCGAGCCAGATTCGGTATTGCATTGCAGGATACAGGGGAGAAGCTACATACCTTGTCCCCTGGATCCTGCAATGTCTCCCGCTGTGTGTGCGAACTCCTCCGCTCAATTCACACAGTGCCCGAGTGCCACTGAGCTCCGTTCCCTGCGACGTTATGATGCACGGGAGCGGAGATCGGCACCAAATTCAAAAAAGTAAAAACACACAAAACACATTACAGGTTACGGTACTTTATAAAAAAATTACACACCCCCTTTGTCCCTAGTGGTCTGTCCAGTGCCCTGCATGTAGTTTTATATTATAAATACTGTTTTTTCTGTCTGGAAACTGGAGATTGTCCATAGCAACCAAAAAGTGTCCATTTATGTCAAAAGTGGTTTTAGACCAGCTAGAAAACAGCGATAATAAATTAGAATCACAATTCATCATCAAACACTAAATCTAATGACAGCGACTATTCTGCAACTGAGCAAATGTCAGTGTTTTTGATTACATTATTGAATAATTTTTATAGTTATTTATTATATCATAATTTATGATTTTGTGTTTCAAACTTTATCATACCCGGGATGTCTACTAGACTCTGGTTTGGACAGATTTAAGTGAGTTATTCCTAAGAATTGCAGGCCTACAATATAAAACGCCAAATTTCCATGCAAAATAATTGTACCGCTTTTGGTACAAAATTCCTGACATAATCATACCGCCAGGGAGGTTAAGGCTCCATTCACACCTGAGCGACAGCTGCTCGTTTTTCAAGCTTTTTTTTTGTTTTCTACTTAAGCTTTTTTTGGAGCGGCACCATTCATTTGAATGGGCCTCCCTCCACTCCAAAAACTCTTAAAAAGAAGCTCATGTCCCAAATCTTGGCACAGAGCCAGGAGCCTTTGCAGTCGTGATTTTTTCTGCAATTGTATAGCGATTTGTCACTCGACAATCGCTGTAAAATCACACAGCATTTGGGGTGCCATTAAGAAAAAATGGCATAGCAAACGTGTTCTGCATTTGCAGCAATTCTGGAATTGCGGGCAGACTTGCGGCAATTCCCCCCCGTGATGCAGTGCACCCAGGTGTAAATTGAGCCTAACAATATTTCTAAACACCATGTCAGATGGTTTACTTTTTGACAGCAGCAGCTATTATAGTATTTTGATAGCTGTGAGGTGCTGGCAAGTATAAGGGGTAGTGTCAGAAGGACAAGGAATACAACACACAACCTATGTACTTTCAAGTTTTTTTGGGGCTTATGTAGCATGCCCAGCATCGACAACTGATTAAACTACCAAAGCACATTTGCAGTCAATTCCCGGGCTGTCTGCCGCAGTACACTAACATTCCATAGACTTGAATGAGGTAAACGGGTATAGCAAGAGCAGCATTTCATTCAAAACTTTTGGATGTTGTTGTGGAGGCATGGGTAGCTCAGCACTACATATTTACTGGCTGGGCTGTGGACAGTGTGAGAGACAGCTGTCAAACATGAAAATCACAGACCTCCTGCAGGGTGGACTGACATCTATGTATGGAAGGGGCTGGGGTGGGCACACATAGTTTAAGTTAATACATCTGTTTGTTTCATGATAGATAGACATCTTAAGATGAAGCATTGAAACCCACACTACTACAGCAAGTAATGCTGTTTTCTTTCCCAACTCAAATCCAAAGATCAAATGAATTGTTCTTTAATTGAAACTAATGAGTAAGGCCATGCAAATCAGTTCTTTATGCTTCTGTGGCCAACTGTGCTCACAAACTTCTAGAATATAACAAGGATAGAGGAATTAATGGGCCAACTATTTTAAGCCCTATTCCACAGAAGCCATGGTATCCATACTTCACATACATGATTGTCATAAAGCCTAATACTGCTGTATGAAAATAAGACTAATTGCCTCAAACATTAGGCTGCATCTGTGCTATACTCCAATGACTATAAATATGAAGTCATAGTTGGCCTCAGGGCTATAAAGAAATGGTTTTCTTATCTTTAACCTTTGTCCTAAAATGAGGAAAGAATACACCGTGTTATAGAACTGTGATGGAAACTATTACGTTTAAAAACTTGGTTTAATAGTAAAACTGAGCTCGAAATATAAAACTATCTTAAAGCTGATCTGTGAGCAGATTTAAAAGACGCAATGTAGCTATGCATTTATTATACAATCATTATAGATAAATTCCAGGCATGGTATGTTTTGACGTAGTTACATTTTGGGGCAGTGACGTCACACTCTCCACCTCATCCAATCAGGAAAAGCTTTGCACTCATTCAGAAAATGCAAAGCATTCTCTGAAGGCTCCCGTGCAGAGAGGTGACCCTCTGTATTCAGAATTAGGCAGACCTGCAACTGAGCACTAGACCTGGAACTAATGGAGATCACTGGAGTAGCGGTATCAACTCCACGGACATCAGGCTAGTATGATAAATACATAGTTGACATTGGTCAAAGCTAGACCAATGTAACTATGTAAAATATATACCATACATGGAATTTTTCTTTAAACTAATTTTTTTAACTGCTTGCCGACCAGCCGCCACAGTTTTACTGTGGCGGAATGGCACGGCTGGGCGAAACAACGTAACCTTACGTAGCCTTGCCTTTTGGCCACTAGGGGTGCCCACAGCATGTGCCTGGAGCCGTTGCGAGTGCCCGGCAGGCGTGATGACCGACGGGCACGAGCGATCACTCGTGACAGAGCGAGAACCGGGATCTGTGTGTGTAAACACACAAATCCTGTTTCTTTCAAGGGAGTAGAGACAGATTGTGTGTTCATACTAAGTATTAACACTGATTTCTCTCTCCTCCTAGACAGTCCCATCCCCCCTACAGTTAGAACACACCTAGAGAACATAGTTGACCCCTTGATCGCCCCCTAGTGTTAACCCCTTCCCTGCCAGTGACATTTATACAGTAATCAGTGCATTTTTATAGCGATGATCGCTGTATAATTGTCAACGGTCCCAAAAATGTGTCAAAAGTGTCCAATTTGTCTGACGCAATATTGCAGTCCCAATAAAAATCGCAGATCGCCGCCATTACTAGTAAAAAAATGAATAATAATAAAAATGCCATAAAACTATCCCCTATTTTGTAGACGCTATAACTTTTGCGCAAACCAATCAATATGCGCTTATTGTGATTTACCAAAAATATGTAGAAGAATACATATCAGCCTAAAGGAAAAAAATATTTCTTTGACAAAAAATGTGGGGTATTTATTATAGCAAAAGGAAATAGATATTGTGTTTTTTTTTTAAATTGTCACTCTTCTTTTGTTTATAGCGCAAAAAAAAAAAAATGCAGAGGCGATCAAATGGCACCAAAAGGAAGCTCTATTTGTGAGGGAAAAATTACATCAATTTTGTTTGGGTACAGCGTCGCACGCCGCGCAATTGTCAGTTAAAGCGACGCAGTGCCGTATCGCAAAAAATTGTCTGGTCATTGAGCAGCCAAATCTTCTGGGGCTGAAGTGGTTAATGAAGCTAGCATATATAGTAACTGCATTTGACTTGGTTTGCATTCCACTTTACACCCAAACAGCAGCATCATTCATTCACAGGGACCTGTGAATGATTAAACTACAAGTTCCATCTGCCACTTCGACAGACTGACTTGTAGTTCTCAGTGGACTACGGTAGCACTGATGAGCATTTCCTCCAGCTTTCTAACTGAAAGCCTATACAGAGGTATGGGCAAAAACCTAAAGGGAGAGTGTACAGGAGCCTGACATTGCACCTGTGATCAATGCTTTGCAGGCTCCTTGGGGAGAAAATAATAAGTACACTTTTATTAATGCAAAAAAAAATGTGCATTTATAATTTTTTTCCCCAAAGGTGCACTTAGTCTTAACAGTCTTGCTTGGATGGATAAATAAAGATACATTAAAGGGCTGAAATAAATATCCTTCAGACAGAAAATTCAGCTCAAGGTTCCTACCAGTTGTGCTCAAATAAACAAATGCCTAGGGAAGGTCTTGGATTGAAAAGGAGGGTAAGCCAATCCAACTCAAGTCCTTCCTAACATCAGTTATGACCAAAAGCCTAAGAACCAGAATATTATTTTCTCCGTAGAAGGAGTTTCAGCCCTTGTTTTAATCATTATTTACCTACCCGAGAAGACTGGTAACATTTGAGTATATATCTGCTTGAAAATACGATGCTGTGCTGTTCTGGTCTTTTCAAAACAGTGCTTTAGGACTGAGCAGCTAACAATGTCATCTGTGACAGTTTCATTTTCTTCTCAATACCTACCATCTTTAAACTTAAACAAGCTACACTTTTACGGTTAGGTAATGACATTGAAGGTTAAATCTTCTGCACAACTGCAAATCATATCTGTCAGTGCAAAATGTTTTGAATACTAGTTTTGCTCTATGTAGGACAGGATTTAAAACAGGTTTCAAGATGTATTTTTGATAATAACTATATTCCAACATGAAAGCATATCTTTTATATTTCATGAAAGATCTGAGCAGATCCTCTTGATATTTTGTGCACAGTTGCTCTGGCAAAGTCTTGGTTTGGGTACTGTTGGCATGTGGGGAGAGCCAACTGAAGGCAAAGATAATATTTTTACATGCTCAATTATAGTGTATGGGGATGACTGATGGAACAAGGACTGCTTTTAGAACAGGCATGGAGTAACCATTGTGGTTAATTCACTAAAGGAAATACGCTGTACACTTTGCAAGAGAAGTTGCATGCTGCAAGGAGATTTTCCCCAGACTCCAGCCTTATTAGAAATCCAGGGAGGATGTAATGTGTAAAGCGGAGCTTGGAGGCAGTGATATCATCATGGTGTGCAGGATGACCCCCCGAGAGAATTTGCTATGGGAGTTGCTATGGGAGTTGTGTATTTTTCCCTGAGCCGGCTGCCGGTCCAGGCATCGGGCCAGATCCCGACCATATCTTTCCACAGCCTGATCTGGGTCTGTGACATCAGCCAGCAGGGGGCTTTAGCCTGCTGTCAGATGAAAACGGGTCACAGGAATGTGGAACGAATTGCTCTCCTGTGATCCATAGGAGAAATATAGCCAAAAAAGCTTTGGCTATACTTCCCCTTCAACATCCTGGAATCCATGTGCCCTTAGACTGGACCTGCATGCATGTTGTACTAAGCTGAGAAAAAAAGCCCTCCTCCACATGAAAAAAAATGCCATTAAAACTCGTGGGATGTATGACATCATTTTGACCTAGGCCAGAAAGTAACTGAAGAAATGGAAAAAAAAAGTTTAAAACAAGTAAATATAATATACCTTCCTATCTATTTATTAATGCTAGCTGCATAAGGATTAAAAATAGTCAGTGTTGATTGAGAACGTTTAGTTCTGCTTTAAAGTGGTTGTAAACTCTCCCCCACAACTGTGTCCCATGTAAATCAGCATAAAAAACCCTAATGAACACTGCTTGTAGATATCTCCTTACTTGCTTAGTATTGTTGTAATAATTTTTGTTCTTTAGAATGACATCACTGAGCATGCCCATATCTCCCCTGATTTACGGCACCCACTGTGTGCTTGTCTGTCTATTATCAGTACTTCCTACGGCACAACACTGAAATCCCACGAGACTGCATAATCACTCAGAGTTTCCTATTACACCCCATGTGACATCACATGGAGTGTAAACCTGGCCATCGGACAGCATTACTGCAGTCTTATAAGCTGAAGCTGATAAGACTGACATAGGCAAACACTAGATAATCGGCACAAGTACATACTATCAAATAAAACAAGTCAGCTATGAGCAGGGAAGCAGGGTTGCCATAGAAATGTTGAATTGAGAAGGAGGCTTGGGTAACAGTACAGAAAGTGATTATTGTAATGGCGGAAATACACTCTACTGTGGACTTAGAAAACAATACTTAAGATGGTGCTGCCTTACCCCTGGAAACAAGTTTTTTTTTAAGTTTCTTTAAACAGTAAGTAAAATGTGATCTGGGCTGGATTGCAGAAGCTATAGTTTGATAATTACTAATTATAATTGACTAAATGAAAAGAAGCATCAGAGTGGGAGAGTTTACTTCCTCTTTAAGTGTAAGGGAATGGTCAGACAATTTTTCCTTACCTTTTGCATCCACCCTCTTGGTAAATATAGAGATAGAAGGGGGCTACATTAGGTCAGGGGACTAGAGGTAAAAGGGTAACATTTCTGTGATTTTAAAGGAGTTGTAAAGGCAGAAGTTTTTTTTTCTTAAAGAATTCAATGCATTAGGATAAAAAGCCTTCTGTGTGTAGCAGCCTCCCTAATACTTACCAAAGATAGTAAAAAAATATATCTTGCATTCTAGTATCTAGATATCCTTCATTCCAGTCACAGGCCTTAAACAAGCAAGCATTTAAACTTATCAAGAGTCTAGTAGTACTATTATATTATACTACTACCCATGCATCATATAGTAACAGATAAAAACAACTGATAATAAAAGGGCTATTTAGAGGGAATCAAGAATACTATACAAATAATGAGAAGAGAATCCTTGTTTCCAATGACCAGTTTAACAGTGTACAATCAACTACTGTATGTTGAGAATGTCAGTTTCAAATGAAAGAGATCAGATGTCAAGGCACAGAAGGGAGATGCACAATAGTGCTAAAAATTCCACACACACACAATCTTTGCCTTATTTTGATGCAGTACTGAAAAAAAACAATACATGCACAGTGTTGTGAAGGGATTCATTCATTTATGGTCTTGGTATAATGCTTACAATGCATGTGATTTATACTGCATACAAAATGGACCTCCACTATGGCCTTGTATAACAAATTTCTTGCGTTTTAAAAAAAAATAAATTATACTTAACCAAGCCCATTTTACTTAATCACATTGCAATGAGCTGACGTCTTAAAATGTCAGAGCAGGGTTCACATAGGTCTCACCCCGGACCACATTTCTGGGAAGACCCTGCGGCTTAGAGCCATTAGAGCTACATACAATGCCGCTAGTACTGTCTGGACAAGAGACAGGCTAATTTGCTTAAACAGAATCTATTGTGTATTATTAGTGAGTACTGAGTTAGTTTTGTAAAACCTGCAAGAAAGTAATTTCTTATTTGAGGAACATTTCCATTTTCTTGCTGTTTCATATTTCCACAATATGTTATATAGAGATATGTATTACTTTTATGTAGTGCCTAATTTTATATCATTAAGTGCCCGTTTACACCAGAACATGGTAGGGAAACCCGCGTTCCCTGTACTTTTCCAGCACCACGTTTAAAACTAACTGCACTTGTGATCCGCAGTGTGTGTCAGTTTTAACTGAATTACACCCCCAATACAGGTCACAATTGCAGTGTGTTTGCCTGCACTGGATCATATAGTACAATCTGGTTGCTGTGTGTTTTATAAAGTTGTATGGTGTGGTGTTTGGTGTGGTTCAGCGCAATTTCAGACCATTCATTTGCCATTCACCCAGATTGCATATGAATCAGAGAGGAACGCACAACGTGGTCCTGTGCAATTCATGGTGTGAACAGGAGCCTATCAACTTACCTTGACGGCACCTGAGAAAAAATCAGCTCCTAGATTTGCCATCGTGAGGTGGAGTGGCGGCCAGTGCTCCATTTTTTTGGGAGGGGGGCGGAAAAAACACCCAAAACCCCCCCTCGTCCCTGGATTGTCAGCCCAACAGCCCTGCACTAACCCCATCCTCAGCATCTCGGGCAATCGGGTCTCAAGACCTGCTTCCTGATGGGTTGGGAGTAGAATCAGGAAGACAATAGCGAATATTAATTTGCTTTGTCACACAACTGGATGGGCTCCCTTTTTTGAAGCCAATTAGAGCCTCTGCTTCCAGAACCCTGCATGTAGATTAGGGGCCAGATGCATGGATTAGGGGGGTGGTGCCCTGTATGGATGGGCCGCCACTGATGAGGTGTATATACTTTATCACTTTCCAGCACTACAAAGCCAGGAACAGAGCGTGCATGATTGTTCTAATGTGCAAATAAAATAAAAAGCTAAACAATTTGTAAACAGTTTTACCACACATTAATAGGATCATCTAAACCTATAAACAAATACATGTAAAAACTTTAGCTAGGTATACATTGGTAGATTTTATTTTAGTTCAACCTGTAGGCTATACAAAAATAATCTTACAGATTTCCCCATCCACACTATGTAGCATGGATGGAGAAATCTCGCACTGTGACTATTGTGTTCTGACAGCCGCACCATGTCAGAATGCCCGACTTGTAGCTGCATCTCACTGGATACAGGTGCTGTTCAGCTGGCAATTTTCCACCCTGCTTCTTCAATTTTTAATTTCTCTTAGTGTGTACCCAGCTTAGGAAGAATACAAATTCAACATGTAAAAAAAAAATTATTCCGAAAAAATTGTGATATATATAATTTTATAAGACATTTGCCCATGTCTGCTTTTTATTTTTTAATTACATAAAACGTATTAGTTTAGGTTTTTAAAAACTCCTTTCCCAACATTTGTATTCCTGTGTGAATTTTGTACACATAAAAACACAGAACTATGTAACTGATCAGGGAACACCTATGTACACGCACTTGCTGAAAAAAGATTTTTAACCTAAAAAAAAAAAATAGCAATACCCAGTAATAATATCGTTACAATTTTGACTCCATAAACACCAACGTTTTCACTTTGTAATTTTAAAGCAGATCTCCAGACCCCTCCCCAATTGATCACTGCGATTAAAAACAAGAAAAAAAACTAAAACTAGTGCACACAGAATATGGTACAGCTGTTCAGTTTAACATTGTATCAGCTTTTAGATTTTATTGTCAAAGCTTAAGCCCAAGATCACATTGATGCAATTTGGCATGCGATTTGACATGTTGGTGGCCTTTGCCGGCAATAGCACCGTCCGAATCGGTGCTACTCCGACTTTGAGACGCCTTATCGATTCCCAAAAGTAGTTTCTGTACTACATTTGGCGACTTCAGGTGTGATTTCAATAGACATCTATGCAGGACAGGTGTCTCTGAAATCGCCACAAAGTCGGACTGACATGCGGGTATGAAATCGTGTGAGTTCAGCTGAACTCGCACAATTTCAATCCAGCAGCAGTGTGAACCCAGGCTAAGGCCGGCTTCACACTGGTATACACGACAGTCGTACCACTTTGGATCTGACTTTGCCCTGCGACTTGAAGTCCGACATGCTTCTAACTTCAATGAACAGGGATCCGACTTTGATCCCCGACAATACCAGGCACTGTGTCTGGTATGAATCTTTAGGGGGAACTCCACACACGATGTAAAAAAAAAAAACAGCATGGGTTCCCCCACCAAAAGCATACCAGGCCCTTTGGTCTGGTATGGATTTTCAGGGGTACCCCCATGCCGAAACAACAGCATTGGGGTCCCCCCAAAATCACCCCCACCCCAAAGCACCTTGTGCCCATGTTGATGAGGACAAGGGCCTCTTCCCAACAACCCTGGTCGTTGGTTGTCGGGGTCTGCAGGTGGGGGGCTTATTGGAATCTGGAAGCCCCCTTTAACAAGGAGGCCCCCAGATCCCGGCCCCCACCCTATTTGAATGAGTATGGGGTACATTGTACCCCTACCCATTCACCTAAAAAAATGTCAAAAATAAAACACATTACACAGGTTTTTAAAGTAATTTATTAAGGCAGCTCCGGGGGCCCTTCTGATTTTTTCTCCCCTCTCTGGCTCTTCTGCCTCCTCCGCTGATGTCTTCTGCCTCTGCCGGTTCTTCACCTCTCTCCGCTGATGTCTTCTTGCCCTCTTCAGTTCTTTTCCCTCTGTCCGCTGTCTTCTTCGCTGTCCGGGTCTTTTCCGCTATCTTCTCGCTCTTTTGCTGGGTCTTCTCCGCTGTCTTCTCCCTCTGTTCTTCTTCCGATGTTGACTCAACACTCTCACCCACTCTAATGCTGGGTGCACGGTGTTTCACTACTTATATTGGCATGATGGGCGGTGGCGTCATACGGGGCGGGCCTCCAGTGACCCGGCCCCATGCCAATATAAGTAGTGGCACACCGCTTACCCGGCATTAGAGCGGGAGAGAGCATTGAGTCAACATCAGAAGAAGAACAGAGGGAGAAGACAGCGGAGAAGACCCAGCAAAAAAACTAGCAAAAGAGCAAGCAAAAGAGCGAGAAGACAGCAGGAGGAGACCCGGCAGAAGACAGCGGAAAGAGGGAGAAAAACTGGAGAGAGAGTGGAGAAGAGCTGAGAGGGGAGAAGAAGTCGGATGAGATGCCGGAGCTGCCTTAATAAATTACTTTAAAAACCTCTGTACTGTGTTTTATTTTTGACACTTTTTTTAGGTGAATAGGTAGGGGTACAATGTACCCCATACTCATTCACATAGGGTAGGGGGCCGGGATCTGGGGGCCCCCTTGTTAAAGTGGGCTCCCAGAATCCAATAAGCCCCCCACCCACAGACCCCATCAACCAATGGCCAGGGTTGTCGGGAAGAAGCCCTTGTCCTCGTCAACATGGGGACAAGGTACTTTGGAGCAGGGGGGGCACAGGGCTCCCCTGCCCCAAAGCACCCACCCCCATGTTGAGGGCATGCGGCCTGGTATGGTTCAGGAGGGGGGGATGCTCGCTCGTCCTTACCACCTTTCCTGACCTGCCGGGCTGTGTGCTCAGATAAGGATCTGGTATGGATTTTGGGGGGGGGCCCAACGCCGTTTTTTTCAGCGTGGGGGTTCCCCTGAAAATCCATACCAGACTGAAGGGCCTTGTATGCTCTTGGAGGGGGAACCGTTTCCCCTAAAGATTAATACCAGAGACAGTGCCTGGTATTTTTGGGGATCAAAATTGGATCCCTGTTTATTGAAGTCAGACACATGTCGGACTTCAAGTTGCAGGGCAAAGCCAGATCCAAAGAGGTACGACTGTCACGTCGTACCAGTGTGAACCCAGCCTAATGGAATAAGTTGCAGTTAGAAGCTGACTGGTTACTATGCACAGCTGCACCAGATTCTGTGTACACCAATTTTAGTAAATCTCCCCTTAAATGTCCTCCTTTGGCTGTCTATGACACCTGTTTGTGGGGGCAGGTAACATTTCCTGTAGATGAGCTTTAATACAGGGGAATTTCCCTATAATACACAGGAGGACACTAAAGCTACATGCTAAGGCAGCAAAGCATATTTGTTTGCTTATCAGAAACATTTCCATGAGTCATATATGCACGCTA
The DNA here is from genome assembly GCA_028564925.1 of Lithobates sylvaticus. NCBI lineage: Eukaryota > Metazoa > Chordata > Amphibia > Anura > Ranidae > Lithobates > Lithobates sylvaticus. The sequence continues at coordinate 398,729,987 of CM053030.1, forward strand.
GGAGATCCCTGGAGGGTATTGAAACATTCAGTTATTGCAGAGCAACATAACTACATCTCATTTCCTTTTACAAATATTGCTACTTTAATAATGTCCTTGCTAACTGCAAAATTATTATTATTTTAAATTGTATCAAGTTTATTTTATAGAGCAATCACCACAGCATAAATTAATGTGGTATTGAAAACAAAAACGCGTTTTATTGTGGTTTACCAATTCTTTTTTAGGCTTCTTTGCCTATATTTTTTCTGTTGGTCCAGCCAGTAAGTATTGTTTTTCAACTTCCTTTTAACATAACCAGCTGCCAAGCTATAGTTGCATTTAGAAGGGTGAGACAAACCATTTAACATTACCAGGGTGCCTGTTGCTGTAAATGTTTAAAAAGTGTAATCTGGAGTTCAACTTTAATTTGTTAGTCAAAGCCATCAAAATCTGCTAGTGCATCTGATGCCGCGTACACACGTGCGGACTTTTGCCGGCGGACTTAGTCCAGCGGACAATCCCGCCGGACTTTCCAGCTGGGTCCGCTGGACTTTCCGAGCGTGTGGACTTGCCCACACACGCACGGACTTCTCCGGCGGATAATCCGCCGGCCAAAAGTCCGCGGGACTTTTGAAAATGAACGGACTTGCCCACACACGGAGCAGTCCGTTCATTTAGAACGTAACTTCAGGTTACGTAGCTAGCGTAGGCAGTAAATGCCACCGCGCTAGCTCCGTAAGCTGGCATGGATTTAAAGGGACTCCCCACGCCGAAAAAACGTTGTTAATGAAGAGCTTGGTAAATGGCGGAGGAGTCCGGCGAGAAGACCCCCAAGACGGAAGAAGACCCCAGGAGCAGTGCAATAAAATATTTTTTCAAAAGTGTGTGTGTTTTTGTACTTTACATTTTACACCTTAGGTGAATGGATAGGGGTACATCGTACCCCATACTCATTCACATAGGGGGGGGGCCGGTATCTGGGGGCCCCCTTATTAAAGGGGGCTCCCAGATTCCGATAAGCCCCCGCCCGCAGACCCCGACAACCAACGGCCAGGGTTGTCGGGAAGAGGCCCTTGTCCTCATCAACATGGGGACAAGGTGCTTTGGGGTGGGGGGGCCGCACGGCCCCCCTTTCCCCAGGGCACCCCCCATGTTGAGGGCACGCGGCCTGGTACGGCTCAGGAGGGGGGGGCGCTCGTTCGTCCCCACCCCTTTCCTGGCCTGCCAGGCTGCGTGCTCGGATAAGGGTCTGACATGGATTTGGGGGGAACCCCCACGCCGTTTTTCGTCGTGGGGAGTCCTTTTAAATCCATGCCAGCTTACGGAGCTAGCGCGGTGGCATTTACTGCCTACGCTAGCTACGTAACCTGAAGTCACGTGCTAAATGAACGGACTTGCCAATGAGCGGCAAGTCCGTTCATTTCAAAAGTCCCGCGGACTTGCCTACTAACGGCGGGATTGTCCGCCGGACTGCCAAGTCCAGCGGATAATTTTAAAACCAAACTTAAAACTTTGGTGCCAAAAAGTCCGCCGGACTTTGGCGCCAAAAAGTCCGCCGGCGCCCACACACGAGGGGATTATCCGCTGGACTTCAGTCCAGAGGATAATCCCGCGGGATAGTCCCTTCGTGTGTACGCCGCATTACACTACCCATGTCCCAAATTAGTATGCTGCTATCCAAGGCTGGCTCAATTTCTCCTTCATCCAGAGTGGAGCCCCATAAGACAGGAAGTGTATTACTGGCTGGATCTCCAGGTGAAAATAAAGAAAAATAAGGCTAAACAAAGAAAACCAGTGCAGCCATCATATTTAAGCACTATAGACCCACGCTATAGCCAAATGAAGGCTACAGCGCGGATCTATTGTGCCGGGACGACGTCTATTGACGTCGTCCCGGACACGAGCTGCCTGCGCACCCCCTGTAGGGCGCGCGCGGCGCGCTCTGTGATCAGCGAGTCTGTGAGACTCGCTGGATCACAGATCCGAGTAAGGGGTCGATCACGACCCCTTACCACGTGATCAGCTGTCAGTCAATGACAGCTGATCATGTGATACTAACAGAGCCGGTAATCGGCTTCTTTTCCTCCTCGCGCTGACAGCGCGAGGAGAAAAAAAAAAAAAAAGCCGATCACCGGCGGCAGTGAGAGGGACATCAGTCCCTCTCACTGCAATGTGCCCAGCGATGTGCCCAATACATTGTGCACACCTTTGCCCCATTAAAGTGCCCCTACCAGTGCCCACAGTGCCATCTCTCAGTGCCCACAGTGCCATCTCTCAGTGCCCACAGTGCCAGTGCTGCACATCAGTGTCACCTGCCAGTGCTCATCTGTGTCACCTACCAGTGCTCATCTGTGTCACCTACCAGTGCCCATCAGTGCCACCTATCAGTGCCCATCAGTGCCACCCATCAGTGCCCATCAGTGTCATCCATCAGTGCCCATCGGTGCCACCCATCCGTGCCACCCATCCGTGCCACCCATCCACGCCACCCATCCGTGCCCATCAGTGCCCATCAGTGCCCATCAGTGCCATCTTTGCTGTCCCCATCAGTACCGACTTATCTGTCCCCATCAGTACCGACTTATCTGTCCCCACCAGTGCAGCCTATCAGTGCTCACCAGTGCAGCCTATCAGTACCCACCAGTGCAGCCTATCAGTGCCCACCTGTGCCGCCTCATCAGCGCATATCAATGAAGCAGAAAAATTACCTGTTTGCAAAATTTTATAACAAACTATTAAACATGATTTTTTTTTTTTTTTTTTTAATTATCCATCTTTTTTTGTTTGTTTCGCAAAAAATAAAAACCCCAGCTGTGATTAAATACCACCAAAAGAAAGCTCTATTTGTGGGAAAAAAATGATAAAAATTTCATTTGGGTACAGTGTTGTATGACCACGCAATTGTCATTCCAAGTGCGTCAGCGCCAAAAGCTGAAAATTGGTCTGGTCACGAGGGGGGTTTAAGTGCAAAGTAATCAGGTGGTTAAGGATTGGTAAGCTGCAATATATTACATTTTTGTTTTAGGATTTAATACCTTTTAAATATGTTCAGGAACACAGGAATCTGATTGTTTGGTAATCAAAACCCTTGGACTCTTTAAAAATATGCTTTTTACTAGATATATACATTTATTATTTAGCATGTGTTGGGTCATCTCCTTGCTGCTGATGGTAAAATAGAATAAATAAATTGATGAAAACCATCATAAGTATGGACCAACCATAGGAATGAATGCATGAATGAAATGTAAACTGACAATGGTTTATCTCTGTTTCTTAATCCTGTGTGCCCCTGTGTGTGATTTTTATTTAAAAAATGCTCTCTATACCTTATGTCTGGCGCTCACGTGACTGGCCGCCTCTTTACTCCTTTCCTCTTGACTGACGTCAGTGCGGGATTCTCTGCCCTTCTCGCTGCAGCTGTCGGATTGGGAGAGGGGAGAGACGGCCAGTCACGTGAGCGTCGAGCAGTGCTCTGACATAAGATATAGACCGCATTTTTTTAATTAAACGCACACACAGGGGCACACAGGATTAGGAAACAAAGACAGCTGGCTGGGGGTAGAAAATTGAGCACCAGTCACTACTGAATAGGATTAAGCTGTCTATGAGATGAACATAAGAACTACTGCATAGGCCTTTAGAAATGACATGATTGTCTCATCTCTGGACCAGCATTTAGTACTGCAAGTCAATTCTGACACTAAACGATGCCTGAACAAAAGGTGGTGTTGGCTCTATATGGAGAACTGTCAAAGGGAATAGTGTAATCTGTTTGAGAGGTAATAAATACCTAAAGAAACATTTATACATTACTTACCAAGCCAAAAAAAAACACGTGTAACAGCAGTCATGGCTGGAAATAAAGCTTAGAAATGCATATAAGGATCACAAACTACGTGAACACAGCTTCTGTCTTTCATCCAGGCCTTGCTGTAGCCCAGTTCACCTCTCACACTTTATGGGTAAGCAGTTCTAGTAACCCTTTTTGCTTACCTTACCAGACTTAAAAAATGCCAAAAAAGAGCACATGAACCAGCTTTAATTTGCTGACCATTTTGACCTTTTTTCTGGAATTTCTATTTTAAAATAAACTACTACAAAGAACACAGCAGTGTTGAAGATGATTAGGGTTCACATATGCTATTACATGGGGTGAAATTTACGGTTGTCAAGAAACGCATGAAATGGTACCTATTTACTACAATTTAGACTTTATGGAATTTTCATTAAGTGTGTAACCATTTCACTGGTGCCATGGCCAGTCTAATTCAGTAGTTTGGACAAAATCATACAGGCAAAGTCACATAAGCTTCATAGAACTACTGTAGTACTTACATTGGAATTGAGACCTAAGCTGTACACATACAATTACTGATGTCAAATACAGATGTAAATAAGGACTGCTTTAAAAAGATCCATTATATTGGTTAATTCAGGACTCAACCTCTCTATATTTATTGTTTATAAGTCATTAATATAGAACATCAACATCATGTTCAAGCTATACAGCTCTGGAGCTCAAAACTTCTAGACGACAAAGCCGAAACCAGACATTGTGCAGTAGAAACTGTAAGATTAGTATCTATTTACATTGTAAAGACTACTTGTGAACGAAGAATGTGATTAGGTGGGGAGAAGGATGGAAGCTGGGAAATGTCATCTGTTAGGATCTACTGTTAGCTTCCAAGGAAAAAAAGGAAAAAAAAATGTTATAGTTTGCCCTATATACATACTTTTATTCTTTTTAAGAGATTCTGTCAGTAAATAGACAGTTGAATCATTTATTTAAAAGACAAATCAGCTCAAAACCTCTTTTTCACAATTCTTCAAAATAATACCCTGAATGGAAATTGTGTCATCCCTACTAAACATGTTACAACTAGTAATGAGATTCAGGTTCGCCGCTACCATGGATTTGATGCAGATCGCAACACGTTTTAAATTCGCTGTCCTAGTCCTGACTGAATTATTTGTACTGCAAACTGGAAAATATTAGTGTAGGGTTTTTAGGCAGGTGACCAGGTGATTTACAGGCAGGGGGTTGTAGGAAACAGGGGCAGAGCATTGTCACCTCACCAAGTGCCCAAACAAAGACTGTAATATCAGAATCACCAGCTGTCATCTTCATGAAATCTACTGATTAAAATAAAAATAGGCTTTCCGAGTGAAATTGTCATGTTAAGGCTTACATTAGATTTTAGTGGTTGGGTTCACATCTAGTTTAACAAACTACACTTGAGTTCTTTAAATCTCTTTAGGACGACATTAATATTTTCTTATGTATCTTGAATGTGTGAACATAACTGTACACTGAAAAAATATTTTAATGACCAATATCTGTCTGCAACAACTGACTGATAGCTAACTCTAATGGTTTATTTTTCTCTTGGGGTGATTAGAGCGCATTAAGTAGTTGCTACTGACAGTCCATTGCATAGCTGTCTTTTTATTTTGCAGCACCTCACTGCATCCTATGAAAAAATTAAAAAACACTGGACAACCAAAACACTGGAAAACCAGCCTCATCTCCCCCTCTTATATTGTTGCCTAACCAAGCAGCTAAAATATTGTCCAGCCACTGTGCAATATTTGTGGCTATTGTCTCTCAGATATACACTCAAAATTGTATTGCAAGATAAAACCTGCCTTGTCTCTTTCTATTTGCTGGCCATTCAAGTACTTGCATACTGTGCTGACCCTATCCTATTTCTACCAAACACATACACTGAAGTCTATATTTTGAATACTTTGGAAATTATTGGAAATATGGGAGTGGGAGAGGGTTTTGAGAATATGGGTTTAAAATGTTTTTGTGCATTCTGTTTTGACTTTTTTTACACAATGCAGTCTGGAACTATGGAAAAAGAAGCTCACAAACGATATTATAAAACTGTTATGTCAATGTTTAATTTTGACAAAGAGGAGGGCTTAAGCACTATTTTTTAAGAATACACTTTCCTAGTGTCACCGCCAAAACTATCTAAGCCTTTTTTCATGATTAAATTAATCTGATTAGGGTGCTGCTGCTGTATTCAGGCAAGATAAATGTAAAAGTAAAAAAAAAAAAAAAAACAGTTACACATTTAAAGCATGTGATGCCAGAATATGGTGCTACAGATGCATAACAATACATACAACACAAAGTCATCTCCCAAACATCTAACTGAATAAATTGATGCTTTTTCACCTTGCCCTAAAGTCACATTAAGGCCTCACTGGTTCTTGTAAATGCTGTTTATCTTGACAGGAGAAAATCAGCGTTATAAACTCATCTAAGCTAAATTTTTTCAGAACAGTCTATATAAAGGTGGGTTTATCAGAGTTTACCAGATTTTGGAGTTTTTTATTTCATTGGCCAGAATTTAAATTTATTCTGGCCATTGAAATAAATAAACGCTGAAGTGCTAAATGTGCCACAATTTGATGTGTGTTTATGCGTGTTTATGAGCATTTATAAGCATTTATGCACATTTTTCACCTGTAGTCTTTTGTTGTGGTCAGAAGATCTGCTCTTGAACACAGTTTTAGGGCATTCAGACAACAGCTCATAAACTCCTCTGCTGATAAACTGGACACATAACATAGAAGAAAGTTTAAGGGCAGTTAAAAAAAAACCGCCCAAACTCACAAAAACGTGAGTTTAACAGCAGCAGTGTGCATGAGGCCTAAATGGACCCTCTCCCCACTGTACAGTACAGTACTAAAAAGTATTTTGCTTAAAGGTTACTCCCCAGTTGCTTGCCTACTAGCCTTGGAAACGGTCAGAATTTAGTATCAGGATTCACCCTCCCAGAGATTTAAATGTGTTATGCTGCAAAATTTTGGTATGGGAATTTCAAACAAGATGCAATAACCCCCCCCCCCTCCCCATGTATCAAAACTGGGCAGATTTGCTCATCCCTAGTTACAATTGTAGTAAGGGTAAGGGTGCAGCATCTTCCACAGCACCTTCTGGTAATTTGCCCATTGATCTAACTTTGGGCAGAATTTTTTTACAAGCAATGGTACAGATTCAATGTGTAACTTCTGATAATCTGATAGTATATAGGTAAAGTATAACTATAGCCAAACCATTTATTTTTAGAATAGTGTAGCATAGGATTAGAGTCCCTGATAAATTCTACTGCTATCCGTCCCTGCTAGGTGAATTTACCCTATCTGTCCTGGTGACCATTGTTACTGAGACAGAAAGTGATGTGAAATACACCTTTGTAAAGTTGTCTCCAGAATAAGAGGTACAGGTAAATCTTTTAATTGGGACAGTTGTGAGAGAGGAATTTCCCTAATGGCCCGTACACACGATCCGGAAAAAAAAAAAAAAATGAAAGGGACTTTAACCCATCCCTTTTCTATCCTATTCTAGTATGCATCAATTCAAAAAAGCATGAAGCATGTGGTATTTTCATTATTGCATTATTTTTCTCTTTAAAGTGATATTAAAGGCTTTCTTTTAAAAAAAAAATGTAATAAATAACAAACATGTCATACTCACCTACTCTGTGCAATGGTTTTGCACAGAGCAGCCCAGATCCTCCTCTGGATACGTGGCTCTGCGTGTCCATTCACACACCTCATTGGCTGTGATTGACCTCAGCAAGAGCCATGGGACCATAGGCCACACCGCCCACACCTATTCCCCAGATACAATCCCAAATATCAACACCACACCATGTTTTGGCAGAAATGGCAGCGGAACTTTATTGGTTTACAATGCCTATAAACAACTATTATAAATTATCTAACTTGCATAACATAAACATCACATCATCAAATAGTCTCTGCCCAGTTTTCAGAACTCGGGCATCTTAAACTTTATTACAATGAATACGTCCCCGACCAGATTCCAGGGTGACCCAACCAACCCTTACTACCTTACCTTTTTACATTAACCGCTTGCCGACCAGCTGCCGCAGTTACGTCGGTAACACAAACGGTCACTAGGGGTGCCTGCGCGCCGCCGGAGGCACACGGAGAACTGGGAACTGTGTGTGTAAACACACAGTGTCCGGTTCTCTGAGGAGTGAACTGACAGATCGTCTGTTTATACAGAGTATGAACAGCGATCTGTTAGTTTCCCTGAATATTCCCATCCCCCCTTCAGTTAGAACACAAACTAGGACACGCATTAACCCCTTCACTGCCCCCCTAGTGTTAACCCCTTCACTGCCATTGACATTTTTACAGTAATCGGTGCATTTTTAATCACACTGATCGCTGTATTAATGCCAATGGTCTCAAAAATGTGTCAAAATTGTCCGATGTGTCCACCATAATGTTGCAGTCCCGATAAAGTAAGTAAAAAAAAAAAAAAATTATAATAAAAATGCCATAAAACTATCCCCTATTTTGTAGACTCTATAACTTTTGCGAAAACCAATCAATATACGCTTATTGCAATTTTTTTACCAAAAATATGTAGAAGAATACATATCGGCCTAAACTGAGGAAAAAAAAAATGTATATATTTTTTTGGGGATATTTATTATAGCAAAAAGTAAAAAAGAATGCGTTTTTTTTTTCAAAATTTACGCTATTTTTTGTTTATAGCGCAAAAAATAAAAACAACAGAGGTAATCAAATACCACCAAAAGAAAGCTCTATTTGTGGGGAAAAAAGGACGTCAATTTTGTTTGGGAGCCACGTTGCACGACAGCGCAAATTGTCAGTTAAAGCAACGCAGTGCCGAATCGCAAAAAGTGCTCTGGTCTTTGGCCAGCCAAATGGTACGGGGCTTAAGCGGTTAACCTAATAAAATTATACTAAAAGGGGGCCGTTTGACCCCAGTCCCAAGAAAGCGGGCCCAAATGGTTGTGCCCGCTTTTTACATGGCTGCTGTCTCAGCCAATGAGGAGGGAGAGTCCCTGGAGACCTGAGGCTCTCGTGCACATCGCTAAATCGAGATGGGGCTTGAATAAGTATTCAGGGGGAGGGCTGCTGCACAGAAGTGTTTTTTTACCTTCATGCAGAAAAACTTGAGCCTTGAGAACCACTTTAACAGCTCATTTGAAGTTTTTCTTTTTTCAATTTACACAAGATTTTGTTATCTAGATCTGCTGTTTTTTTCATACCCACAATATAGGGTCAGATATACTAGAAGGATATGCACAAGCAAAAAATTATTAAGGCCATAACTGACATCTCTTGTGAGTGTTCATAAGGGTGTGACTCTGGTGATCCCTAAATGATCACATTTGTTCAGCTCCTATTACCTAACACACAAACTCATTATCAATGCAACTTTATGATACTCATTTACAGTGTGCATTGAACATCAAAGTAATGCCATATATATATATGCAGTTACAGTGAAGTAAGTATGATTCTGCCTTATAAAAAAAATAATAATAATTATTGAGCGCTTAGCACCAGGATTGCTTATAAAGGTATCAAAGGCAAATGAAAAAAAGAAGCAGTTCCAGGAAAAAACATTGCCATGATTTTTGGAGGATATATAGCAATGTAAATATGGGTATCATAGGTGTGCACAGCCTATTGCATTAGAGTGTGCACCCTAAAGCTCAAAAACACATGTGTGTCTACATATATATAGACCATTGATCTCCCTGCCAGCACAGTGAAAGAGAAGTGCATACGCCTTCCTCTTATGGCAGAGCCGGTAAGAGGGAGACCTTTCCTATCTTCCCGCTGGCACACAGAGTGATAATGCTAATGCACATAGGGCAATTAGGGTGTGCCCAGGCACATCTGGCACACCTTGTGCACACACCTATGTTGGGTATTTATCACAGCAAACTATGAAATTTGGCCACAGCCCAGTTGTCATTGAAAAAGCCTATCTTTCCACTCATGTGTACTCTGATATCCCCAGCAAGCTTTCAATATGGCATTTTCCCTTTCAGCAAGTTTCATATTATTACTCAAATTCAATAATACACTATGTGGCCAAAAATTGTGAACACATGACCATCACACCTATATAAGCTTGTGCTTGCGTAGCCATTAAGATGGCCACCAATTTGCAGATGTAACAACCTTTACTCTTTTTGATAGGCAAATATTGGAGTGTAGCTATAAGAATTTGTGTCCACAAAAATATTTGTAAGGTCAGATACAAAAGTTGGACAAAAACACTTTCAAACGACATTCTAACTTATCCCAAAAGTGTTCAACATGGCTTGTGGTCAGGGCTCTGTGTAGATTGCTTGAATAACTCCACTCCAAACTAGACAATCACTGTCTTTATGGACCTTCTATATGGTGTTTCTAAACTTTTGGCTAAAAAAAGTATCAATATGTACTTTATTCTGTATTGTCTCTACATAAAATACTAATGCAAAATGACTAACAGATGTAAGAGAAATACTATTTTTTTTTAAATATATGTCACCACTCAGCTAGTGTTCAGACACCGGAGAGCGAACTACTCAGCAAAACACATTTGTTAGTGAATTAACTATATGTTTATAAATAATGTGTGTATCTCTGCAACTATTGCGTGCATGCAATATATACTGTGAAGGTCATGCTTTAGCTATTCAATCATATTTTCTGATTTGTTGCTGCACTTTGCACATTTTGCTTTGTCCTATTAAATATAGCATATGAATGGTAGAGGAACAGTGTGTCAGTAAGAGAAAGGATCACTGTTCGCCATTTCAGTATAATATGCTTTCCTGTTGCAAAAGAAAAAAAAAACGGATTTTAAACATTTTGTGTAAAAGACAAATTAAGGGTATCTAAAACATTCCCTTTTTCAATAAAATGGATTCTTTGAGAATCAAGGACCTCAGGCAATTGTCCTATTTGACCCTGAATGAAACAGCGCTGCAATCTTTTATTCAAGATTTTTCCTTAATGCACAGGGCCGGATGTTCCACCCAATTATTCACACAAGCGGTTATTTACAAAGTGGCTTACATACAGAAATAATATGAAACATATAATTGTATATATCACATATGCCAAAAAAGAATAAAAGCTCTGTTGTATACTGTAGTATTATCGGATTGGCTTTAAGGATCAGGAAGAATTGTTCCCTGTTGTAGCAAACTTCCCCATCCTTTATAAGGATTTTTGCCTTCCTCTACAAACTGCGACATTAGGATTTTTATTTATTTATTTTTGACAAGTGTCAATCCTATGCACTGACAAAATGTACAATATTTTGTGTATTTATTCAGCTCTGTTAACACTTAAAGGAGACGTACAGCCAAAGCCACTCCTACAGGAGTGAAGTTCGTTCTGCACTCCCGTGACCTGTTTTCAACAAACAACGGGCTGAAGTCTGCTGTCTGCTGACGTCACCGAGCCGCTCCAGGCTTGGGCACGATTGCAACAATGGAGTTGGGATCTGCCTACATGCCTGAACCAGCACACGGCTCAGCCTCTCAGTGAGCCGCTGAGAGACTGAGTAGGCCGCTCCCGCCCCCTCCACAGCCCAGCGCTCCGGTGAGCGAGGAGGGGGCAGAGAATAATACTTTTAATTTCTTAAAGCCATTGTACCTAGGTTTTAAAAAGAAGCAGCCCTTTTAAATTGTAAACTCAATAAGCAAACCCTCCAAATCCTTCTGTACTATATTTTATTGTAACCCTATTGTCTCCCTTGTAAAACGCTGCACAAACTATTGGCACTATATACAGTAAATCCTGAATATTAATAATAATAATAAAATAGAATCGCTGAGTACAAACCAGCAAAAGTACTGTACTTTGTAATATTAGACCATTAATGTAAAGGAAAACCCTTTTGTCATTTCTTTTATATTGCTTTTCCATATTAAACTACAACCAGATATGATTTATTAAAACTTCCCCCAAAAAAACAGATTTCTGCTGCTTGTAACTATGGCAATTGTAATTGACCTGCAGACAGAATTTTCAAGAAATTCAATCACCATTCTCTTGAAATTGTCTCACCATCTTTCCCGGACCTCAGCAAAAAACTTGAGGTCAAATTAAAGGCAGGCTATTACATGGAATATGGCATTCCCAGCAGAACGCTTATGTTTATGGCATTGGGTGTTTCAGCAGAGCGGACACGGACAAACCTCACTTTCCTCTATGGGCAGTTGGATGTAAACAGGCCGCCTGTCTGTTTCCATCCAACTGTCACTTGATCCGATTCGCCAGATGGATGGGGAACAGATCCCCCATCCGTCTGTTTGTAGCAGATAGAATTGGATTGGATGTCGGCGGGTGTTAATGGATAAATATCTGTTTACATCCACTGCTCCATAGAGGGCTTGTACGGTCGGGTCCGCCTAAACAACTGACAGGTGGACGCGATCGGTCCACCTGTATGAAAGGGGCCTAACACTTAGGGCTTGTTTACATTTCCATGTCATGGTAATGTGTGTTAATGTTCAGGTTACCACAATGCCCAGTAACGCATGTAACATGCATTACCATGTCTCAGTGCTATTCATTTTGAATGGCACTCCAATGCACTAAAGCAACACACCTGAGTTGCAGCCCATGGCAATGCACGCTAGTGTGCTGTATTACAAATAAAAGGGTCTTGTCGGATTTTCAGCATGTGACGGTGCTTTGGCAGTCTATTTATTACAATTGGATCCCTAATGCAATGTACATTACTGTGTGACATAACACACATTAAAGCACCACTAAAATGTAAATTAACTCTAAGATAGTAAAATTAAAATCAGAATCTCCAGTGTTGTTTGTGATGATTGATCTTCTCAATATTTACAGAACAGCACTATTTAACACTATGGGGTTTATTTACTAAAGCTGGAGAGTGCACAATCAGGCTCACTTCTGCATAGAAACCAATCAGCTTCCAGGTTTTATTGCCAAACCCTAACTGAACCAGCTGAGGTTAGACGCTGATTGGCTACCATGCACAGCTTCACCAGATTCTGGCTTTAGTAAATCTACCCCTCTGTCTTTTTAACCGAAGATTCAATGTAATAAACATTAAAGGAGCGTTATGGCCACCTAAAACGGCTAAAAACAGACATAGCACTCCTTCAGGAGACCCACCTCCCCTCTTCTGGCTAATGAGCAAATTATGGGTAGGTCAAACCCACGGCTAAGTCTCCACTAATGGTAAAGCAGGTGTTCTGATCCTCATTCATAAAAACCTTTCCTGTGAAGTTGTGTCATCCGAACATGTTGAGGAGGGACGCCTCTTGACCTTACACATCAGACTCTCCACCAAAGACCTGATACTCACTAATATTTATGCGCCCAATTCCCCCACAAAATCTTTCTTCTAGGCTGTCTCCGCACACTTAGCCCCTTATCTACAATACCCCATCCTGATAGGAGGCAAAATTTAACACTGTAATGGACACACAAGAAGATGAATGCAGGGGGTAATCCCACCTCACAACCCAGGTATCATTCCATCACAACCCTGCTAGATTAATTTGCAGCAGCCCTCCAACATACTGATCAATGGTGTTTTACTCACCCCCCAGCACACTCTATCTAGAATAGATTATCTCCTATGCAACTCTGCGCTACTCACAAAAACGTCAGAGGCTCTCATACATGACATTGCCATATCCAACCATGCCCCAGTATCCAAATCATTATGCGACTTCAGCCCTCCACCCACCACAAAAATGTGTCACTTCCCTCAATTCCTGGCTCGAAACTCTGATCTTCAGAAAACCCTGCATGAGACATGGATGTACTACACTTTGACCAATGCTCATCACTGTTCAGGCCCCAACCTGTTCTGGGATGCAGGCAAAACCATCCTACGAGGTAGGATTATTGCTTTCTCCATATCTTCAAATCCAGTGACACGGGAGCCGGGGGTGGGGCTGAGTCCTGCTGTCTGTGTCAATAGACGCAGCAGCAGGACTCGGGAGAGCACCCGCATGGGTGCCCCCATGAAAAGCGTCTCTCCGTGGGGGCACTCAATGCAGAGGAGGAGCCAGGAGTGCCACGGGGGACCCCAGAAAAGGAGGATCGGGCCGCTCAGTGCAAAACCCTTGCACAAAGCAGGTAAGTATAACATGTTTGTTATTGAAAAAAATAAATAAATAACCTTTACAATCACTTTAAAATATCTGATTTTCTTTTTAATTAACTTTTTAGTTTGAAAGGCTAAAATAATTGTTGTTTTGTTCTCCTACTATCCTATGTGTTCTTTAGCGTAAACCTGTTATTATTTTAAGACTATGGACTAATATCAGCATATACTTTTCTTGCAACTCGTCTGTCACAAAATCAAGTGTAACGAACAAGACACCACTTATTCTTTTTTCTCACCCATGACTAAAGATGAAAAGGCTGAATGATTATTTAACACACACTTTGCTAATCACCACTTTGAGGAGATGTGACCTTTGACTAACCCCCATTGTTCTGAGTTATAAATCACACATACTATTCTCCACAAAAAGAAAATCAACCTTAAAGTGTATTTCCACTTTTGCAGTCAAATTTGAGAATCATCCTCACACTGAATACCTAAGAATAATTAAAAATATATATGTCTTCACACATACTCACATACTCAAACCCTAACCCAAAAGTATACGTAAACATCGCACCCCACCCCTTGCCTTTTTCTCAACCAAGGTGGCTCTTGGTGCAGAGTGGCCCCATTGTTGCGTAAAAATGTGCAACATGCGACCGGGAGCTTTCCAATTATGTGAAAGCCGTGACAGCCAATCACAGCGTTCACATGATCATAAACCCCACCCTGCCTTCCGGCATCTAAAATCCTTTAAAGGGCAGGGAGGCGCCAGCGCAAAAGGTTTAACATTACATCGAAGGGAAAAGCTACATAGGCCTTTTAAGTAAAAAGGTAGGCAGCAATTTTGAAATATATTTTTAAGGATATGCTATGTGAATAGGGAACATGTACCAAACATAAAGTAGGTGTTATCCTAATTTGGTTGCAAAAGTGGAAATACACTTTAAATATGAGGGCCTATGAAAAAAAAAAACTGCTGCTCACAAAAGAAAATGTTAATATGCTGATCTAGACATTCTAGGACAGGAGGGGTTCCCTGAACATATAAGGCTCCATGCACACTGGACATTAAAATAACGTTACAAAAACATCAGTAGCATTGAAGTGAGTCTTTCAACTTTTTTTAATATCTTAGTAATAGTGTTTATTGGCGTTTTTCCGTGTTTTTTTATTTTTATTTTTTTTCAATGGATCAAAAACGTTAAAAAACGCTGACAAGCCACGTTTTTGGAGCGTTTATCGACACTTATCAGCGTTTATCAGCATTTGGTGTTTTTCGTGGTCAGAAAAACGACTCCTGAACGCCAGGAGCATAAACTCCACTGCTGATAAACATTCAGAAATGTCCATGTGTGCATGGACACATAGGATAACATAGAGGGGAGTATATGGGCTGTTAAAATAAAAAATGCCTAAACTCCCAAAAACGGACATTTATGAGCTTCAGTGTGCATAGAGCCAAAACAACTTACAAGTTTCATAACACTACTTTTTTAAAGTAGAATTCCTTCCAAAACTTTCAAGATTTCCTCTCAATGCCTGTTACACCCAGTGCTTTGCTGTGATCTCATTTCATTGCTTCCTTTCTCTTCATATATTCTGCATATACAGTAGATTTTTCTGGAATCAAAAACGACTGGTAACAGTAAATCAGACACAGACAATTCACTAAGCAGAGGAGAAACAGGATATCCTGGGTGTTACTGGAATAGAAAGAGAGGGAAAACCTGTCCAACGTTGGCACAGGCAACAATAAAAGCTAACAGAGAATCTAACATTTCCCCACTCTTGCCAAGACGAAAAAAGGTTTAAATGTGTGGAGTAACTGTGAATATTCTATAAAAAAACTGTGGAAACACCCTTTGAATTTTATTGTAACAAAATAATCTGCTGTTTGCGGTCAGGGCTTTTTCAAACTGATCTCGCAAGGGCACACAGAAAACAATTGTTTTCTAAGTGCCCTGTTCACACTTATACCCCTTTCACACCGAGGGCGTTTTGTAGGCGCTATAGCAGGGATCCTCAAACTATGGCCCTCCAGCTGTTGCAGAACTACAAATCCCATGAGGCATTGTAAAACTCTGACATTCACAGACATGACTAGGCATGATGGGAATTGTAGTTCCTGAACAACTGGAGGGCCGTAGTTTGAAGACCCCTGCGCTATAGTGTTAGAAATAGCGCCTGCAATCCGCCCTCAAACTGCTGCTCCATTTTCTGCAGTGTGAAAGCTCTAGGGCTTTCACACTGGAGCGGTGCGCTGGCAGGACATCAGGAAAAGTCCTGTCAGCAGCTTCTTTGGAGCAGTGAAGGAGCGGTGTGTTTACCGCTCCTCCACCGCTTCTCCCCATTTAAATCAATGGGGCAGCGCTGTAATACCGCTATTGCGGTGTATTGCGGGCGGTTTTAACCCTTTCTCGGCCGCTAGCGGGGGTAAAATCGCCCCGCTAGCGGCCGAAATGCGCTGCAAATCCGACGGTAAAAGCAGATGAAAATAGCAGCGTTTTACCGCCGACGCTATAGGCGGCTTGGTGTGAAAACCGTCTTATACGCAGCTTTCAGGTGAGGTGCAAGGCTGCAATACAGTATGGAAATTTGCAACGTCTGCAGTTTTCTGTCTCGAACCGCAGTTCTTAATTTTTTTAGGTTACGCTAAGTGAATGGCAACTTTTTCATATAGTGTTATCATATTTTGGCTGCAAAATTGAAAATACATGTTAAAGTGGTAATAAATCCAAAAGCAACAATTTATTATATTGCAGCTTTCTGATTCTTAGATGTGGTGGCTGCATTAATTTTCTTTTTTAGGCTTCCTTGCTATTATTTTCATCTGGTGATCCTACCAGTAATTTTGTTGTTTTTCAACAGAACAAGCTGTCCTGCAGATGTAGCAGTTAGGCCCCATGCACAGGAGACGCAGTTAAACGCGCGTTCAGAGGCAGTTGGACACTTTTTTCAACTGCACCTGAACGCATGCAATGTTATCCTATGTGTCCATGTACACAGTCTAGTTTTTTCCCGTTTTTATGCAGTTGCGTTTAACCTCGTTTTTCCAGAAGCAAAAAAATGCGTTCAGACACTTTGCTTTTCTGCTTTTCAGACGCAAAACGCAGCTAAACGCGGCTAAACGCAGGCACCTGCGTTTAGCCGCGTTTGCGTTTATAAGCCTTTTTAAAAGGAACCCAATTTTTTTGACCAGAAAACTCAGAAATATGATGGTAAACCATAAAAAATACTAGAAAAAATTGTTTAAAATGTCGTAATTAGTTTAGATAGTTCATAGAGCATATATACTCACTGATGTATACATGTTTGTGAAATATCCAACGGACATTCGCTGTGCCATCAACGGATGGGTCCAATATCGCCAAGCTCTGATTCTGGACCTCTCATGCAAATTTGCGACAACGTTGCTGCTTCGTCAAGAGCAACATCAGGAGCATTTCCTGACATATATTCAATATGGGATCCATTTCCAAAAAAAACACAGAAAGAGAGGCAAATGCAAGTGTACAACTGCTCTCTCTGCTGCTGCTGCTCACAAAATGGCAGAAATAGTTAATAATATATGCTTTCTGAGCTTGGGGAGGGTCTATATGATGTTATCTTTACAAATGCTTATAGACGCAAACGCGTCTAAACACGTCTAAACGCGGCATGAAAACACAGCAAAACGCGCGTTTTTAAACGCAGGTTTCTGCTTTTTAAAACACGCGTTCAGCAGAGTTTGCATCTGCGTCTCGTGTGCATGGGGCCTTAGAGGGTTGAGACAAACCATCTTACAATGATCAGTTTTTATATATTTATGGGAAATCTTTATTACAAAAGGAACAAAATGGTTGTTGTAACTGCTTATAAAGTGTTTAGTTGGAGTTTGGCTTCAATTTGTAATTGTATTTAAATCTGCAAGTGTATCTAACACCCCCCCCCCCCTCTTCCGAGACTGACAATGCTGTTGGCCAAAGGTGTCTCTGTTGCTCTTTTATCCAGTGTGGGGGCACTCTAATACAGGAGGCTTGCTACTGGTCAGATCTCCAGGGGAAAACAGAGGGGGGGAAAAAAAAAAACGAATGAAGCCACCACATGTGGCAAGCTGCAACATATTTTTGGTTTTGGGTTTAACATGATTGTAAATGATCACCTTGTAAAACAACCCATTTCGCTTAAAATTTAAATGAAAGGCAAAACATTTGTGTATAAGTATACAAAAACATTATAAATACCCTTTTCCCTTTTTTATAAGTGATCACATTCCCTCTGTTCTCAGCTGTATAAGAGCTGGGGGAGGAGAAGCCGCAGCACATTGAGCTTCCCAGTGAAAGGTTGTGCAGAGGGGGCATGTTAGGACAGTTCTGATCATTGGAGGAGAGCAGACTGAGTTCCCAGCACAGCTAGAGAACTGATCACGGTAAACTCTCCTGCTTAGTGTGGTCAGTTTTTAATAGGAAAGCAGAGGGACTGGCAGGAACACCAGAGATTTCACACAAAGGAAGCAATACAAAGAGAACAGGATACTTTTTCATACAAGTACATGGTACAGCAGGCACATATCAGGAATTTAAAATGCTGGGGTAACAAAAATTTTAATACCACTTTAAATTAAACCTTGCCTTGTCCAAACGGAGCAGCAGAGGAGTATAGCAAAGATGAAGATATGCTGCTGGAGAGAAGCGGGGATTAAAGTAAACCTATTACTTTTCCCTGCAGGGACTAATCACAGGTTTACTTTAAAGCTGAACTCCAAGAAAACAACTAAAATACACAGTTGAAATGCACCCATGTGAACTGATTTCTCTGACATTTATAATTCTGTCCAGCCACATTTAAAGTGCATATACCTTTGAGAGCACTGACAGTAGGAAGACTCCACTTTCTCTGTCAGTGTCAAGAAGTACAATATGTGACCTCCCGCCACACAGTTAGGCCTCGTACACACGGTTTGATTGTTGTACAACAGATTTTTGTCAAAAGCGCGTGTGCAGGATTTTGTCTAGCATACTATCTGCAAATTGTTGTTTTGACAAACACGAACGTAGTGACGTACTACGAGAGTATAAAGAGGAAGTTCATTTCTCAAGCGCTACCCTTTGGGCTCCTTCTGCTAATTTCCTGTTAGTAGAAGTTTGGTGAGCGTTGATTCGTGATTTTCAGATCGTACAAAACAAATGCCTTTTAAAATACATTTGGCATAACTACATCAGTATCACCAGCAAAGCAACTTCATTATTATCCCATTAACCACTTGCTGACCGCTGCACGCTGGCACAATGACAGCAGTGGGCAAATGGGCGTACCTGTACGCCTCCTTTAATTGGCGGACTCGATGTCCGCCGGTATATCGGCGATTGTGTCACAGAGCAGCAGAACGGGGAAATGCCAAAGGTAAACAAGGCATTTCCCTGTTCTGCCTAGTGACATGACAGGGATCTACTACTCCCTGTCATAGGGAGCAGTTATCGCTGTCAAGTCAGTGGTAGCCCATCCCCCCCACAGTTAGAATCACTCCCTAGGACACACTTAACCCCTTGATCGACACCCTAGAATTTAACCCCTTCCCTGCCAGTATCGTTTACACAGTAATCAGTGTATTTTTATAGCACTGATCGCTGTATAAATGACAATGGTCTCAAAATAGTGTCAAAAGTGTCCAATGTGTCCTCCATAATGTCGCAGTCATAATAAAAATCGCAGATCGCCGCCATTACTAATAAAAAAAATAATAATAATAAAAATGCCATAAAACTGTCCCCTATTTTGTAGACGCTATAACTTTTGCGCAAACCAATCAATATACGCTTATTGCAATTTTTTTACCAAAAATATGTAGAAGAATACATATCAACCTAAACTGAGGAAAAAAATATTTTTTTAGATATTTTTTTGGGGGGATATTTATTATAGCAAAAAGTAAAAAATATTGAATTTTTTTCAAAATTGTTGCTCTTTTTTGTAGCGCAAAAATATAAAAACAGCAGAGGTGATCAAATACCACAAAAAAAAAAGCTCTAGTTGAGGGAAAAAAAGGACGTCGATTTTTTTTTGGGTGTAACGTCACACATCCGCGCAATTGTCAGTTAAAGCGACGCAGTGCCGAATCACAAAAAGTGCTCTGGTTAGGAAGGGGGTAAAATCTTCCGGGGCTGAAGCAGTTAAAGAAGATGAGAATGTGCGCTGCATTTCAACATTTCATTAATTGCCGTGTCACGAATGGTAATTCCTGATTACGAACAGTGTTTTTTTACAAGACTGAATTCTTCCCAGTCGTTCCTTGATTCCGATCATGCATGTTTGTACTTTCGACTTTTGTGTGATGATTTCTGTACTGACCATCCGAAAATCAGACGTTGAGTTTACATCCGATAGAAATTTTACAGCCTGCACATCCAGCTTTTATCTGACGAAAAAGTGAAATCAGCTGTCCAAAGCATCGTACTAACGAAACCAAAAATCTGCAGACAGCGCTTCTTATCAATTTTCTCTTCTGATTTTCATATCGTGTACGAGGCCTTAGGCCTCTTTCACGTGGCCGATCCGTTCAGATCCGCCTGTCAGTTTCTCAGGCGGACCTGAACGAATGCTCCATAGAGGTCTACATGTCCGCTGACATCCGACCCGCTCCAATCCGAAAAAGTGTGATGGAGGAAAAACCTATTTTTCCATCTGTCATCGGATCGGGTGACGACAAACTCTACGGTCCGTCATCACCCAATCTCCCATAGGGCAGAGGGGCGCTCTGACAGGTCCGTCCCTGCGCAGTGTGCAGAGACGGACCTGTCATCTTCCTGCTCAGCGGCGATCGCTCCGGCAATCCCTGCTGAGCAAGCGGATATCCACGGGGCGGATCAGCACTGATCCGCCCCGTGTGAAAGAAGCCTTAGGCCGGCCATACACGGTTCGAATTTTCGAAAGAATTTTCTTTCGAAAATCGTATCTAAGAATTTTCGTATGAATTTCTCACCATTAGTGGGCTGCAGTAACAGCCGATTTTAGTTCGGAAATCAAATTTGAGGAATCGGACATGTTGGAATTTTTTTGAAAAACGACCGATTTTCTAATCAATGATGGGATAATCGTGCGAGAAATGTAATAAGAAAAGAAAATTTACGGAGAGAAAAGAAGATTCCCAGAAAAGAAAATTCTTTTCTGTAGCAACATGAGGTGAAATTGAAGGCTCGGAGGGCCGAATTTCGAAAATCAATGGTGGCACAATCGGATCACAAAAAAAACGAACTTTCTGATTTTGAAAAGAAAATTCGTTCAAAATTCGACCATGTATGGCCTGCATTAGACTGGAGAATAACCAGTAAAATGGTGATATCTCAACTCTCAACTCAGTTTAGGCTTGCCATGCACACAAGACACAGATGAAGTAAACGGAGGATCAGAATACGCTGATCATTGGCTGCAGCTGCTGATCGACTCCTGTTGAGCAGGAAACACCAAACACTGATCAACATCCTTATAATCAGCGTATGCCAGCTTTCACTCTGTCCTATCAGCTTGTTCGCTACCAGCAATTGTTCATGCAGCAAAGCCTGGCTGGCTCCTTCTGCTACCTATCCTCTCTATCTGAGTGATGTTAGAAGATGACAAGTGCTCATATAACAACAGATTCAGGAGCCCAAGCTCTGGTTAGAATTTTATGTGAACGCAGTC
This sequence comes from Lithobates sylvaticus, assembly GCA_028564925.1. Classification (NCBI taxonomy): domain Eukaryota; kingdom Metazoa; phylum Chordata; class Amphibia; order Anura; family Ranidae; genus Lithobates; species Lithobates sylvaticus. The sequence goes on from CM053030.1 coordinate 398,751,543, forward strand.
AATTTGTAAATGTCCATTGTGCGAGGTAAACTATGATCTGGAAGTAGAACTTTTGTGGTCTGTCACAAACATTTTGTTTTATACGTAGTATACATGGTATTTGGTAGGGAGGGTCACAGGCATAAACATTACATCACTTCCGTACCTCCTAAAACAGTACGTTAACATTTAAAACATTGGTGTGGCAATCACATTTCTTTTATAAGGGCTTTGTAATGAAATTTGTCCAGTCGCTGCTCAAAATAACAATTTTTTTACATTTCCATACGAAGGATCAAACGAAATTCTATCTGTGCATTGCTAACCTTATAATAGTTATATGCAAATTCATAACTAAGGAAAACAGACTTGCAATGAAGGGTGTTTTTTATACATCTGTCTTGAGTTCAGCTTTAAAACAAACTTTGGCAGGACAGGACAGAGCTTTCCTGAAACTGCTGACGTAATGAATAAGAACTTTAGTTACGTATTCACCTCCACGATTAGGGCCTTTATTAAATCACATACTAGACCCTCAAGTGATCTTTGGTGAGGTACACATGGTTATAACTATTTTTAAGACCATTCACACGGCAATGACATACATGTCAATAAAGTGGTTATAAACCACAGACATGAAATATGAACAAAGCATATCCCTCTATAGTGTGTACTTCTCTCAATTAAGAGCACTAAATGTAATTTCTCTCTGCTGCTTCATCCCTCTGCTATGAGCATGAATCATTTGTGCCAAGTTTTCCTGACACCAAGAAAAAAATGATGACAGGGGAGGGATCTCCAGCTGATTGACAGCCTCAGCTCTGTTCCTGTGTGCTGTGTGAATGGGGGTATGTCCCTTCCCTCCAATCAGCTCTCAGACCTTCCCTCACTGAGCTCTGCAGAGTGTAACTTCAGCTCCCTGCCCTCTTTTTTTTTAACTCTAATGCCCCGTACACACGGTCAGATATTCCGATGGAGAAATTCCAAGATTATGTTGTCGGAAAATCCGATCGTGTGTGGGCTCTATCGGACTTTTGAGAGCAGGATCTAAAATTTTCCGACAACAAAATCCGATCTGACTTTTTCCGATCGTGTGTAGAGAATTCTGACGCACAAAGTGCCACGCATGCTCAGAAGAAATTTGGAGACGAAAGCTATTGGCTACTGGCCTCTACATAGTCGTGTTGGACGAAAGGGCTAAAGACAGACAGGTACAGCTCCTGTAGCAGAATTAGTTTCATATTTGTGTATTACCTGAAGCCAGTCACTGCACTGAGTATATGTTAGGGTTTACAAACACTTTAAATGCATTTATATCCTTTTTTAGGGCTCAGTTGCATAAGCTTTAATCTCTGAAGGGCAATCTGTGTTCAGGTTGCAATTTAGAGAGTATTTGACAGGCAGTGAAAAGGTGAATTTTGCCTACTTGCCATCTGCTTTAACCTATTGATTGCTGCAGTAGTGCGCCACAACTGCATTTATTGCACGCAGAGCAGCCTTATTAACTTGAACTCGTGTCTGGGTGACGCTACATCTGCCGAAAGGGACAGGAGGTATAATTCCTGCTGTGGCCAAAGAGTAAGCTCTCACGGCCACAACATTTGTACTCCCCTAGTTGCTGCCTCTGCAACTTAAGGGGGCAGCAGTTGGGAGGTGGTAAAAGCGTGGCTCAACTGCAGGGTTTAAACCCCCCCCCCACTAGTGTGAACAAGCCCTGAGGACATTTTTAACTCATAATTGCAAAATGCATGTAATAATTGAAAATGGTATAATTACATTTAGAAGTAAGAGAAATCAGTGTGTCCAGATTAGACATGGGATCCGTCAAAAAATACGTTTCGTTTCGTTCCGTTTTATTTCGTATCCAAAAAAATTCGTAATTCGGGTTTCGTATACGGAATTTAATTCGGATTCGTACGAAATACGGATTTCGTACGAATCGTAAGAATCATTAATTTGGTTAACGAATAGCGACACTCTACGAATAATATCCGAAAACGTATTAAGGTTGCATAACAACAGTCTATTGTGTGTGTGTGTACTGTGTAGACAATAGCTCTGCCTATGCCTAACGTTATTCTAATGGATTTGTAAATTCGTTACTTTTTTTGGTTTGTTGATTGGTCATTTTACATGTCTCTCTTTCTCTTACAATGGCGCTGTCTAACGTGCTTCGAATGTATTCGTACATTCGTAACTTTTTTTTTGGTTTGTTGATTCGTAATTTTCCGTGTCTCTTAAAATGGCGCTGCTTATTCTTAACGTGCTTCGAATGGATTCTTAAATTCGTTACTTTTTATTGTTTGTTGATTTGTCATTTTACGTGTCTCTCTCACAATGGCCCTGTCTAACGTGCCTCGAATGGATTCGTACATTCTTAACTTTTTTTGTTTTTGTTTGTTCAGTCGTCATTTTTCGTGTCTCTACAATGGTGCTGCCTAACGTGCTTCGAATGGATTCTTAAATTCGTTACTTTTCTTTGTTTGTTGATCTGTCATTTTACGTGTCTCTCTCTCACAATTGCGCTGTGACTGTCTAACGTCCTTCGAATGGATTCGTAACTTTTTTTATTTGTTTGTTGATTCGTCATTTTACGTGTCTCTCTGACTCTCTCACAATGGCGCTGTCTAACGTGCTTCGAATGGATTCTCAAATTCGTTATTTTTTTTGGTTTGTTGATTTGTCATTTTACGCGTCTCTCTCTCACAATAGCGATGTCTAACGTGCTTCGAATGGATTCGTAACTTTTTTTTTTTTTGGTTTACTGATTCGTCATTTTACGTGTCTCTCACTCTCTCACAATGGCGCTGGCTAACGCGCTTCGAATGGATTCGTACATTCGTAACTTTTTTCTTTTTGGTCGTTGATTCGTAAATTTACATGTCTGACACAGTGGCGCTGCGGCGCTGCATGCGTCGAATGGATTCGTACTTTTCTAATACATCGCTGTTATTCGTAACTATTCGAAATCTCGTTTATTCTTTACTTTCGTTTTTGACATGTGCCTATAGTCTCCGCCCCTGGATGTAGTTTTGAGAGGCCGGCCCCTGGATGTAATTTAGAGAGACCGTGTGACTCCGTGTGACTGTAGTGTAGTGAGGGAGGAACAGAGAGAGAGCAGAGCAGAGACTGAGAGCAGAGAGAGTGGTATTGTTGGAGTTGTGGTTGTTGTTTTTGTGTGGACTGAATTTGTGATTTGTGTGGAATTAGAATGTCTGGGAGTGAGAATGTATGTGTGAGTGAGAGTGTTGGTTTGAAAGTTGTTGTTGTGAGTGAGAGTGGAGAGGACTCAGGGATCGGATGAGTGGAGGGGAGCGCCGGATGAGTGGAGGGGATCGGATGAGTGGAGGGGATCGGATGAGTGGAGGGGAGCGCCGGATGAGTGGAGGGGATCGGATGAGTGGAGGGGAGCGCCGGATGAGTGGAGGGGATCGGATGAGTGGAGGGGAGCGCCGGATGAGTGGAGGGGATCGGATGAGTGGAGGGGAGAAGAGTGGAGGAGAGAGGAGTGGAGGAGAGAGGAGTGGAGGGTCAGGGGGTGGAGGGGAGCACAGGAGTGGAGGGGACTGGAGTGGGGGTGAGAGGAGGATCAGTGGGGGGTTGAGGAGAGAGGAGGGAAGAGTAGAGAAGAGGAAGCATAGTAGAGAGGACAGGGAGAGGAAGCGTCGTCGGGGGGACAGGGAGAGGAAGCGCGGAGGGGACAGGGAGAGGAAGCGCGGAGGGGACAGGGAGAGGAAGCGCGGAGGGGAGAGGAGGCGTGAAGAGGAGATGAAGAGTGGAAGGGAGCATGGCCATGGAAGTGGAGTGGAGCGGGAGCGGGAGCATGGCCAAAAAAAGAGGCGTATGCCCCCCCCCATATCAGAAGATGAAATGTCTGACACCGGCGACCACCAGCGAACCAAACGCAAGCAGCAGCAGAAGACGATGACGTCATCAACAAGGGGGCCAGTCTTTACCCCCCAGGAAAACGCTGCTCTGGTGGCTGCTGTTAGGAGGGACAAGGCCACATTGTTCAGCCTCAACGTCCCTACTGCCCAGAAGACAGCAGCCTGGGATCGAGTCCGGGACTCTGTGAATGCCCTGTCCAAGGTTCGCAGGACCACCGCTGGTGTCAGGCACAGGTAATAATTATTCAAATTTTATATCACTCTTAGAACACACCCCATATTTGTGAAAAACACACACAGTAGGCTTTGAGTAATAAACTGATTTGAACGTAACACAAATATATTTAATATATTTATTTGACACAGACAGACACAGAAAAGTAACATGTAAAATAAAAATAATATTAACGTGTGTATATTTACTAAATATACTATTTTCATTTGCAGATTTTATGATTGTCGGGCCTCTGTCCATAAAAAAATTGAGAGGCAGGCCACTGGAGGAGGCAAGACTGTCTTATTTAGACAGTGGGAGGCAGAGCTTAAGGATGGCCTCCTACTTCACGAAGATGCCCCGCCCCCTGGAGTGAGCACTGCCAGTGCCAGATCCGCCGCCAAGCACCAGAGACTGAGAGCTGGTGAGTAAAATAAAATCTATCATTATATATTGCAGTTATATGGTTGTTGTTTGCAGCTCACTATATTTTTTATGACTGCGGCATGTGAGACTTACGTTTTGCTTTACATTCATGTTTTCCAGATCGATCAATGTCATCATCCGTGGAGGAGGGAACAGGAACAGCTGCTTCTGCTTCATGCCCCCCTCAATATTCTGGCAGTGGTGAGTACCTACTACCTACCTAACCAACACAAAGCAAACATAATAACAAACATCTATTTATTGTATTTAACCACTTCAGCCCCCGATGATTTTCCCCCCTTCCTTACCAGAGCACTTTTTGCGATTCGGCACTGCGTCGCTTTAAGTGACAATTGCGCGGTCGTGCGACGTGGCTCCCAAACAAAATTGGCGTATTTTTTTGAACAGAAATAGGGTGGTATTTGGTGGTATTTATTTGATCACCTTTGCGGTTTTTATTTTTTTTGTGCTATAAACAAAAAAAGAGCAACAATTTTTAAAAAAAAAATCAATATTTTTTACTTTGTCATAAAAATTATCCCCCAAAAATATAAAAATAAATATTTTTTTTCCTCAGTTTAGGCCGATACGTAAAATTACGTATTCTTCTACATATTTTTGGTCAAAAAAATTACGTTAAGTGTATATTAATAATTGGTTCGCGTGATCACGGACATATGTACGCAAATGATCATGTACAGATGACTGTGTGCAGGTGATCACGGACATATGTGTGCAGATAATCATTGACACATGTTATTTTACCGGGACATATGTGAGGGACATGTGTTTTTATTATTTTGGGACATGTGTTTTTATTAGGGGACATGTGTGTTTTGGGGACATGTGTGGGGACATGTGTGTTTACACTGTGGGGACACTACACTGGTGATCAGTGAGTAAAAAGCTGTAAAAACAGCTAATACTCACTGATCACCAGCCGGCTGGAGTGATCCGCTCTCCTCTCCTCACCAACGACTTCCGTGTGAGGAGAGGAGAGCCGATTGCCTAGCAAACGGCTGTTTGTTTACATCACATGACGGCTGTGATTCGACACGGCCGTCATGTGATCAGGAGGGCCAATCACCGACCCCTCCTGCCGATCCGAGATGCGCCGTGTCCGGGTGACACGGCCGCATCGGGATCGCGCCACTGCGCTGGCACGCGCGCGATCCCTCTACTTCAGAAGGACGTTCCAGAACGTCAGATCAGAAGTAGACGGCTCCCACCCGGCCGTCTATGTACAGTGGCCGGGTGGGAAGTAGTTAAGTACCGTAGTTTATCGCGATTCCAAGAGCGTTTGCAATTTTAAACCATAACATGTTCGATATCTATCTATTTTACTTGGAGTAACATCGACTATCGCAATATCCCCAAAAATTGGGCTAAATACATTTACTGTAAAAAAAAATGTTTTTAATTCAGTTAATTTCTCACCTAAAATTGCTTTTGAAAGGCCGCTGTGCAAATACACACACAGTGCACATATATATATATATAATTATAATGTTTGTGGTTCTCAGTAATTTTCTAGAAAAAAGTTTTGATTTTAAATTGTAAACAATAACTGTCATAAATAGGCTTGGTCCAGAAGTGGTTACCATAACTCTTTATTCTATCTTAACAGAAAGCCTGAGCTGCCATATCCCAGACCCTCCAGCATCAGCTCCTTCTGCCAGGAAGCAACGCCCCATTTCTCCTCGACGTAAGTACTAGAATACGCAAGCTGCCAATATAAAGAAAAAAGGACACAAGGCACCATCATCCACACTAAGTTCACAAACACATAAAAAAAGCTACAACCATCCATTTTTAAGTTCATACACACAGCACACACCCCAAACTAGGGGTCTACCGATTAATGGTGGCCCCTTTTTTTGTAATTATCGTTGACAAACTTACCAATATAGTGCTTCAAGGTGTTGTACTCGGGTGATGCTTGCAGCGGCAGACATCACCCGTCCGGTGCTGTTTTTTAACAACCAATGTGGCTAAGCACTAGCAGCCGCTTGTCTGTTATTACAAACAGCTGGAGGGGAAGTCCTCCCCAGAAGTGCAGTCGCTGTAAATCTGAGGAGAAACTCTGAATTGAGGGGAAGCTCTGCTGATTTTATCTTCCAATCGTGTACAAACAAACATTCTGTTTTTTTTCCCTTGCATGACTGTCCCCCTCAGATCTACAGCGACTGCACTTCCAAGTGCACTTGTAGTGGAAAGTGTATTTTCCTTTAGTAAATAGACCCCACTGTTAGTATTGTAACCTATAATTGTTTATTCTATTACTACAATATTTGGAAATGCATCTGATCTTAGTATCTGAACGCCACTACAATCAGACAGCCACCAGTAACAGTAAGTTAGTAACTAGGGTGGAACTTAGAAGAGTAGTGAAAATAAATTCTTTGCTATATATTATAAAGAGAAAAACAAACCTATTTTTATTGAAAGCGTTTGTTTAAAAAAAAAAAAGAAAACTGTTCCCTTAAAAACTTAAGGAAGGACCACCCGCCGCAGTTATATGTCGGCTGTTTGAAGAGGACCACCATTGTTATGGCAGCAGATAGCTGCCATAACCCCGGTATCTTCTTCAGCGGGCGGTCCTCTTTCAGATAAAATTGGTTACTGCGGCGGACTTGCCGCAAGTTCACTTTTATCAGGGGCCAAAGAGGCGGTGGAGACGATCAGGTCCACTTCTGCCCTCCAATCTTAAAGGGTTTTTTTTTTTGGGTGGGGGAGAAGAATATGACATTTCTTTTTATATTAATTTTTTATTGTATTTTTGTGTAGATAATATATGAGATCTGAGGTCTTTTTGACCCCAGATTTCACATTAAAGAGGACCTGTCATTGTTTTTTTCTATTACAAAGGATGTTTACAATACATTCCTTGTAATAGGAATATATGTATATGTTACACAAATAGTATTTATTTTTTAAAGGACAATGTCAAAATAAAAAGGAATAAAATATGTTTTTATTATAATCTCTAGAAATCAATTTCTTTGAATGCTAGCATCAACATTGGCTATCTCGTCTATTTCAGATCAACAAGAAGACCTGTCAGACGGGATTTCGCTCCGGGATGAGACCGAGCTGACCCCTTTGGCCCAGAAGCAGACTCTAGGGCCACAGGAAGCTGCCCCCCCTGTACGTCCTCCACTGCCTCACCCTCCAGAGGAGCAGCCAGTGCCGCAGTTGCCACCACCAACACCGAGTCAGACAACTGTCCTGCTGACAGAGATGCGGAGGCTGGCCAAAGCCAACAAAAAAATGCAGAGGGAGAATCGTAGGTTGAACCGGACCCTCCACCGTGCCATCAGAAACCACACTGATGATATGGAAAGGATGTGGGTCCGGTTCAACCTACAACAGAACCAGGCAATGGAGCATTGCAAATTATGTTTGCTGGAAGCAATTTCCAGACACAATGCTCCATTGCCTGGTACTAGCTCTACCACCACCATGAGCAGCCGAGAAGCCTCTCCATCATGATGAAACCAGCATCCACTGCGTGCTCCAGGACCATAGCTATTTTGTTTGTTTGTTCAAATCTAATATATTATTTTATACTTTTATTTTGTGTGTAAAAATAAAGTTGTTTTGAAGTAATAAAACCAGCAGTCTTTAGTGCTTGATTTTGTTGAGGGAGGTGTTTATGTTTACAGCACACTAGACACATAGACACACTGTGATAAGCCACATTGACACAGAAATAAAAAGTTCCCTCCTCCGCCTGCTCCGCAACTCAAAAGGAGTGTTGCAAAGCGAGCTATACATTCTGTCCCCCACCCCATCCCATTCCCCATCCAAGGTAGCCAGGCAGACATATAGGACAGAATAAGGTGACAGACACTACTGTACAACTGAACATAGAAATGTTTATTAGGTCTCTCTAAAGCATAAAGCAACTCCAACAATAAATTATTAATAACTTAACTTAATAACAGTAGTTAGTTCCCTTCTGCAATGGCAGAAAACAAAAACACTCCCCTTCCCCCACCCAAACATATTGGGGCACATCAGGGCATATTGGGGCACATCAGGGCATACTGGGGCACATGGCATATTATTGGGGCACATTGGGGAACATCAGGCCACAGCGTTTACCAGCTTGTGGATTAGTATAATTACATTTGGCACATCGAACAACAATTGAATGGGTATAAATATTTTTTGGGCATTTAAGAAACTTTGATTGTGGGGAGGGACAGGGTCCAACTAAAGAGTCTAAGACCAAGAGGCCATCTCTGCTGCAGAGTGCAGACAGTCAGTCAGTGAGTTCAAGGAATGTCCAGAGTAAGGGAGGGGTACCCCAGCTTTGGCAAATTTATTTTCAAAAATGCTAACTGCTCCATTAGCTGGGGGGACAACTGTGATCTTTGGGGTGACAGGATGTTTCCCGTCACAGAAAACACCCGCTCACTCTGGACACTTGTTGGAGGGCAGGACAGTAGCTCCTTGGCAATATCTGCGAGGGCAGGCCACTCCTCGCTCTTCTCCTGCCAAAAAGACATAGGATCTGTGGTGGGGTGCACTGGTGGGGATGACAAATATGTCATGACAACCTCCTTTGATGAAATGCGTTTCCTGGGGCGCACTATGCTGCTGGAGGTTCCCATTAGGGTGTCAAATGCCTCAGTCAAGACGGAAGAAGATGCTCCGCGACCGCTGGCAGGAGCTCTGCTGCTCACTTCAGAATCAGTAGATGCTGTTGCATGGGAGAGGGGGTTTTCAATATCTTCTTCCTCCTCTTCCTCCTCTCCCAGCTCTTGCGGCCTTACCATCTGCCTTTCCCTCTGACGCACCCTGTCAATCAGTCTGTCCCGCCATGTTGTGAGAGCACTGCACTGCACAGCCATTTTGCCCTTGCAACGAGGGTCACACATGGCAGCCAGCATCAGTTCTGGGCAAGAGGCGGTCAAATCCTGCGTGCGCCTGCCCAATTCCAAGAGAAATGTCTTGAGCAGAGCCAACACATCAGGTTGAGGGACACCACCAGGCAAAGGTTCCTGAGCTGACATGAACCGCTCCAATTTAGTCTGAAGATGGTTAAAAAGCGGCAGCACATTAGCAATGCTGGCATCCTCGCGGCTCAGATGTTCTGTCACAGAGAGGAATGGTTTGAGGACTGCCACAATCTGCCCAATTATGGCCCAGTCCTCCCTGCCTAAAGGTCTCTCTATGCCGATATTATGTTCACAGGCCATGGCATGGAGAGCCTTCTGCTGCTCAAGGATGCGTTCCAGCATTGCTAGGGTTGAATTCCACCTAGTCCCCACATCCTGTTTTAGGCAGTGTTCTGGAAGGCCTGCCTTCCTCTGTTCCAACCTGAGGAGGTGGCTGTCCCTCACACTTCGATGGAAGTGGCCAGCCATCTTCCGGCAAGAGTCCACCACTTTGGACAGCCTTCCATCGCCGCCAGAATTAGCCTCCACCAATCGGAAGCTTTCGGTTACCACCTGGTGGAGAAGGTGGGCTGAGCAGCGCACACCCACAAATCTGCCATCCCTTACAGCCTTCACCATGTTGCTGCCTCCGTCTGTCACAATATAGCCAATCCTGTAGCTGTTGCTGTCAGTGTCTGCCTGAAACCACTGCAACAACATTTTCTGCAGGGCTTGCAGGATATTTTGCGCTGTATGCTTCTCATCAAGCACCTCAGCGTGCAGCAGAAAAGAACGGTGCCCCTCTTTGACAAGTGCTGATGACGAGGATCCAGATGACACCTTGCCCTGCCACCAATGTGCCGTCAGGGACAGGAAGGCGTGTCGGGCACTAGATGCACTCCACAGGTCAGTGGTCAGGTGCACTGCCTGTCCACCTGCCTTTCTAATCTCGTCCTTCAGCACCCCAACACAAGACCTGTATAAGGCTGGCACCACAGTTTGGCTAAAGGTCTTTCGTGATGGCACACGGTACTGTGGTGCAACAGCCTGCATCAACTGCCTGAAGGGCTCACCTTCTACCATATTGAATGGTGCTCCTCCAACTGCAATAAGCTGGCCGATCAGGCGTGTAATCTTCCTAACCTGTGCCTGAGACATTCCTTTTGCACTGTGAAAGCCACCAAAATCTTCCAGGGTGGCCTGGTGGCTGGTATGGGTTGGATGTGGGGTGGTGGTGCTGGTACTTATGGTGGTGGCTGTGGTGGTGCCACTATTGGTATTGGTTCCTCTTTTGGTGTTTGGAGGGGACACAATTTTCTCCCCTAACAGCACAGCCTGGTGGTGCACACGCATGTGCTGGTTCATCCCGCTGTTGCTGAGATGCCCTATGTCTCGGCCCCGGCTGATGTCCTTGCCACAATGCTTGCATTTGGCCTTCTGACCAACGCCAATTTTGGTGAAATGCAGCCAAACGCTGGAACGGCAGCCAGCACCAATGACACTGCCCGCAGTGCCTGGTGATGGACTCACATCCACTGCAGTGGTTGGACTGTCTTTCTGAGGTTCAGCAGGAGGAGCAGGATGAAGAAGAGAATGAGATCGGAACATCACGGGTATTTTGGGTGCTGTTGCTGTGGTTGCATTGGCCGATGATGCTGGAGGCTTTGAAATAACGGCAGGGGACTTAGAAGGGGAGAAAAGTAGTGGGGAGTCAGGGGAGATATATTCTCCTGGGCTGTCGCTGGGGCCAACATGGGTAGATGCCGATGGTTGGTAATCAAAGTTCTCCATGTGAAAACTTGTTTCCATCTCTTTCTCTTCTTCTACATTGCCAGGGGAAGACTGATGATCTTTACAATGTGTTGTAAGCTGACTCTCCTCAGGCTCCTGCTTGCTTATCTCGAAGCTCCCTGGAGTGCTGATAGTGATAACATCATCATGATGAGCTTGTTCAGCCTGGGCCTTCTCACATGTTTCATGCAGCATGCTGTCCAAGATCTCCATCTTTGGCTGCACAAAGGTGTGTGCACTGGGAAGTTTCCCTTTGGTCTGCCCTCGTCCTCTTCCATAAAAGGTACGAGTGGGCATGCTAGTGCTACCAGCAGCAGTGCTTGTACAAGGTAAGTCCTCCTGGAACAGCTGGCGACGTGATGTCTGCGGTTTGGCAGGCTCTTTCACTCCTCCTGGTCGCCTCAACTTCATGGGAGGTGAGCTGAGCTCAGGGGCCGCAGAGACAGAACGTCCCACCTGCTGCTGTTCTACTTGACGCCGGCTCGAAGCTCTCCCTCTCCCAGCAGCAGCACTCTTTCTGCCTCGATCTCCTTGTTTGCTGCTCATTTTGCCTTCCAAGTCAAAAAAAGACAAAAAAAAAAGATGAGCAGACTAAAACAAAAATCTGGAGCAAAAGAAGAAATCCAATAGCAAAATAAGCTATCAAGGATAATACTCTTGCAGACTCGAACAGATATCAGGGCAAATGAATATCAAAAATCCAAGGATCGCAACGATATTTGAGCAGATGCACTGGCACAAATAGTTGACTGTATGATCAGCTCCACAAAGAGAAGTCATATGATCAGGGCGTGCCCTCTGCCCTGCCCTGTAGGCCTCAGCATCACAAGAAAACCTCTGATGTGATTGGTCAACCAACAGTCACATGTTTCTGTAGTAAAGAAATTTGGACCAACAAAGAATTCGTTAGTATTCGTACACTGTCGATATTCGTTATACTGAATATCGAATCCATTCAAATCATTCGTTATATCCGCTATAATAATTTATTTTGTATTAGTTGAAATTAGATATTATTTGGTAGTTGGAGCCGAAATTCTAATCATTCGTTATATCCGCTATAATAATTTCTTTCGTATTAGTTGAAAATTAGAAATTCGATATATTTGGTAGTTGAATTCGAATAGTTTGGAGCCGAATTTCGAATCACTCGTTATATCCGCTATAATAATTTCTTTAGTATTAGTTGAAATTGAAATTCGATATATTTGGTAGTTGAATTCGAATAGTTTGGAGCCGAATTTCGAATCACTCGTTATATCCGCTATAATAATTTCTTTAGTATTAGTTGAAATTGAAATTCGATATATTTGGTAGTTGAATTCGAATAGTTTGGAGCCGAATTTCGAATCACTCGTTATATCCGCTATAATAATTTCTTTAGTATTAGTTGAAATTGAAATTCGATATATTTGGTAGTTGCCGGATTCGAATAAATTTAGAATAATTTGGATCCGAAATTCGTAAACGGAATTTCGTATTCCGTACAGAATTCGTATCCAAAAAAATTCGTAATTCGGTTCCGTACGAATGTACGAATTTAGAAAAATTCGTACGAATTTACGATTCGTACGAAACTAACCGCACATGTCTAGTCCAGATACATACTCTCAATGTGTCTAAGGCTAGGATCACATCTGTGTGGGTGATTACCGCTGTGGGAACACACCTGATTCTGCAGCTACAACCACCTTCACAGAAAAACGCAGGTGCGGTGTGCCGGTGCCATTAATGCTAATCGCACCCGAACTGAGAACCGCAATGCACTTGCTGTTCCCATGCTGACTGCGATTTCTCAAATGCTACAGCCCATTTAAATGAATAAACTGCCATGCCCATGCAAAATATGGCCCGCAGAGCCACACAGATGTGAAGCTAGGCATAGGCATATAACAGTTGATAGATAAATGTATAAACATTTGGAATATTAACCCGAAACAAACACTGTACTTCCCAGATAAATTTTTCCAGGCATTTAAATAGAACAAACACAGGAGGCCCATGTGCATAAGGCCTTAGCTGTCACATCCAACGTCTTTTTCTGAACTATACCATTCACACCAGTCTATCAGTGTCTGTTCTGAATGTACTTGTAGCACAGTAAATACGGAGGATGGCTGATTCCCCAACAGACATTCCTTTGAGTTTCCAGTAAGTGTATGTAAACTAACTAGAAGACTTCTTCCTCATTTCTAACTGGAGACTTTTTTATTACTGCATCAAACTAATTTGCCAGTCTGTTGCAAACTGTCTGAAGAATAATTTTTCCCCAGCAGACACTAATCTATTTTTTCTTCTGGTCAGACTGAAGACTTGTCTGTTTTTTTTTTTTTCTAGTGATCAGACAAATACAGACAAACAATCCACAACAGTTCAAAGTGGCCCTACGAAACCGATCGACAGAGATCTGCCAGGAGTTACATCCTATATAACTATTAGTTGTCATTATGTTTATAACATAGTTGTTGAGTTTCGTCATCTTGTGAACGTGGATGGAAATTAGGGCCCACAATAATTTATAACTTCTTTACAATGAGTTTACTTTACGCTTCCTTTTTGGAATTTCCCATCTTGCATTTGTTATTTAATTAATGAACAGAACAATTATTTTAGTTCCCAGGTAATCTACTTCTGCTGTCCACCATGGGCTATTTAAGACTGCAGTGAAGACTCTGAGGTTGATTTACTAAAGGCAAATAGACTGTGCACTTTACAAAGTGTAGTTTGCTTCACTTTTCAAAAATACCCAATCACGTGCAAGGAAAAAAAAAAAAAACGTTTTTTGCTTGCACACGATTGAATGATAAAAGTCAGCAGAGCCTTTGCTCATTTACTAAGCTCTGGAGAAACTGCACTTTTCAAACTGCACAGTCTATTTGCCTTTAGCAAATCAACCCCTCTGTACACACCTACCCAACACACAGCACATAAATTGGGTGCATTTTGCCTTTAGTAAATTTATTTTGGAATAGTACCCAGCACATGTATACAGAATGAAGAGTCAAACCAGCTCCTTAGCCCATCACAATGCACATATGTGAATACATATGTGAGGTAGTTTGTTGTGTTGCTGAAAATACTTTTTGTGCATTAAAGCTTATTCAGTAAGAAAAAAAAAAAAGAGATCTATGGTCTACATGTTAGTGTGCTTTTAAATGGAATCCATTTACTATTCACAAGCATAGGTGTGAATGGACTGTTATACCGCGAAGCACATAAATACCCCAAAAAAATGCATTGATGTGAGTGAGCCCTAAATGTGCAGTGTGAGCCAAAACTACCCATTGCAAAACTACAACTATATTTGCTATTTTAACAGTTGTGGACCATTGACACCTATGAAACTTAGCGTTCATTAAGCCATGTACACAGATTACCCATTATAAATTAATATGTATGTATGTTAAATAAATATACAGTATATTTAAATGGTGCGTGTTCACATTTCCATGATATGCGTTGACCAAAAAACCTCCATGCTTTTTTTTAAAACTACAGGCATACCCCACTTGTAGTGAAGTGGTCGGAGGAATCTCCCTGATGAGACATTGGGGTTGATGGAGAGTGTAAATTCTGGTGCAGCTCTGCCATAGAAATTAGCTTCCAGGTTTTTTTATTTATTATTTTTTTTATTTATTTTGTCAAAGCTTAATTAAACAAGGTGAAGTTAGAAGCTGATTGGCTACCATGCACAGCTGCACAAGATTTTGTACTCTCCAGTTTTAGTTAATCAAACCCATTATATCGCATTGATCAGCAGCTGTAGCTGCTGATTAATAAACATTTTTCAGCAGGTCCCTTTGACAGAAGTCAATCAGATGATTGGTGAGCAGGGAGAACCACACAATGATCAAAAATTCAGCTGGTCCTTGCTAAAGTGATTGAATTCAGATCTCTCTATGGCCCACATAAAGTGGTAGCAAACTGCAAAAAAATGTCCTCTGTAAAATAACAGCATAATGTGTTAGTATGCATTGCATACTAGAACATTATTAAAGACTTACCCTAGAATGGAGCCCTCACCGCTGACAGGGTTTCCAACTATACCCAGTCTTCCTTCCGGGTTCGTGGGCTTCGGCAGTTTCACCGGCCCAGCCGTGATGACGGCACGGCTCTCTCAATGGATGGCACGCCATCCATTGAGAGCACAGTGCACATGCGCCAGTGACGTCACTGACTACTTCTATAGTAAATATCTCCTAAACACTGCACGTTTAGGAAATATTTACTGTACATTCCGAAACGTTTCTTTTTTTTTTGCACATGCGCATTTCTTTTTCGATTACATTTCTCACACAATTCTCCCATTATTGATTAGAAAATCGTTCGTTTTTTTTTAAATTTCCAACATATCCGATTACTCAAATTCGATGGCAACACGAAAATCGGCTGTTGCTGCAGCCCACTAATGGTGCGAAATACGAATGAAAATTCTTAGATAAGATTTTCGTAAAGAAAATTCTTTCGAAATTTGACCCATGTATGGCTGGCCTTAATCCAGCATTTCCATGATTCATGTAGAATCTGCTCACAGCTGTCAAAAAAATAAATAAAAGCAGCCGGCATTGCTTAGCGCTGAAAGAAAGAGATGAAAAGAGACATTGTATCTTCTTATCTGTCCTTCTGTTTATTATTTACAGATCAAAGGGATTAAGTCAGTTTAACCACTTCAGCTCGGGAAGGTTTTACCCCCTTCCTGACCAGGTCATTTTTTGCAATACTGCACAGTGTTGATTTAAGTGACAATTGTGCGGTCGTGCGACACTGTACCCAAATAAAATTGACGTTCTTTTTTTCCCACAAATAGGGCTTTCTTTTGGTAGTTTTTGATCACCTCTGCGTTTTGTTTTGTTTTTTTTTGCGCTATAAACAAAAAAAGATTGACAATTTTGAAAAGAAAACAATATTTTTTACTTTCTGCTATAAAACACATCGAGTAAAAAAATTTAAAAGATCAAATTTCTTCATCAACTTAGGCCAATATGTATTCTGCTACATGTTCTTGGTAAAAAAAAATACCAATAAGTATATATTGATTATATTGATTGGTTTGCACAAAATTTATAGCATCTACAAACTATAGGATAGATTTATAGACGTTTTTTTTTTATTTATTGTTTTTACTAGTAATGGTGGTGATCAGCAATTTTTAGCTGGACTGCGACATTGTACTGCAATTTGCAAAGCACACAGTCTATTTGCCTTTAGTAAATCAATCCCTAAGTGACAATTTTTGGGGCACAGTGACACCAATACAGTGATCAGTGCTAAAAAAAATGCACTGACACTGTATAAATGACACTGGCAGGGAAGGGGTTAACATCAGGGGCGATCAAAGGGTTAAGTGTGCTCCTAGGGAGTGCCTTCTAACTGTGGGGGGAATTCTGTGACTGGAGGAAAACAGAGATCTGTGCTTCTGCTTAGAAACACAAGATCTACATTTCCCCCCCTCACAGAATGACGATCTGCCTTGTTCACATAGGCAGACTGCTGTTCTGCCTCTCCTGTGAATGATCTCGGGTGACCCGCTGATTGGAATCACGTACAGGTACATCATTTTGCACATAAGGGCCGCCCTGCCACAGTATATGTATGTGTGTTAAATCAACCTTGTCAAGTAAAAAAAAATATATATTATTTCGTTTTTTATTAAGTTGTTCCTCTGTTTAACCCCTTATTAACCCTTAATTTACTCTAATCAGCCTTATTAACTCCTTATTCTCCTTCTCCATTTAAATATTATTTTCCTGCTGATTTTTTTTTATTTACTTCTATTTTATAAACTTTTAATAATTAAAACTTTTTTTTGTTTGCTTGTTCATCAATATTTTTACACCTTTAACATATATTTACACGTTTCACATTCAAAAAAGTGCAACATTAAAAAAATAAGTATAATTCTTTTGAAAAAAAATCTTTTCAATGCGTTGTACCATTGCTGACAGCTGAAGTGTAAACAAAAAAGTTGCAGTAGGTATCTGAAATTGGTATCGGCGAATACAAAAAAAAGACCCTAATATAACTTGATGGTACACATTACATTATTTTTCATTACATTTCTTTAAATTTGATTGAAGCAAAGCATATTATGTCTTATTTTATTGCCATCTTGTTTGATAACCTCATGTTCAAGTGTTGTAAATCTTGAAAAAAAAAAGTTCACAAGAGAACCGTGATCTCTATTCTAAGCAAAAAAATTGTGATTGTCATTTTATCCAGAATCGTGCAGCTCTAATATGATGATATTATTATCATGTGTGCTAATTCTGCAATGATCAACCACTTCTGTCTCCAGTTCCCTGCACATGAGTTTCCACAACCAAGTTTCTGTGAAAACTTTGCAACTCCTCCTTACCAGGGCTTTTTTTTCTCAGAGAATAGGTGCAGGAACTCCCCCTTTCTGAGCCACCCCTTTTCTCCACCCCTACCCACCTCCGAGCACCGTTCCTTGGTTCTGTCCCCTACCCACCTCCCAGTACTGCCCTTTTAGACAATACAGAACTAAGTATCAATTTGTGGTGCTAGGTAATCCATAAGGAATTTGGTAATTATAACAAGAAAAACAGTAAAATAGAACCCCTGCAGCCAGTAACAATAAAGCCCCCACCAGCAACAGTAGATCTCTCCCAGCAACAACTGACCCCCCAGCAATATAAGACCCACCCCCAGCAACAGTAGGTCTTCCACCAGCAACAATAAACTTCCTAAGAAACAATAGACCCCATGCAAAAATAGATACCCTCCAGCTAGAATAGATCCCCTAGCAGTGAGTATAAATAGACCCTGCACACACCCCAGCACCACTTGCTGTCAGTGGTGAAGGTGCCGGAACTGCGTTCCCACGTGTTCCCGCTGAAAAAAGCCCTGCTTCTTACACTGCTAACCAAGAAAGAATTTGAAACCATTCTCTGTTGAACAAAGAGGCCGCCACTTGTGGGCCAATTCCATTATTACTGCTTTGTTCGATAAGAAATATATTTTAAACAACTATGTTGTGTCTTATAGACAAAATACATGACATTTGTGTGCCTCTAAACATGTGTATGCGTGTAAATTCATTCAAGCTTTTACTAATTTACTAAGCTCTGGAGCAGTACAACTGCATTTTGCACTATTAGTAAATCAACCCCAGTATGCGCATAAACGTGCATATATGCAAATATTTTACATGCCATTACACACATTTATGTGTTAGATCTTTCTGTCAGCTTCTGGCAGCAAGATCCAACATTGTCAGACGAAATATAACTGGATTTGTGCACATGAGCCCTAAGAAGTAAACCTGTACAACACATGGCAATAAGATTTGTAATGTTTTGCATGTTCTCTCTGCGCAGGTTTCCTCCAGGTACTCTGGTTTCCTTCAACATCCCAAAACATGCTGGTAGGTTAATTGGTTCCTGTCTAAATTGGGCCCTAGTATGTGTATGTATGAATGTGAGTTAGGACCTTAGATTGTAAGCTCCTTGAGGGCAGGGACTGATGTGAATCTACAATATATATGTAAAAGCGCTGTGTAAATTGATGGCGCTACATAAATATCTATAATAGATAAAAATAAAATAAATGTTTTAATTCCAGTCTCAAACATGGCTCATATTTTCCTGCACTCCACTCCCGCTCCATTCATCGTGACTTGGGATCTTACCCAGGGCTGAGGAATTTCTCCAGACCACAACATTATATTGCTGCCTGCCTCTGTAGTGGATCACCAAGCACCAGCACAGTTGGGAAGAAGTAGAATGTGTCAAATTATCAAATTATCATGTGTCAAATTATCCCCCATACTCAGAAGGGTGGGCTACGTCACTTTGCTTCCCTGGGCAAGCAGAAAAAAAAGAAGCACAGTGAAGAAAGAAAGATATATATACAGCTGCAGGGGCCAGAGTTATAAGGAACCCGTTTTTGCCCTGCACAGGCATACAGCAGTCAGAAAGAGTTGTGAAAGGTTTACTAACCAGGGTTGGGTGGAAAAGTTTACTGTACTGCGGGGCATAGGGAGAACTAGTGGGTTTAACAATAATGAACTTGTGCTTTAAAGCTAGTGCTGTCTGTAGGTTGGTGATAGATCCTTCAGCTAGACCACGGTGGCTGGATTTACTAGTATGGATAGAAGATATTTTGTCCTCCACTAGAAAAAGTCCAAATGAGGAAAATCTATAATTATGTCCACCAGAGATGTCCACACTGGAGATAAAATGCTCACTATGCCAGATAACCTTTGCTGCTTCACACCATTGTGGCTTACATGTGCTACAACCCATGATCACAACATTCTAAACGCACATAAAAATGAATTACCGTTATAATTCATGAAGCTCTTTCATCACTGCGCTGTGTTACAGGGCAATGCGCTGCATTTTTTGGTGTGTCTTTGTGAAAACCTTATAGTCAATGGCAATGGTTTTATATTGATTATACACATTATAGTCAGCAGAAGCACATTGGAAACACAATATGTGTTTTATTAGTGCGTTTTTCAAGTCATACAGTATGTCCATATTTCTCATAAAATGAGGGAAATAAATAGGGAAGACAACACATGCAAAACGCACACAAAATGCACGTAAAAAGCATCTTGTGTTGCATTGCATTTTAACACAATAGATTAAAAATGCACGTTTTCCAACATGATGGTGTGAACGGACTCTTACTGGTATGACTACTCACAAGCACCATCAATTGTAAGGATACAAACTGTGTAACACATGCCTCATTTTCATCCCATAGTAAATATTATCCGAAATATCTGTGAGCACATAATCATAGCCACATGGCAAAGAAAAGACCTTGGATTACCTCACCTACAAGTACTTCAGTCTTCATCCAATGTCTAAAAAACAGAGCAGCCTCCCAGTGATTCCAATTCACAGACTCCAGATGTGCACTGGGAACTATGTGTAGACAAATATCTGTGGCATGATTTACACTCATGATTGGAGGAATCTTACCCCACTATGTAAATGTGAGCTGACTTTGTGAGACTGAAACTAAAGAGCAGTAAAGGCCATGGAAATGACATTCAGACAGAATCAGCGAGCTAATCCCACACTAAACTGTATCAATCAGATAAACAAATTCTTACTTCCTTCCTTTCCTGAAACAAAGGCCCTTCCGCTTATCAGAAAGACTGAGACACACCATTAGAGTCTACAAAGAGCAATTCCTCAGAACCCAATCACTAAAGACAGAGGTCAATAACCTATATGTGCTTATGTTTGTACATGTATGTGTGGGTGCTTGCATATGTGTACGTCAAAACGTGTGTGTGTACATATATGTCTGTGTATATGTGTGTACATACAAGTGTGTGTGCCTATGTGTTATTACAAGTGTGTTTATATGTATGTGTGTGTGTGTGTATTTATGTATGTGCCCGTTTTTATGTGTGTACATACAAGTCTGTATGTATGTGTGTAACTCTGTGTGTGTATGTACGTATGTGTCTGTGTATATGAGTGTACATATAAGAGTGTGTGTGTACATATGCGTATATGTCCATGTATATGTGTGTACATATAAGTGTGTGTGTGTGTATGTACCTATGTGTGTGGGTGTGTGTGTACATGTGTAGGTACAAGTGTGTTTATAAGTGTGTGTGTGTACGTATGTGTCTGTGTATATGTGTGTACATAAAAGTGTGTGTGCACATGCATGTGTGTTATATGCACATTAGTGTATGTGCACATACGCATGAGAGTTTACATGTATGAAACGTGTATTAATAAGGAGGCTGACATTACTGACCACTTCCTGCAAGAAAAAGGTCTTTACACCTTTTTTTAAATGCGGCCACACAGAAGCTGTATGGTGCTTCAGTACCATGCAGCATTTCCATGTGTGGGGAAAAGAACAGCATTTTTTAGAGCGCGGGGTGTCATTGAGAGTTAAAGCAGAGTGTTTTAGTGCAGCTGCATGCAGGTGCAGGAACATATGTGATTTGTACACACTCCCACACCCACTTAGCATTATGCAGACCTGAGCACAACCACACTTTTACATGGTTTTACAAAGTCCTCAGGCATCCAAGGTGAAGATGGCAAAGTATGCTCCCCACCCCCACTTCCCCACCCCGAGCTGAGGCTGATCATTCTTACACATCCGCATACACACTGCTGGGGGCCAGGCAAAGGTTTAGGAATGACACCTCTGGCCACTTGCTCTACAGTTGTCACATTTCTACTCATTGAAACCCAAAACTGTAAAGGAGGGGAGACTCTGTGACATGATTTAACTAGTATGATAAATGGCCATGCTGCAATGCTGTGGGCTGGTGTTTGTTGTGTAGGGGCGGTGCAATGCGATGTTCACTTTTTTCTTTTTTTAAACCTTATGTTACAGTTGAAATAACTGTGCATCACAACACGTTGCAACATGCGGTGCAATGAGGTGTGCTACCTACAAGTCCGTATTAGTATGCAGTGATCCACATCTCACCACAACATTTTGCTATAAACAGAACACGTAAAAAACACAAAATGCACCCTAGAACTGAACCTGTGATGATCTATGCAGCTCAAAGGAGATGGTGTGAATGAGCCCTAAGGCTTGCTTCACACCTAGGCATTTTTAGTGCTTTTTGCATTTTGCAGATTTGCGCTACAGAACGTATTCCATAGAAAACCATGTTAAATGGACTGTAGTGCAAATCTGCAAAATGCAAAAAGCACTAAAACTGCATAGGTGTGAATCCAGCATGAATGAGCATGAGAAAAAAAGATCTAATCTTCATTAACATTATGACAACCACTAAAGTAGTTTCCAACTCATCAAAAGTGCAAATTTTATTCCGCAATTTGTTCTTATAAAATGGCACTAAAATCAAGCTTCCAGTAATAAGTATGGTGCAGTTATTAATAAATGAAAAAGAAACGTTTGGCTAGTATACTTGGCTAGGTTCACATC